>VZTZ01048536.1:304-88968 GCA_013400955.1 Drymodes brunneopygia
TTGTGTGTGGCGATGTTGTGGCTGTCTCGTGGTGCTCCAGCCTCCTCTCGCTCCTTTCGCTTTCGTGTTCTCGCATAAATAACGTGCTGCGGCACGCGCTAAATTCAATTAACGGGCGCTTCAAATTAAATTAAATTAACATTCACCGACGTTAAATAAACCGCTCGGGCGGCTTCGTCAAACCGAACGAACTAATTGCTGTAACCAATTTCTGTGACTATTTTAAGAAAGCGGCTTTGCCGCACTGGGGATGTTTAGTTGGCGCAAACTTTGGGATCACTTGCTGAACTTCCTTTTTTTTTTTTTTTTTTAATTTATCACCGTAACCAACTTCTAATAACTCCTAAGAAAACAACTTTGCCCCCCTGGGAGTGGCACAAACTTTGGGATCACTTGGAAAAGTTGCTTTGCTTCAAGCTAATATGAGTCGTTATTGTATTACTGAACTGTTTATGTTGTTATTTATATTAAAATTTAACTTTGTGCAAGGCGAGCTTTAATGGAAATATGTTGGATCTTTGACTGGGGGATTGGTTGTCATTCACTGGGGCTTTTCAGGCCCTGAGCAAATCTCATTTCATTGCTGGTGAGGGGATTTAAGTGGGAAAAAGAAATTTGTGGTCAGTTAGAAATAGTTGGAGACTTTAAAATTGGGTCCTGTTGTGTAATTACAGTGTATTAATCACTTCTATCAGTGATTAATAATAATGATAATCAGTGTTTAGTGTGGTACGTTTATTGGTTTCTTTCTCTTTTAGATTTTTTATGCTTTTGCTTTTGCATCCAGAAATGAAGTGATGAGACTGGAGCAGGGGACATTGATAAAAATACATTCTAGGCACATTTTTCTGCCTTAGGAATGAACAAAGAACCTACAAAAGTATTGAAATATGAAATTTCTGGTCCCTTAAATCAGTCTCCTGGTATTTGATGTGTTGGAAGTTGGAGCAGATTTTCCTCCTGTGTGGTTTTGGGTGGGTTGCTGAGGAGTCAGAGTGAATTCAGACACACTTTGATTTTGACCTGCATTTCTCAGTGCTGAATTCTCTGGGATGGGGAGAGATAAAGGAGGTTTTTCCAAAGTGTCTCTTACCCTGATTCTCTGTTCCACAGTGACCAGGTGGTTCCTGCAGCACAGCCCCCCTCCCTTGTCAGCTGTGAGAAAAAAGACAACATGCTGCCTTTTGTGGGCTTGAACAACCTGGGCAACACCTGCTACCTGAACAGTGTCCTGCAGGTGAGGCCACATCCAGGGGGCTCAAAAAGGGACATTTTGATGAAGTAAAATCAGTTTATTCTGGGTGCAATATAAAGGGCATCTCATTACAGTGGGGAATAGAAGATGCTGCTGCAGGAAATGTGTGCCCTGTGGTTGTCCTGATTGGGAAATTCTTCACTTTCCATACTCAGGGCTGCTCCCTGCTGTGAGAAATCCTGGATCTTTGTGTGCCTGGGGAGGTGCAGAGCTGTGTGGATTATAAATGTGCATTTATGTGTGGAATAACTTCTTACTCGAGTTATTCTTGTGTTTTCAACTGTTGCTTTCAGGTATTATATTTTTGTCCTGGTTTTAAAACTGGAGTAAAACATTTATATAACATTATTTCAAAGAAGAGAGAATCTTCAAAGGATGAAGGAGAGCAAAAGGCAGAAAAGGTAACAAATCCCCACATGTTCTTTATTTGTAACCTTGCAAGTGAGGCTGCCCTGAATGCAGTGAAAATTTAACTGATTTCTGTTCTTAAAAAGCTTTTCAGCATTGTTTTTTACTCTGTTACTTCAGGTAGAGATGTTTTTGAGTTGTTTTGAACTTTAGCACAAGTTTTAAAGTCTAAGAGAAGAAATTAAAGAAAGATACCTGACCCTGGGTTTGGTATTAAGATAATTATGATGCAGTACCTGGAGCTGATGGAAATGGAACTTTGGGATTTTAAAATAATGGCTAATATTGTTTTCTACTTGAAAAGAAAGAAGATATTTGTCTGAAACTCACCTGCCTCTCATGGCAGATAAAAAATTCAGTCCAATATAGAGAACCAAGGGAGAGGAGAAGAGAAGAATGTTGTTTTGTGACAGATGAAACTGTTGCAAGTGTTTTTATTCCTTTTACATTGTTGTTGCAGGGAAGCTGTAAAGAAGATCCCCTGGCAAGTTATGAGCTCATCTGCAGTTTGCACTCCTTGATCCTGTCAGTGGAGCAGCTTCAAGCCAGTTTTCTCCTAAACCCAGAGAAGTACACGGATGAATTGGCCACTCAGCCCCGGAGGCTGCTCAACACCCTCAGGTACAAATCCCCTTAGATGCTAACAGAATTCTGTCCTGACATTTCCAGGTCATTCCATTGCTTTAGAGGCTGGTGGAAGGTAAATGGCCTTAAATTTGGGGTGGCCTTAGAGGAAGGAAGACTTTTGTGCTTATTATTGGCACCATGATGTCGGAAATTTGGAAATAAGTTTGAATTTTGTAAGACCGTAATGTAGAAAGGGTTTAAAACAGTGCTTAGGTTCAGAAGTGTTACTGAATTATAGAGTGGTTTGGGTTGGAAGGGACCTTAAAGCTCATCCAGCTCCACTCCCTGCCATGTACAGGACACCTTCCACTATCCCAGGGTGCTCCAAGCCCTGTCCAGCCTGGCCTTGGACACTTCCAGGGGTGGGGAAGGATCCCCTTGGAGCTGAGGATCTTCATAGCTGAGCGGGTTTAAATCCCTAAAGCTGAACCTTCCCCTAGCTCTGTGACAGAGAGAGCTCTTCTCTATGCCTGGAGAGGATCCTCCATGACTTTAAATCCCTGATTTCAGTCTCAAATCACATTCCCCAGTTAGCAAAGGACACCAGCCCCTCATGTTTTGCTTCTTTTCTTGGGACAGAGAGCTGAACCCCATGTACGAAGGGTACCTGCAGCACGATGCCCAGGAGGTCCTGCAGTGCATCCTGGGGAACATCCAGGAAACCTGCCAGCTGCTGAAGAAGGAAGAGCTAAACAAACTGCCTGTGGAAGAACCTGCAGCTAAACTGGAGGAAAAACCCAACCAAAACTCTGAGAGCAATGGCTCTGCCAGCCCTTCTGAGGAGGAGGATCCCAGCCCGGGCAGCCACAGCGGGGATGCGGCTGAGGAGAAGCTGCTCAAGGGCAACGGGAAAAGGAAAAGCGACGCCGAGGGCGGCAACGCCAAGAAAAAATCCAAAGTGTCAAAAGAGCAAATTGCAGTGGAAGAAAATCAAAGACAAACCAGGTCCAAGAGGAAAGCCACGGGAGAAAAGATGGAAAACCCAACGGACGCCATCGCCAAGTGCTCTGGGGAGGGCGAGAGCGCCAAGCCCACGCAGAAAAAGTCGCGCCTTAGGTTAAACTGGTTAAAATCCTCCTGCAAACAGCCCAGCATTCTGTCCAAATTTTACAGCCTAGGGAAGTTAACTACAAACTTGGGATCCAAAGACCCAGGGAAAGAATATGACTGTGAGCTTGAAGAGTCAGCTGTCAAGTGTGAAAATGGTGACAGTAAAGAAGAGTACCATGAACCGGCGTCTCCCGCTGAAAGCCATCATGGAAAAGGAACTGAAAGAGAACCAAAAAAGGAAGGTTGGTGCACAAGTGGATGGGCTTAAAATTAGTAGGATTAAGAAAGTACAATGCGTGGGAAGTCAGCCTTCAGCCTGTACAGCCTGCAGAGCTCTAAACGCAAAATTAGATTTTTCAGGAATTGGAAGACGACTTTTAGGAAAGAGAATTTATTTTTATACGTGTTTGTAATTTTTTTTCTTTTAGAACTTGACCTGTTTAGGTTAGATCTCGAGGTGTTTCTCTAACATTCTGTAATCATTGTACAATATGTATAAAAAAGGCAGAATGTCACCAGGTTTGTATTTATCACTAATTTTTGTCATCCTTAGAGCAAGTGGATTGAAGATGTAAAAGGATATTTCTGGCAGGAGCAAACAGAACCAAACCCCACTGGCTATGGCTTTATAAACAATATCCTCTTTTTCTCTTCCAGTTCCTTAATTTTTTCCATATTCCCAACCTTCCCAAGAACCAGGAAGGACTCAGGATGTATTAAAGATCTAATCTATTTAGATCTAATAGATACCAATTAGAAATGCTAATTGGCTGGCAGGTCTGGATTTTGTTTATGTTAATGAAACAAGGTAATTGCTGAGGGAAGGGCCTCAGTATGAATCCACTACTTACTAATTTGGAACCTTCCACCCACCAATTTTTATAAAAAATTGGAGGGATGAAGAATCTTTTGAGTTCTGCATTTATTCTGCAGATCTGACCAAAACTGGCCAATAAATTTAGGAAGGAGGAGAGGACTGAGAGTAAATAGAAACCAGGCAAACCCACAGTGCGGTGCTCCTTCAGGAGATGAGCAGTCCATGCTCAAGAGTCAGAGCATTGATGACAACCAAATATTCCAGGATGTGACACTGTCACACTTCCAGTATAAAACAAGAGCCCAATCTTAGAACAGAAATTAAAATTTGAAGCCCAAACAGACAGAGGGTCCTTGTTTACTTACAATCAGGTGATACCATGAAAACTGCACGTGATTTGTTTTGCTTTTTAATTCCTATCTGAGATCCCTAAAAGGCCATAGCTGTACCAGTGATTTTCCAAGGATATACCCAGGTTGTGAGGAGTCTCAGGAGTGCTCAGGGATGTGCCATGTGCTCTCTCCAGGTACAGAGCTGGCTGTCTTCGAGCTGGTGGAGAAACTCTTCCAGGGCCAGTTAGTGCTGAGGACCAGGTGCTTGGAGTGCGAGTGCTTCACGGAAAGGAGGGAAGATTTCCAGGACATCAGCGTCCCAGTGCAAGAAGATGAACTTTCTAAAAGTGAAGAGAGTTCTGAAAGTAAGTAATTCCCCCCAAAAAAGGGTTGTGAGGGGTGTTCCTGCCTCAGGCAGCCGTGGGAAAGGACAGTGCTGTGGTTAAAAGGAACACAGCTCCTGTTTGTGCTGGCTAAATTTAGAGGCTGTTATCTCCTGTCCTGATTAACTTTAGACTTTGGAAACACAGTGCTGATAATGTTGACAGATCCAGATAATATTCAAATTGTTCCAGATCTTAACACATAGCATGGACTGCCTCCAGTCCTTCACCTAGGCACCTGTTTTCCTGCTTGTGAATAGGTATTTCCTTTGATTTGAGTCTTCCTTTTCTTCCCAGATAAGATATTCTGCTTTTTCTTCTAAGAAATATTTACATTTTTTCTTAAAAATAAAAGAAATAAGAATCCAGCTTTTGCTTTTCTTAGTTACTGTAAAAAAATCCTAATATTTTAGATTGTTGTTACCTTAGTAACATTTACATTATGTTTGTAAATGTTGGTCCTGTGGTCTCTTTCACAAATTTTTTTGATATATATGCAGATTTTTAGCTATTTTCAAAAGGAAGCATGGCAAAAACACATAGTGAAATTCAGAATTTTAAGGGAATTAATTTTAGTTGCCATGGACTTGATTTGGAGCAGCTTTTCCTGCTTTTACTCCCCATTTTACTGAAGGATTCAAAGGAAAATGTGAGGGATGATGTTCATATGTGAAGTGCTGCCGACAGCGGGTGATCCTGTCAGCAGTGTGAGGGTGGCAGGGGAGGCAAAATGCAAGAAGTGAGAGGGAACTTTCTGGTTATTTTGGGGGTTTGCCTTAATAAGTGAAATTCTGGTCTCACTCAAGCTCTCCATTTCCAGACATGGCAATAAAACCGTGTGATCTGAAACAAGCTTTGGAAAAATCCTAATTTTGAGTAATGATATCCATTAACTGATGTTTTCTTCCTTCCTGAATTGCTCCAAAGATTGGAATACATCCCATATTTCACACATACTGATTGTTCTTTGCAGTGTTGCAGGTTTGGAGTGATCTGAACCTGACATATTTTGTTTTGTTGCTCTTCTGGCTCAATGCAGAAATGTAAATATTGACATATCTGTGATTCTCTTTTCTAGTTTCTCCAGAGCCAAAAACAGAAATGAAGACTCTGAAATGGGCAATTTCCCAATTTGCCTCGGTGGAGAGGATTGTGGGAGAGGACAAATATTTCTGTGAGAACTGCCACCACTACACGGAAGCCGAGCGCAGCCTTTTGTTCGATAAAATGCCCGAAGTGATCACGATTCACTTGAAGTGCTTTGCTGCCAGTGGCTTGGAGTGAGTATGCATTGCCTGTCCTACAAAACAGGGTCCTGCAGCAAGGGAAATCTCATCCCAAGAGCTGGAAATGCTTTGGAATTTTTCCAAAAGATTTCCAGATTGGATTTAAATCATTGGGATCAGCCCCCAATGCCATAAAGGCTTTGTGTTGTTCCACGTAGTGGCAGAAATTATTTCAAGGAATCTCCTAAAAGTCAATTTTTCTGAACAAAAGTTTTTTAGCCCTACTCTTACAACAACCTGATATTTCTTAAAAGTTTATTTGCTTTAAATATCCCCTTATTTAAGGGGATATAAAAGTTCTAAGTAAATAAACTCTTGAGTTCAGAGGCAGCTTTATCAGAACAAGTAATGAGAACAAATCTGCATTTTATGGTCAGAGGTTGTCTTTACCTGAATGTGAGTATTAAAAAGATGGATGCGAGTGAGGAAAAAGAAAATAATCAAGAGATACAAACTTTAAAGAGCCAACACTTGTTACCCCAGAATTGAGCAATTCCTTTAAAAATACTTTAGTCTCTACCTGAACGTGAATATTAAAATTTTGGGGAAAAAAATCATCAGATAAACATTTTAAGGAACTAATACACCAAAAAAAAAATCAATTACTTTAAAACACAGTAGTGCCAGCATCACTGATATTCAATTACAGAGCAATCAGGTTGGTATTATAATAGCAGCAATCCTTATGTTTTGAAAGATGTTGTAAGAATGTTTTTTATCTTTTTTTCCATACTTAAGACTTCAGGGATTTTCTTTGAGATGAGAGGAAACAAAGAAAATCCATCCCTACAGCACTGTACAGGAATAGCCAGGTTTCTGACAAAGCAGAAAAGGAAATTTCCTCTGTCTCTGCAAAATCTTTTCATACAAGTCCAGGGTCATAACATACAAAATTCTTCACAATATTTACTTAAACATTGATTTGTATATACTGACTTACAGCTGCACACTTAAAAATCATCACTGCTAAGCAGAAAACATGAAAATTCGCTTCCATTTGCTCCTGTATTTCCTATTTTGTTTCCATGAGGACTTGCAGTTAATCAGCCCTCTCCTGCCTCACTCACCTCTTCTGTCCTGGCCAGCTTCAGGTCCTTGCTCCAAAACACTCAGACCAATTTCCAGGTCAGAGTGAATCCAGTCTCTTGTGCTTTTCCTCATGTGCCCTCTCAATCATTCCATAAATTTTCTGCCAAGGGCTGCCAGCCAGAGATTAAAGATGTCAGAGTGGAAAACCTGGTGTAGAACTGGTGATGAAGCTGAAACTCTCTGAATAGTTTCCTGACTTTTAGCTTGGCTGTTTTATCTTGGACAAAACCTTTTCGTTCCTGAAAGTAGTAACAAACTCATCTGCTTGCTTTAAACTTAAATGTTTTAAGGTAAGAATCCTCAGACAACTTCTAGCTCCCACAAAAATTCAGTAATCTGCTCTGCTCAGTTGTGCTCCACTGAGTTCTCCAGTAACTGAGTTGTAAATAAATGAGAAATGAAGGCTACTGTAAATATTTGCAGTTAATAAGGATTTTATTCATCTTTTCTAGATGCTGCTTTGCAAAGTGTTTTGTTTTTAAAATAAAGCAGCCAGTGTGAAAATCTCCTTGCCTGGGGAGGAGTAATTCTCTTTGGCAAGTGTGGGTGTGGGGAAAAATGCCAGGCCATGTGTGAGCAGGCTGGGAAGCTGTTCAGAAGGAATTTGTTAATTGGTAACATGTAATTAAGCATTTCCACTCTAGGAATTGAACAATTCCTGAGAAAATCAGCTTTTTGTTTTGTGAAATTCAGTGCAGAGGGTAAAATGTCACTGATTGATGGTCTCAAAAGATGTGGCTGCAGAAATCAGGTTTTCTGTGTTTGAAGTGCACCAGCCAGAGCAGGCAGAGTACTTGGCATGCAATTTTTCTGTCTTCAGATTCTTATCATTAAGAAGAACAAAAAGCTAATAGGAAAAGATTCCCTCTCTTATTTCCTCCTCTCCAAATCTTTCTGATGCTGGATGTCATTGAGAAGAAAGGTAGAGCCTGCTTTTTCCTGTTTTCTGTCAATATGATTGTCCCAGTATGCCTGAATAGAACTGGATTTCTAATCCAGGGTATAACCCTCTCTTCTGAATATCTCTATTTCTGGCTGCTGCCAGTAGGGATTTTCAGAAGATTTAAGTTCTGTTGTTTCTGATTCTATTCTGTGTTCCTTTTGGTGGAGTGAAATGTGTATGGTAAGAGAGGTCTGAAGTGAGGTTTCACTTAAACGGAGTGACTGATCTGTGTGTGTGTCAATGTGTTTATTTCTGTGTCTCAGGAGTGAAGCAGAATCCAAATTAAATCCAGGAAAACAATAATCAGTTACTGCAGTTATGCCATGGCTGCAGTTTCCTTGGATTTAAGAGTTATTTTTTCCTAGGATAAGAGCGGTGAGCTCTTTGCAGCCTCACTTTTACAGGGCCTGTCTGCACTCCCCAGTACTTTTCCCTGCAACACCCTCACAGTTGAGTAAGACTGAGTCATCCCTGGAATTTATTAGGACACCACAACCCATTGTTAAATAAAGGGGTTAATTGATTGGGCTGATGCAATGTGTAAGTCAGCAAGAGCACAAGGAGGCTGATGCACAATAATGAAATCCCAACACTGAATTTCTCTTCAAACTCTGTAGAAGATCCTTATAACAAAAGGACTTTTTCCCTCCTGGTAAATTTGTGTGCAATGAACAAAATACTGAATATCTATGGAATATTAGAGGCTTTTCCAAAGCAAATCAGCTACAGGATTGTTTGGAAAATTAGAACACCATAGGACAGTTAGTGAAGAATGCCAGGTGAGCACCACTGGCACTGCTCCAGTGCACTGAGAGCTGAGGAGAATTAGTCACAATCTCTGAGTGATATTAAAGCTACTTGAAAGTAAAATAAGTAATGCTTTATTTAGTAAATGACTCTTTCAGGAGGAGAGAAAAAAACAAACCAAACCATGCTTGGTTCAGCCTTGGCTGTTGAAAAGGTTTTTGGTTTGTTTTTCAGCAGGAGGTTGAGAGAAGGGGGTGTTTGTGCAGAGACAGAAGCAGCAGTGATAACAATCAGCTGAACTTTTATCATCACTATTTAAAAATTATCTTTAGCTGATACTTTAGAAAAAAGGGATCTCTTAAGCAGTTAAAATTTACAGTTTCTGGGCTGTAAGATTTAACATTGCAGCCATAAAAACATCTTTCCTGACTTGGGATGCTGGTGCTGAGCCAGGGGAGCAGGCAGCACTTCCCATCATCCATTATCTTTGAGGGGAAGGATATGGCTGCACCTCTGGGCCACCTAAAGGGGTGTTTTTGGGAGGTTCTGTGGTAACGTGTGTGTCCCTTGGCAGGTTTGACTGCTACGGGGGCCTGTCCAAGATCAACACCCCGCTGCTGACGCCGCTCAGGCTGTCCCTGGAGGAGTGGAGCACCCGGCCCACCAACGACACCTACGGGCTCTTCGCCGTGGTCATGCACAGTGGCATCACCATCAGCAGTGGCCACTACACGGCCTCAGTGAAGGTCACAGACCTGCAGAGCCTGGAGCTGGACAGGGGCAACTTCTTCCCTGAGCCCGGCTACGCCGCGCTCAAGCCGGAGCCGCTGACGGAGGAGGAGGCACGGGCCGTGGCCGAGGACTACGATGATGGCGAGGTCTCCTTCAGGCTCAACGGCGCCGCGGCCCCGGGGAAGGTGCTCAGCAAGAAGAGCATGGAGGCCGTGGGACTGCTCGGGGGGCAGAAGAGCAAGGCTGACTGTGAGCTGTGCAAGCAGCCCAACCCTGAGAAGCTCCTCAGTGTGGCTCCCGAGCCACGTGGGGCTGAGCCCAGCGCTGAGCCCAGGGCAGAGCTGGGAGAGCCCCCGGGGCTGGGAGCCAACGGACTGGAGAGCAAAGCCCTGGAGAACAAAGCTCTCTACGTGCTGCAGAGCCTCAAGGAGTACGAGGGCAAGTGGCTGCTCTTCGATGATTCCGAAGTGAAGGTCACAGAGGAAAAGGACTTTCTGAATTCTCTTTCTCCGACATCGTCATCTACGTCGACTCCTTACCTATTGTTTTATAAGAAAATTGTAGAGTGATGCTGTACTTGGACTGTAAATATTCAGGATTTGCATACACCTCTCGCTCTGATTTGCATCCAGACTACCTGGAAGGAACAGCTGGTTTGTTTTTTGAAGCTACTGATTCTTGATCTTTCTGGTCTTTTTTTTTCCTTCAGTGTCAAGTGGCTTGACTTGAATTAACAGAACATGACATAGGACTTGACTTACACCATAACTTTTCTGCTGGAGAATAGTGCTCTGACCTTTTAGAAATACCAGTTTGTATAGATCCTAAATGATGCCTACAGCACCCAGTAGTGGTTTTAATGCAGCTCTAGGTCTCAGACATGCCTATTGTATTACTAGCTTTCTTTTCTTTTTTATTTCTTATTTTTCTTTTTTTTCCCTTCTTTTTTGTTTTTTTTTAAATAAAAGTTATTTGTATTCATACCCTGGAGTAAATGTATATTAACTAGCAAATTTCATCAGAAGTTGTGTATTTTTGTAACTTGGGAAGTAACAATTCATATTTAGTGGTTTGTTCTCCTGCTCCAGTTCTTTCCTGCTCCTTGCAACTTGAAGCACAAGGAAAATGGTCTGGGAACCTTGTCCAAAGCATTGGAGGGAACTCAACTCCATGGAAGTGTTTGACTGGTCTAATTTGCATCTTGGTGCATAGGTGTTAATGAGCAAAGTGTAAATAGGTGTGATTAATACTTCAACCCAGGGGCAGAGTGTAGTGTAATTAAAATAATTTTGTACTTTGAAGAGTGAAGCCCTGGAATCTGCATCTCTGTTTGGGGGGGTTGGGGACTTTAGTTGGAGACCTTTTAACAGTTCATTTGTACCTGGAGCTCACTGAGACGTGGGGGGGAAAGGAGAGCATTTGGCTTTGATGCTTTGTTAAGAATGTACATACGAAATAAAAAAGTTATGATCCGCATCTGAGACAAGCAGAGCAGCCTGGTGTGTTTGAGAGGGGAAAGCAGAAAGAGGGTTGGGAACAGTTACAAAAGGGCTGGGAAATAATCCTAAAAAACCAGATTTAAAGTGCTTTTAGAATACATTCTGTGATTTTTAGCACAGTATCTCGTAATTTGAAGGCACTTTTTCACTGGAGGTGTGAGGTTCAGGGGAAACACTGCAAAACCAAAAACATTTGCATTAAATAGCAAGAGATGAAAATCCCAGATTCTCTATCAGACAATTGAAGGCGACTCCTAGAAACTGATAATTCAAATCTTAACAAATAGGACTCAAAAAAGGGATTGTTCAGTGTGTCCCAGGATGGATGGAATGACATGAAGTATTGCTGCATTTAACCTTTTTCCACTACAAATTAATTTATTTACAGAAAAAGCCCTAAAAACCTCTGCCTAGTTAACTGTGCAATACTTAGCTTTTATTGCCTTTTATTATATAATGCTGTATAAACACTGAGGTAAGTCAGGAAAAATCTCTTTTAGTGTATTTTCCCTGTTAGCTTTGACCTCTGAGTGTTGTACAGGCCTTGATTTTGCAGCATAAAAAATCTGCAATGACAAAATACACTCCCTTTTCCAAAGCATTGCACCATAATAATAATTTCAGAGTCCAAACCAAGAAAAAGCTACATTACAAAAATACCAGTAATCTTACCTTGCAAGGGCAGCCCAATCCCATTACAGAATGCAATTTTTTAGGCTTTGCTGAATTTCAGCCTGCAAATGAAAGTTTATTTTTCCACACCTGCTGCAAGACTTTATCTTTCTCATTCAACTGCAGGATCAGGAATGTTCCAAGGCAAAAAAATACCATTTTTTTTCCACCAAAATAGGATGTAAGGAGGATCCAGCTGCATTCCATCATCCCAGTACAGCCTGGGAGGAGATTCTTTGTGGCAGCTGAAGAGAAAACAGCCTCAGCTGGGAGATGCTAAATGAAAACCCCTCCTCTGGCACAGGGAGAGAGACTGGGGTGGGTTTTTGGGGTATTCACTCAAGCACCACTTACACCCCCCTGAACTTTTGCTTGTAACTCCTGTCCTGCAGCAGGACTTCTGTAAATTAAAGTTTCATCCTTTCATGGCTACTTGGATTTGTTAGCACTGTGTAAATATTTTTAATGCCTCTTCCTGTGAATCTCTTCCAAAGCCATTCCCTCCTTCCTTAATATTTTCCATTATGAGATTCCCTGAACTCTTGTAGCACTTCCAAGGCCTTGTCAACACCACTGGGCTTTGCAAAAGGCCTTGGAATATTCATGAAAAGGCTGGACTTTTTCTTTCTGCAGGAAACTCTGTGCAGGTGTTCCTGTGCTCTTTCCCTTGACACAGAACTAATTCAGGATTGTTCTGTTGCAGGGGAACTTTCAGAGCCTGGCACACAAAACACCATCACTGTGGAGCTGTTGGGATAACAGAGCATGGGAGAAGTCTCCAGTAATCTAAAATAAGTATCAGGAAGAAAAAAAAGACCCTCCCCACCCTAAACCCTCAGTGCTGCTGCAGAATGGGGGACACTTCATGTATCAATTCATTTTTCCTTCCATTTTTATATATATATAAAGAGTATGTTTATCATAATCAGGCTTTGTGTGTATATCTGTGGTTTTATGTATATTTAGGTATTTATGGAGAGAGAGTAAGTGTGTTTAATCACACACTACCTCTTCCAGGGGGCTTTGTTCACCACACAGAGAAAAATATTAAGGACAAGATTTTAGGAGGTGTGGACTCAGCTCCAAATCTGGTGTTTCCTCCAAGACCCCAAAATACCTGCTGTAAAACACATCTTCCATCACATCAACAGCAATGCAAAGAATGCTTCCTATGTACCCTTGTGATACCATTTTCAGGTTTTTTGCCCTGTGAAATTAGGCTTTAAATTAAAAAATGGACACAAAACCAGTTCAGTTCCATGGACATTGCTAATTCCAAGGGGTCAGGAGATGCTAGGAGTCCCCAGCTGGTGGAGATGTCCATGAACACACAGGAGTGAAGCTGAAACTTCACCTGATGGACTGAAGGAGCTGAAGAGGTACCAAGCTGTGCCTCCATCTGCTGCTGGCTGCAGTTGGAATTGTTTTTTGTTTGCAGCAAAATTACAGGGATAATAAACAATCACCACTTGGTTAATGAATGTTTCCATGACTTACCTTGCTCTGAACCTTTTCCCAAAGGATGCTGAAGCCCTGAAGTCCAATGCACAGGGAATTAAAGTGTAAACATTCACATATTTAATAGTACCATCAAAATAACCATCAGCATCATCACTACATTAAAAACTTCCAAAATGCATTTGCGTATGGTCCTAATATAAATTAAATATAGGAACTAAAAGTAAATAAAATTTAACATTAGGTAATGCTATAAATAAAGGTAAATGCGTTTCGTGTACCTTTGAGTCATAAAAATGCCTTAAAAAACAGGTAAGTTTACAGCTCATCACCAATACTCTGGATACCACTGCCATGATTTTTTTTTTCTTTTCAAACATTGAGAAGTCTACATTTGACAATTCAGAATGATCTTTTTTGGCCACTGAACACTTTGATGGAGGAAGAGGTGTGTGGGATGTCCAGGATGAAGTCCAAGTTTTATTTCACAATAAAACTTCTTTGATTCCCAGCGCTGATAACAAGGCTCTTTTTTCTTTTCAAAACCTTAATTTTTTAAGTGCTTTTTTTTTTTTATTTTGGTTTTAAACTCGTTTAGATTTCCATTTTGCGAAGGCTCATCCTGCTGAAGGAGTCTCTGAGGGAGAGAAAATACAATGATGAGCTCAGATTTTCCATGGTGAAAAAAGAAGCCTCACCAGATGAATGACTCTGAATTGATTTCCAGTATTTCCTAGAGCTGGTTACTACAAAAATTAAGTCCACTGGCATTAAAACTCGTTGCTTTTCCAAGGAATTGGGTTTGGGTTTGTATCTGGGATCATCCAGAAAGCTGACAGAAAGTTTAAATCCTGTGTACACAGAGAAGCAGCACAAACCACCTGCACAAGTGAAATCTTATTTAGATCATTCAAACACATCCCTAAAGTGGAATTTGCCAGGAATACTTGGAGTTGGACTCAACAATGATCCTTGTGGGCCCATTCCAACTCAGGATATTTTATGATTTTCAGGATATTTTATGTCACACCTGTATTAGGCTCCCTGCACAGGAAGATCAGACAATAAATACCACACCAAAATATTTGTAGGGTTCCTGGCTGGGTGGGGAGGGGAGCACTGGGATTCCCACCAGCCCAGCCAGGAAAATTTGCCAGGGAGAGCTGGGACACAGACCTGGGGAGTGCTCCCAGCACCCCAAAGCTGGGCAGGGAGGGAATGGCAGCACTCACAGCCAGGAACCCTCTCAGTTCAGCTCCAGGAACACCCAGCCTTGCCCTGCTGCCAGGGAACCCCACAGAGATCACAGATTCCATGGAGGATTCCTGCTGGGAACCACTCCTGTCCCTGTTCTGGGAGCCACAGCCTGGCTGGGAAGTGGCTGTAACCAAAATCCCCCTGCTCATCCATGATCTGCATCAGGAGGTTTTGGTTTCCCCATCCCCCTGGGATTTTTCCAGACCAGGTTGCAGCTCCCTGCTCTGGTGGAAGGTGCCCATGCAGGGGTGGGACTGGATGATGTTTAAGGTCTTTCCAACCCAAACCCTTCTGTGATCCCCACTGGGGTTTTTATGTCCTCACAGCAAACACAAAATCCAGTCTCCAGCTTTCTGGTCTTCCAGCATGGAGAACACCAACAATTAGCCCCCTGGAGTGCCTGGAGTCCCAGTTTCACTGGGAATAAAGTCCTGCTACACTGAGGGTGGTTTTGCATATAAAAAGAATGGGATGGAGGATGGAAACAAATAAAAAAAAATCAACTGTCATAGCTGAGGAACAACAGGAACATTGCAAACACCACCTTCCAGAGCTGCTGGGAAGGGAACGCGCTCTCAGGAGGGAAAAGGGATGGGCTCGGCCAAAAGAGCCGGGATTGGAAACAAACAGATGGCACAGGACCCTGGAGAGCTCAGACCCCAGAGTTTCACACCCTGTGCCCCCAGAGGAACCCCAAATAAGCACCTGTGGCACGTGACGGGCAGCACTGCCTTGTAGAGCTGTGGGATCTTCCTGTTGATGAGGGGCTGCAGAGCCTCCTTCAGCCGGTGGTAGTTGCGCTCCAGCTCCCGCTGATATTCCTTCTGGTCCGGCCCGATCAGGCTCTTGTTCTTCCTCAGGGCATCCTCACACCTGCAGGACAAACCCTGTGAGAGCTGGGCATGCACAGAGACCCCCTTGCTACAGGTTTGTTAATCCAACAGTACAAAACCTCCATTCTGTCCCTCTGGGATCACCCTGTATCTTGTGTTTTGGTAATCAAGGCTCAGCTGAACCACCTGGTGTCACATCTCCAATTTCCATTTCACTTCCAAAGTTACAAACTCCTTTTTTATTGTCATTTACCCTCCAGTTACATTTATCCTCTCTGAAGAGAAATGAACAGCTCATTTCCACAGAGCCACTTGCAGTCCCAGTGGATTTAAAGATGGATAGAATCAGGAGAGATTAATAAATAGCAGCCTGGGATGTTCATCAGAAATTCTGTTTGCAAAGATGAAATTTAAATAAAGGGTGGGAAAACAACTGTATCAGCAGCCATTTATTTCATAGGTGAAAACTATGCTGCCACTGGATCTGTTTGTTTACAATAATTTAATTTCAATTATTTTGGTGGGTTTTTTACATTTCTTAGTGCTGTAAAAGATGCTGGACCGAGCCTGAAGTTTGCATGACTCAAGGAAAGCAGAGCAGCCAGCACATTTCTCCAGGGAATTGTGTCAACATCCCTCCACTCTGCTTGGAGAAATTCACTTCAGAAGGAAATTTCATCTCCTGGCCAGTCCAGCAGCTCCTCCTGACCCTGTAGGGCTGGGAGTTCACTGGTGCCAGCATTGCCTCTTGTGATTCCTGGGACACTTCACATCTAAGCTGGGATCAATTCCTTCCTGATAAACAGCAAAGCTCCTGGAGCCACAGAGCAGCAGCACCAACAGGGAAGGGCAGGCAGGTGAGGAATGAGAAACATGGAACCTGGGCAGGTGGGGGACACCAGGACAGCCACTGCAGCTGGCAGGTGCCTTGGGGACCCTTCCCATACCTTTTTGTGAAGTCCTTGAAACACAGGCGGAGTTTGTTGTGGTGTCTGAAGAGCTTTGGATCGTTGGGGATTTCAGACAAGAAAACTTGTGCAACTTCTAATGGTCCCTTTAGGAGAAGAAGGGGCAAAGTGAGCTGCTGGGAACTGTCACAGCCAATCACTGGAGAAAGTTCAGCCACATAGAAAACATCCACAAAACACAACATTTCCTCGCACAAAGCATCCTGAAGAGCTGCAGCTGGGAAATCTGGTGTAAATCACCAACCTCAGTGAGCCCATCCCATTCCATAGGCCTTGCTTTGTTTTATTTAAAACTCTGCTTTTGGAAAACAGTGTGAGAAACTGTACAGATTCTCCATTTGTTTTCCTTTATAAGGACTCCTGACAAAGTTTGCTCAACTCACAACTGAGGCAAAGTTTAAACAATGCAGATGGGAGCCAGGGAGTGCTTGCCAGCACTGCAAACTCAACCCAGCACTCACAACTCCAGCTGATTTTTTTCCAGCTTGTGCACTGTGCTTTACTCAGGCTCCTTCAGTTTTTCCTCAGTTTTTCTCCACTGCTTTCCATTCTGCTGAAAACCCATAGCAGGACACAATCCTGGCTAACAAAGGGAAAGCAGTGGAACTTTTAGGGAAGAGGAACAGGCAGAAACAACTGCAAGTGCCAGGAAGGAGCAGTAACTGAGGGAGGGATGTTTCTTCCCAGCCACTTTCCACATTTTCAGGACTCTTATTTAAATAGTAAAATCACTGGGAATAGCTGGCCTAGACCTACCAGTGACCTTAAACATCCCACAGACTGATCAGGGAAAAATTCCAAAGGAATAGAGAAACAAGGCCTGAGGCTGTGCACTCCCAGAGAGCCCAGCTGGGACAGTGATCCTCACCTGATTCACTGTGGTACCTACTGATCCCTGCAGCACCATCTGCAGCATCTTGGGGTCTGCAGGGTCTTGGTGGGTGGCAAAAGCCAATTCTTGTGTTTTCTTCTGCATGTCCTCGATGGCGACTTCGATGGGGGTCAGAATGATCTGAACAAGAAGGCAGAACAGGATTTTTGTCATGGCTGAGCTTGGCAGCCAAGCACAGACCTTCAGGAACAGCCAGGTCACAGTGGGGTGGCACCACAAAGGGGTGGAGGACACCTACAGGACTGACAGGACTTCAGAAATGCATCATCTTGGTGCAGTGACATGAAGAAGAGGTTTGGTTTTTAGATGGGTTTTCAGATGTGTTTCTGGGTACTCCAGAGCTGTCTGAGATGTTTCTGAGTGGCTCTTGTGTCCCTTTGGGTCCCTGCAGGGTCACAGCACTGCCAGGCCCTGAGCATCATTCACAGAGTCCCAGTGACCACACCTGGTCCTGCCCACCCTTGGAAAATCAACACCACAGAATCCTGGAATGGTTGGGTGGAAGGGACCTTAAAGCCCATCCCATTCCACCCCCACCATAGACAGGACACCTTCCCTAGACCAGGCTGCACCAACACCAATCCAACTCAGCCTGCAGAGCTCTCCAATGGCCCCTGCATGTACCAGGTGTGGAGGTGGTGGGGCAGATCCCTCCCTGAATCAGTCTGGGCTTAGTTTGGGTTGAATGGGAACAGGGAGAAGTTCCTAGGAACCCCTCAGCTCCTAAGGCAAGCTGGAACTGGAGGAGCTGAAAGGAGGAACTGGAGCTGAAGGAGCCTCCAGCACCACTAGGGAATCATTCCCCACCCAACTCCAGCCTCACCTCCTCCTTGTGGATGACGTTGATCCTGGTTTTGATGTAGGGGAAGGCGTGGGAGGTGGTGAGGATGGTCTTGCGCTTGAACTGCTCGTGGAGGTCGCCGTGGGCGCGGCCGTCCAGCGTGAAGGGCGTGCAGTACATGAAGCGCCGCAGGTTGTAGTTCTTGTCAAAGTAGGTGATCCTGTCCTTCATCTCATACGTGTCAAAGTAGGGCTCCACGTAGGTGATCTGGATGTAGGCCTGCAGGGACAGCAGGGATTGTGTCCCTCAGCTGCACTGTCCCTGTGTCCTGCCAAAGCCACCCCTGCACAAACCAGGATGGGCTTTGCCTCTGAAAACCCCGCTCATGCTGGAGGGACCGAGGTGCTGCCATGGGTTTGTGGGGTGGGTAAAGCACAGCTCACTGTCCTTCCCCTTTCCTGCCCTTCACATCATGGAATCATGGAATGGTTTGTGTGGGAGGGACCTTAAAGCCCATCCAGTCCATCCCTACCACTGGCAGGGACACCTTCCACTATCCCAGCCTGGCCTTGGACACTTCCAGGGATGGAGCAGCCACAGCTTCTCTGGGCACCCTGTGCCAGGGCATCACCACCTCACAAGGAAGAATTTCTCCCCAGTATCCAATCTAAACACTTCCTTGCAGGTCATGCCCTGCCCTGAGCCTCAGACCTGTTTCCCAGGCCTGCTACTGCTCTTAAAGGACATTGCACAAAGGT
This sequence comes from Drymodes brunneopygia, assembly GCA_013400955.1. NCBI lineage: Eukaryota > Metazoa > Chordata > Aves > Passeriformes > Petroicidae > Drymodes > Drymodes brunneopygia. Next base: position 19,092 of record VZTZ01048536.1, read on the forward strand.
GACAAAATGCTGCAAGTGCCAACAGCCAGGGGATGGCACAGCCCCTCCTTCCTTGCACCCAGCAGAGCAAGGCCAACACAGCCCAGACCTCTGTCCTTTCACCTCCTCCCCTCCTACACACCACTACCAGGGCAGGGAAGGGAATGGACAATTCTCCATCTCTTTGCTGGAATTATTTTCCCAAACTCTCCTCCCAAGCAGCCACAAGATGCTCAGCACGTGGATTTTGTTGCTCACGTGGTGAAATTCAGGGAAGAATTTGTCCCACTGCATTTTCATCCATTCAGGACCTGTTCTACACCTGCCCATGTTCCCTTACCTTGTTGGGATCAAGTTTGCATTTGTCCACAGGGTTTGAGTCCTTGATCACTTCCAGCACATCTTCCCCAAACCGTTCCCCATAAAATCCCTACAACCAAGAATAAAGGAACTGAAAGCAAACATCAAAAGCAGCCCTGATGGGGGCTGGGGGAGAAAGGCACATTCAGGGGAGGTGAAGCTCCACAGGCCTTTGACAGAACACGATCTGCTGAACCCAGGAGAATTCCAACAGTCACATTCCAGGGGCAACGGGAAAAAACAAGCCCTGGAAAGCAGGAGAGACTTCCAACAGTGCCTGGTTCTGAACAAGGCATTTGGGTTTGTTTTGTGTCTGTGAGCAACTAAAATGGGTCAGTTTGGCATCCACTGGTGTAGGAAATGATAGAACTTTGTAATCATTTTAGTTAATGGTTTTAATTAATTTTTAGATTAATTGTTTTAAGCATAACCTATATATATATTAATTACTCTTAGCCAGCATTTAGTAACGTTGTCATAACCTACTTTTGTGTAGGAGCACAGCCTGGGAAAATTAATGAAGCTTTAAGTTTTGATAAACCAATTCTGCTGTGCTTCAATGAACAAAGCCTGGGAGAGAGAGATGGACTGGTGAGGTTGGACATCTGGAATGCAGAATTTATGGACCACAAGGATATTTTGGACAAACCAGAAGATAAAGAAGAGACTAACAAAGACTCAGTCTATGTCTTTGAAAGACTCTACTGGAAACACCACAAATTCTCAGGGAAAACCTCTCCCTGGTCAGTGAATTTCTCTCCTCCCAGAGGTGGCACCAGGAGGAGGGCAGGGGACAACAGCCCCAGCTTTGGGCCACTCAAATGGCTTTTCCAAGGGACTTTTCCTGTGAAACAACTGATGGAAAGCAGTTAAACTTCCAGTTAAGCCCTCTCACCTCCAGCCGATGCGAGATCTCAGCCAGCTTGGTTATTGCAGGTTCCTTGTAAACAAACTCTTGCTCATCCAGGTCTCCAAACTTAGTTCCATAAAAACCAACTCGGAAGTAGGTGCCAAACATCCTCTTTCCATCCTGGGGATGGAGAAACAAGAGGTTATTTCAGGGTGGAGACACACACACCCCCAAGCACGGCTGCAGGCAGGCTCCTGAATTTATGCCAAATGAAAAGAAATCAAAAAAACAAGGGAAAAAAAATTAGAAAGAAAGAAGGGAAAGAAAAAAAACACACCTGGAACTCAGCATGGATGCATTTAGCAGCAAACACCACAATGGAATTATAAACTACCATGGAATTCTATGGATCAGTTACGACCATTAGCCCAACCCTGCAATGACTTCTCCCAACCCAGGAGGAGCCTGGAGGTGCCATTGTGGAATTATGGAATGGTTTGGGTTGGGAGGGACCTTAAAGCCCACCCAGTGTCACCCCTGCCAAGGGCAGGGACACCTCCCACTGTCCCAGGGTGCTCCAGCCTGGCCTTGGACACTGCCAGGGATCCAGGGGCAGCCACAGCTCCTCTGGGAACCTGAGACCACCCTCAGAGGGAAGAATTCCTTCCCAATATCCCATATAAATCTATTTTCTTTCAGTTTAAGAAGCACCAGAAGTCTCTGAGAGACAGCCAAAGGCAAAATCCCATTGTTGGGATCATAATTTCAGGCTCTCCAAAGCCTGAAATAGGGGTCAGACACCCCTGGAATCCCCCAGCATCGATTTCCCCCAAATGCACCCTCCAGGAATTGCAGGGTTGGGCCCCAGTCAGTGTCCAGCTCACTCTCTCACACACACACAAATGCTTCTGAACCAGCATTCCAGCTGGGAGGTGTTACACTGCCTAGGAACTGTCTAGGAGAGAGGGCCAAAGTCACTCCTGGTGAAAGCAGATGCAATCCTGTGCCATGTACCTGCTTCCAGGGGAGCCAGTGGTGAATTTGGCCCCGAAACGCAACAAAAGGAGAGAAACAAGAAAGATTTTTTGCTGGAAAGGCAATGGAGAAAATCTGATTAAAAGAAAGAGAGAGAGAGAGAGAGAGAGAGAGAGAGAGAGAGAGAGAAGAAAAATGCTTTAAAAATTAAACACACCTTGGCTTTTGTTAAAGAACTCACGCTGCATGCACAAACCAGGGATGCCTTTCAGCAAGAAACTCCAAAATGTTCACCTTTACTCTCGTGACAAAGTGTGATGCACTTTAGGACACTCAGTGTCCCTGAGCTGAGTTAGGTTTTGGCTTCAAACAGCCCTTTACAGGTGTCCTGGCTGCCAGGTTTTATTTTAGTATTTTGCTATGGCAAAACTGATCTCTTGTGGTGATGGTGAACATGATCTACGGAAGGCAAAGAGGATAAATAAGCCAAACTAAAATTTAAAAAACCCCTTCAGGCAAACTCCAGAGTGCAAAAAGCACTGGCATGGCCAGGCACTGCCTTCTCCTGGCTGGAGAAATCTCTGGAGCATCCCACTGGAGGTGCCTGAGGGCCAAAAACTTCCACTTCAGAGCTGAGCTCTGCTCTCCTGCAGGCTCCTGGGGTGAGTACAGCCCTCATCCCAAAAAACAACACCTGGCTGTGCCCAGGCTCCCAGACCCTGCTCTGGGAATCCTCCTGCAGAGAGGGGCTCTGCTCCAGCCCCACTGCCAGGGTGTGATCACAGCACAGGAGCCCAGGAGCACTCCCAGGGGGGAGCTCCAGCTGCAGAGCTGTTGCTGTTTCACTGGATGTTGCCACTTCCCTGGATTCCCTGTCTCTGCCCAGTGCCCACCCCTCTGGATCCAGGCACGACTGAGCTGCTGAACCCTTTTTTCCTCATCACTACCTTTTCAAAGGCACAGGTTTGGATTACATGATCCACACTAAAATCCCTCAATGCCCAGCATTTCCAGCTTCCATCTCCCTGTCACAGGCAGAAAGTTCTGATTCCAGGGCTCCTTTCTCAAAGTCCTTCCCGAGGCAGCACCTGGTGGAAGGTGAGGTTGGAACCTGATGCTCCTTAAGGTCCTTTCCAACCCAAACCATTCCACGACTTCCTGGGGGAAGCTGCCACATGGATCAGCTCCCCAGAGCCAGCACAAGGCTTGGGAATGCTCCACAGGGAAGTTTGGGGATCCTGCCCTAACCCTGGCACAGGGTGGGGAGGACATGCTGATTTCTAATTAATGAGCTTTTTCCTTCCTCCTTGGCCAGGGGTTTTCAGGGTGTGAAGCATTTGCAGAAGCAGATCCCTACAAGTGAATTTTTGCCATGGACACCTGCCCAGGCAGCTCCTTGTAAAAATAACAGGGCAAGAAGAGAAAGCTGCTTGTTGAGCAGCACAGATCACTGAGGAGTTCTGCTGGTATTCACTAAATGCACAAAATAAGAGTTTTGGGGCACTGGGGAAGCCCAGGAGTGGCAGAGCAGCAGGGAAGCCCTGTGAGATTCCCATGTGAGGGCAGCTCAGCTGCTCTGGCTTTCCCTGGTAATTCCAGATGTTGAATCCCAGCTAAAGGGATCCCAGAGGCAGCACTGTCAGCCCCTGATGTGACTCCTGCTGGGAATCTGCCTGGAAGCAAAGAATGGGAGCAAAGCCCTTTGAGGGAAACACCTCCAGACCTCCCAGGGACATCCAGGAGCTGCCACTTCCCTGGGACCAGCTCCATGCCTGGCATTAGGGATAGGGGATGGCTCTGTACTGGGACCTCTGAAACTCAGCCAACACCAAACCACTTCCCAGCCACAGCAGGGAAAACTGAATAAATAACTTCATGCTCTGTGGTCTTGTTTCTGGCAAGAGCTAAAAAAATGCAGGTATGAGGGGAGGAATTATTAAAAGCATTGTATCTCCTATTATTTTATCCAAAATAATAGGATTTGGGGAGGAGAAGAGAATGAAGGTGAACACTGAATAGCCATCACACAACTGGCAGAGCAGGTAACAGCCACCATGACTTATGAAGGTTCATGATTTGTTATTATGCATGGTAAATACCTTTCCAAATTGCTGGGAATAAAGTTTGGGGGTTATCTCTTGCACGCACACAAAAAGCTTTGCCAACAAGATTTGGGGGGGAAAAAGGAATTAAATCAGATGCAAGAGGGATCATTGGCTTCCCTCACTGAGACAGCAGCAGCTGCCTGAAAGGTGCAGGAATAAAAGCAGCTCCTTCAAAATGCAGAATCCAACCCATCTTTACCAAACTCAGCACTGTTATTTTCCTGCTCAATTTTAACCCAAGCTCCTTTGCAGTGTTGCCAACTACTACAAGTCTTCCAATATTGATTTTTTTGGGAAAGCATCAGCTCCTGGAGCCCTGTTATCCACTGGCAAAATCCCCCTGAACAGATTATAAAGAATTTTTACATTCTTGTGGCATGGCATGAAAAGATTTTTTCTTTTAGAATGAATTCAAAATTTATTCAATGAATAAACACATAAAGCCCATCAGCTGGTGTGTTTCAGGAGAGCTCAGGAATGCTCTGGTGCCAGACTCAGGACACTGCAATGGCTGTAGTTGGCAACACCACATTCCTTGTGCCATGGTGGGGGGTGCTGCTGTTGGCATAGCTCTTTGCTAAAATGAAATTGGGGGCTCCACAGTGTAAAACAAAACAAAACAAAACAAAACAAAAAAAAAAATGGGAGGTGGGGGGAAAAGGGGAAGAGAAAGGGAAAAAAAATTCCACAAGTGGGAACTTACCACAACAGACAATAGTAAGAGTGGGGAGGAGGGTCAGCAACCAGGGCGATAGAGGAGAAAACAGAAAGTATTTAATTAGGGAAATTCCATCAAACAAACAAGCAGCAAATTGGCAGCAAATAAATTTTAAAATTAAAAAAAAAATAAAAAAAGGGGCGAGCATCCATTAAAATATTTAATATAAAGGGAGGGGAAAAAAAGGGGCAAAACATGCAACAAACCTGAAAGCTACAAAGCACAAAGGTCAGAAAAAGTGTGGCAATGAAGGAGCACAATGACAGACGAGAGCTGAACCCACGGTGTCTTTTACCATGCAGTAAAACATGACCAAGTGGTGTTAGAATCATAACCAATGGCAGGAGTCTCTCCAGGGGTCGATTTAGGGGCAGAATAATAAAATAGATGCTCACAGGCCTTGCTGGCTTGAACACATTGACATCATTTCCACACCTAGGGTAAGTTCTCTGCTGGGCTGTGTCTGCCTGCACCTTCCATGGGGACAAGGGGATGACTTCCAGGGCCAGCCCTGAAGCGGCAGGGTTTATTTTAAGCTGCTCAATTTCCATTTTTATTTTGCTAGGCTGGAATTAAAACTGACATTCAGACGTCACCAGCCCAAATTCTGTCCCACAACACCAAAGGTATTTGATCTCAGCCTCAATTCAGTCAGTGTGTGGTGGAAACCTGGAGGGAGGTGGCCCAAATTGAGCTGCCTGATCCATAGGAAAGCAGAGATAAACTGGAAAGATGAAGCCTGAACAAATAACATCATATTCACAGAGCTTTTTAGTGCTTTCTGGGACTTCTCCATGCTCATGCACCCACTGTGCCAACTGGACTAGGGCTGGAGTCAAACTGGCCCTGCAGATTAATCAATTGCTTTGTCCATTTTTAACCCAAAAGTGTGGTGTGTGCTGCAGAACTGTGAGCAGACAGCTTCCTCAAAAACCCAGGCAGCAGAACTGGCCCCAGGTAACACAACTGAGCCCTTTTACTGCCAGATAAACCCCTACACAAATTGATTGAGAACAGAAGGAAGCAGTTCCTCCTCTGAGATCAAAGGTGCACCTGCAGCAAACCAGGTTTGTGTTTGGTACCTCTGAGCATTGGTGCTTAAATCGACCCCTGTGGGTGGGGTGAAAAAATGGTATGGAGGGATGGTTTTCTGTGTCAATGCTGATGGAAAGAAATATAAACAAATTACAAAAACAAACTAGTGATGATACAGTGGCTCATTCACCAAAGAACCTCATTAGTGGAACACGTCAGCATCCATGCACTACCTACAGCTGCTTATGAAGAAATTCCTACTACAACCACGGTTTATTGGGATTTCTTTGGTTAATGAATTGTTTTAAACAGCAGACAGCAACAGAAACACCCACAGCTAGCACATGTGGGCAAGCGTTGGCGTGAGTCATCTGGAAACTCAATTAGTGGTCTTTGCTAACTAAGATGGAGTTACCTACCTCCCAGCCAGTACTCTGTGTGATAAAAAGTAAAAAGGGCATGTCACAGAAACCAAAAAAAAAATTTCAAAGGCCAAAACATGACCAGTAATACCCCTGCAATGGTTTCAATGGTTCTAAGCCATCATGCATCCACAGCAGCCTCCTCTGGCCCAGCACAGCCAGGCCCTTAAGCTGGTGGCTTTTGCACCCTCTAAGTTTGGAAAGTTCCTTCCATTATTTAACCACAACATGAACAAACCAATAAACCCCCCAGCATTTCTGCATGTTACCTACCAGGCTAAAGGCAAGGTACAGTGGGTTTTCCCAGCATGCAAAACACAGTTTTTAAAAGAACATCTGAAAGGGCAAACTGGAATTTTTAATTCTTGGATAGTTCTGAAGTTACAACAACACTTGGTATGTGATGTACTCTCGTGTTAAATTCCAGGGAAAAGAACTCCTGTTAATGATCCCTGTATTTACTGTGGATCATCATTTAACAATTCTCCTGGAATGTGAGAATAAGGGTTTTTCATTTTCCTTGCATTTGAGGTTTCTTCCAAATTCACCCTGCAGCTGAAAATTCAAACCATTACCTGGTGAACAATCTTGCTGAATGCTTCCTGCAGTTTACCATGAATTGTAGACAACTTCTTGGCATCTCTGTTGGCTTCATGAATAGGAATAAGGACTTTGTAAACCTCATTAACTGCTTCATACATGCCAGCCTACAAAAACAAGGCCCATCAGATTGCTCCATCAGTTCAACAGCCAGAATTACACACACACACAGCATTTAAATGATAAAACTGCAACGTGAAAAGGTGGCTGAGACAACACTGTGGGGTAATCACAGCTTTTCTTCAAACCAACCCAGAGATAAATGGAATAAAATCCTCAGTTCCCCCTGAAATCAAGAGCCTGCTGAGTTACACCTTGCTGTCAGTAATTAGGGTCATTAACAAAACCAATCCTGGGATATTTTGGATGGATACAGGCACAAGAGCAAAAGAAGCTAAACAGGATCTTAACCAAATCTATGGGAATTAAATATGGAAAAACTTAAGTGCACATTTCAGCTTTTTCTGATCAGCACATCTTCAGCCTGTGTGACTTCTGCACCACTTCTGGCACTCCAGGAGAGATGGACTTGGGAAGATCCTCAGGATCTCTCATGGAGTGAGTCCAGCCCATCATGGGCAGTCACTGCAGGACTTCTAGGTTTTTCCCCTGGATTTATTGCTGCTTGTGCTTAAACCCACTGAATGACACTTCATGTTGTGTAGTGGGAATTCATTCACTTGTTTGCCTTGGTTCACTCCAGAGGGCAAACCAGGCTGTCTTAAACAATTAAAATTCCAATTGCTCCGTGCAAATTAAGCATTTACAATTATACACTCAGAGAGAAAACATTTTCCTTCCTACTGCCCAGCGCTGTAAGGCTGCTGGAGAAGGGAGGTTAAGAAATTAAAGTCTTCTACCATGGAGAAAGATGCTGCAGCCTGTTCCAGCAATCCCACCAGACCAGCTTCTGTAAAATACTTCCCAGAACAGATCCCTTCTTCATCTGGGGACACAACGTCATCAGAAACTGCCGACTCTTCCAAAACATTGGAAGATATGTTCTGGGGAGACAGAATAGATAAAAACACATTTACTCAATTTAAACAACACTCAACACTTTCAATGCTTTGAAAGGCAGCTGATTTGCAGCCAAATCCTGGCATTTCTATAGAGGTGGCTTTCTATTTTCAGAGAGTATATATACAAAATACAGCTTTCTATTTTTATAGACTATATACGTAAAATATAGTATTTTTGTAGAGTTTATATCTAAAATATAGCTTCCTGTTTTTACAGAGTATATATGTAAAACATTTCTATTTTTGTAGTATATATATGTAAAATATATCTATTTTTGCAGAGCATATATATAAAATACACATTTCTATTCTCATAGAGCAGCACTTCATTCATTCATGGCAACCTGAGGATGTAAGCACAGGGACACCCAGCACATGGAGACACTTTGTACCTCAGCAGCAAACTCCAAAAACCCCAGAGAGAGGACAATGCCCACCTGGAATGTCACACAGCCCACAGGGAGGTATTTCCTGTCCTCCAGCATGCTCAGGTACTCAGCCACCAGGGCTGCAGAGTGCACCAGGCACTGGGCAGACTCAGCGTGGTTGCTCCTCTCGGAATGTTTCCCTGCCATGTTCTGCAGCCACGTCAGCCTCAGGTCGGGGGAGTTCTGGTAGCCCTTGGCAATCCTAAAGGGAGAGAAAAGCTCTGTGACTCCATTCTGAACCAGCACAGCCCTTCAGCACAGATTTTCACACTGTATTTGCTTAAACATCAACCCCCCCTCGGTGCTGTCTGGAAATTCCCAAGACAAGAAGCTGTAGAGATGAAAAGTCACCCTAAATTACAGATTTTTTACAGTGGGTGATGCTGAAGCTCTTGACCAAAGCTCATATTTCACCTGAGACTGGTGGTAATCCAAAGGTGTGCGACAATCAGAGCACACCTGGCTGGCTCCCTACAACAAAACCTCTGCTGACCTCTAAGAAGCCTTCAGGGGCATTTGGGCAGAAATTTGGCACTTGGGGGCTTAACATGGCTCTGGAATATCTTTTGCATATGGAGACCATTGTATGTACCACCAAAAAGCCTTTTGGGCAAGCAGGTACTGGAAGATCCCCAAGTTTTCTCTGAAGCAAGCAGGGAAAGTTCTCTGCTCAAGTGGAAGATGAGCTTGCCAGGGATGGCTGGGGAATGAAAACTACTTTTATCCAAGATAAGCTGCCTAAAACGCCAAACAAAACCTCTCAGTACCATATTCAAACACAACACACAGGCACAGATTGGTCTGTGAGCAGTGAGACACAAAACTGCTCCAAAATCAAGGCCTGTAAGTGCCCAAATGTGCAGCATCTGAGCCCAAATCCAAACAGCCAGTAGTTGTGCTATTTTCAGGTGACACGGAATAATAGCAAGCACTTTTAAACAGGATTAAGTTCAAAGTAAAATAATTTCTGACACCAAACAAGTAATCAAAGCTCACAGCAGCACAAGACCTCCCACTGTGAATCCAGCAGTGCAGGAGGCACCAATTTTGTCCAAGCAGCACTGACACCTCCTGTACCTGCACTGCAAACTCTACCTGTACATGAGGTCAATCAGCATTTCTGGATCTTCCTGGTGCTCCTTCATTTTAACTGTGTCTGACAGGATCATGTGGAGGTTGAACACTAAATCTTGGACCTGTGAAAAATGAGGTGTTGTGAAGAACTGGCAATAGGAATTGAGCTACACATTGTTATGTGGGGAACACAGCCACTCAATCTTCGTTTGTTTGCATCTTGTCAGAACTAACCAAAAACCTGAGTTTTATGTGATTAGATGATTAATAAAACCAAAAAACAAACTCTTTTCAGGGAATGCATGCAGATTCCAGTTCTAGATGGAAGTTAATTAAATACATATTACTTGTTTTGTGGCTTGCATCATTTACCTGGTCAGGAAATGTTGTCTCCCTGAGTTCCAGATCTTCCTCAGCATATGTCAGGATAGTCTTGAGGGAACGGCGCAGAAATTCCTCATTGAAGTTCTGGGATGTCCCCACCAGGGAGGAGAGGGACATGGTCACCTGCATCTTCACTCTGGCAAAGTTCTGCAACAGAGATGTTATGGGATTTCAGCAGCCTGGAGATGGTGCAATATCAGTTTTGGTCATGGCACCCTCCTCCTGACCTGACAGAGGAAAGAAAACTGAAGTTTTGCTAGAGAGGCTGTCCCAGAGCAGTGATTAGAATAAACCTGGTGCTGCCAAACTTCATAATCTGATGATTATTTAGTTCCAGAGAAAGGCTTTCCTGCAAAAATATTAGTATTGTCTCCTTCCACATGGTCCCTTCTCACACACCCTGAACAGGATGATACTCTCATGAAACATCCTTGATCCCAGACAATTGCTTTTGGTTTGGTCAAGCCTAAAAACTGGAAAAATCTTAGGTGCTGTCAATCCCCTCACAGTCCCTGGACCCAGAACCAGGGTGTCCCCCAGTCCTGTGGGGGACTGTACCCCAAGCCAGCAGCCCCAAGCCATTATCTGCAGTAACCCAGCGAGGAGCAGCAGGACTCACGTTCCCAATCTCGAAGTTCTGCCTCATGAGGAGGTACAGGGAGGCACTGGCGTGGGACCTGATGGTGCCAATGCTGCTGCTGCAGTGCCTCAGGAGCCTCAGGCACAGGTCTGCACATTGCTCTGTCTCCTCCTCAAACAGCAGCTCAGGGAACTGCAAAACAGCACGGGAGGGAATCAGTGTTTGGACAGGCAGGGATGAGCACTGGGACAAACAGGCAGCAGGGACTGGAATCAGAGGGAGCCCAATCCCTCTGTTTGGAGGGCAGTGATGCTTGTGTGAATCACTTTACAGTAAGGCAAAAACTGGCAGCACTGAAAGGCAACTCATTTTACCTCCACCCACAACTTGCTCCTACATCTACACCCTCACACTGATTTGTATCACTCCCAAAAACTCAGGCTTAAAACTTTGAGCATCTCCCAGCACACCAACAGAAACTGGGAAACAAATCCATTTAAAGTGAGATTTATCCAGCTTAAACCCCATCTGTGCAGGTGCATCTTCCCACTCAGTGCCAGCCAGCAGGAACCCACATCCCACCCATGGTGTGTGAGCTGCACTTTTTGCTGCACCAACTCCAAAATGCAGAAATGCAGGTACTGCCCATGAAACCAGACCAGACCACGCTGCCTGGAAATTGATACTGCCCAAAATAATAATTGTTTGGGGAAGTGACCCCATACAAAGGAAGAAACAGCACCTTCCTCCCTCAGTGCTGCTCAGGGTGGATTTCAACCCCCCCCAGGGGATTCACCTTTGAGACCAAAGCTCTCTGTGTGGCAAAGCAGTGCTGGAGGTAAAGGGCACTTTGGTTGCAGGCCATGCTGTGCAGCAGCACTTTGAGCACCCCGCCGAGGATGCTCTCCTTGGACTCTGTCACCGACACAGTCTGCAAAGGAAACCAAAATTCCATCAGAAAAATGAACCTCCTGTGTGTGGGGCAGAGAGCAAACAGCTCTTTGCATGGGGAAATCACCCACTCAGCTGGGCCTGTGAAACAGCCCTGCTCTGAGCCAACCCCCAGGTGAGGAACACCTGATCCGTGGATGAAGCTGAGGAATGGGGATTCTTTATCCCCAGTGAGGCTCTGACCTTTGGGGATGTTGTTCTCCTAGAGGGAAAGCCCACAGCTGGGCTCTAGCTGGGTTATCCAGGCACCAAGGACAATCCTGGGGATTCCTGGGTCTCTCTGCAGCTCAGAGGTGGATTTGGGAAGGGTGGTCCTGCCTGCTCCCAGCCTGTGCCCAGGTCCATTTGTACAGAAACCAGGGGACAAAGTGAGCAGAGACCCAAGAGGCTGATCTGGAACCCAGTGATTTGAGGCAAGTTTGGGAAGAACTAGAGGGAACAACAAGATTTGGAGATTTTTACAGTTCATTCCTGAATAACTATTTTATTCTACAAGGAGGGGAGAACCTTCAAATTCTCAATTTCAAGACTGAAGGAGGGGACTGCAGTGTAAAACCAGATTGTTCCAGGCTGGGATTAAGGAGAGGCATCACCCCCTTCCTCCTGCAGCTGAACAGTTCTCTCAGCACTCAGGCAGCAAGGAGCAGCAGGGAGATTTTGTTTAATAAAGTGCTGCCTGGCCAGGTGACTGTAATGCCATTACATCTCAATTTTCTTATTAACCTCACCTGTACAACTATCTCTAGAGTATCCAAAATGATCAAGTTGGCTTCTGTTGCAAGATTCCCATCGATGAGTGCCTCATGTTCTATCTCTGCCCTTGACCTGATCAGAGAAAACAAAGCAGTAAAATTACTTCCTGATTAAGGAACAGACCTACATATTTTCCAGTCAAAAATGTTCTCTCACCAGCAGGAAACTCCCAGTTACAGTTTGTATATTTATCACTGGACAGCACTACAAGGATATTTCAATGCACCCACTGAGAGGACAGGAAGGAAAACTGAGCTTTTTACAAGTACAGACTTACAGAGGCTTCACATTCATCATGCTTGGAGAGCTCACACTGCTCTCTGACACTTCACTACTCTCCCAAGAACACAAAATACAGTTTAGACCCCCAGTCCAAGTCCAGACTGGCTCAGTAGCACTGTTAGGCATGCGACAGCACAACCAGGAACAGGACATGTGGCTTTATGCTGCAGGCTGTGGACACACGGTGGTGCTACACGAGCTGGGAAGCTGCAGCCACGCTGGGAGCAGCACAGAGCAGCCTGCCAGGCTGCAATCTTATCTCTCCAAGCTACACTGCCTTTAATCCTCCAAGCACAACTTCCTCTCTGAGGAGAACGACACGGTTTTGCTGTTCCATGCCAGGCACTGGCTTTCCTGGAAAGCCTTGCAAAGTCCAGACACCCCCTCACACCTGCAGCTCCAGGAATCCAGCACGAGCAGCCCCTTCCAGGGCACCAGCTGCACTGGGCAGAGATCCAGTGGTGGATTGAAAGAGCCCAACCCTGGCCTGCCCTGCCACAGGTGCCACCACTGACAGACTCGTGCCAGGCCAAATTCCAGCAGGAGGGTGACCAAAATCCCAGGAAAATACACAGAAAGAGGGAGGAACGATTTGGCTCTCAGAGCTGTATTGCAGCAGCCCTTCCCTGCCACACTGCACGTCCTCTGGGAGCTGGCTCAAACCCCAACATCTCCAAAATAGGAAGTTCTGGGACCTGGCCCCACATAAAATAGTACAATCTGCATAAAATGACAGCAGCTGCAATTAGCTGTGCACACTTCTTGGGGAGGAAAGTCTTGTTTATGGGGTTTCAAAGGGCCAGGCTCTACCTACACACACAGGACACAGCAGACCCAGTCACAGCAAGCAGGGGTTAGAAAGCAGCTCCAGAGAGTTTTATCTGAGCAGCTCCTCTTGTGTGGTGAGACACCATCCTTTGACCATCAAGGAATTCCACAGCTGTTAAATGTGTACATGAGTCTCCTTCTGGGAAGCAGAGGGCTCAGACCCAGCGCTGGCAGGGAACTGATGAGTTCTTCAGGCCAAGTCTAAATCTGGTGTGACTCTGGAATTTGTATCTTCAACAGCAGGTGGAAACACCCTGGTCATTTGGCTTTCTCAATGACTCAACAGGACTGGAGCCTTGGACAAAAAGCCACTACTTGTCATAAGGAGAAATTACATTTTTGTGTGGGAAAAAACAACTAAAGGCTGTGAAGATTTGCTTTCCACTCCAGGGAGAGTCAGCATCTTCAAGGGTAAAATTTGGCCTGATCTCCACCTGGGCTCTGAGGACCCCATTCCTCAGTTTCTCCAGAGCTTCACTTGGGCTGAGATTGCTTTCCTAGGATTAGGAACAATTATTTTGCTGGAGACAGAGACTGCAGGTTGCAATTTGAGGAGACAGAAAACGTGCACAGCAAAGCTCAAACACAACTCCTGAGCCCTCTGGATTAAACCACACCAAGAGAGGGGATTTTCAAGGAAAGGGGTGTAAGAAGCCAAAAGAGCTCATTCCAGTCAGTTGCACACACACACTGAGAAGTTCTGCCAAGCACCACAAACAATGCTGAGATAATTGAGTCTGCAGATGTACAAAAATGGCAATTTGTAAGAACTGCACACCAATGCTACAGTACCTGGCTGGTTTGTGGCTTCTAAAAGCACAGCACATGTGGAAAAACAATCAAAGTGATGGATTAGGACAGGAAAGGAAAGCGAGCTTTGAGAACTCCAGAATGCTCTTATGGAATAAAGGAAATATGACATGAGATATAAATGCTATCTGTGGAGACTGTTAATGGATCTTCCCTCTAAATTACAGCTTAGGGCAGGTGTTTAAGAAAGTATTCGTCTCTTTAAATCTCATTTGAAAGTCCAAGGAAGCAAGGGACAGTGGAAAGGCAAAGAGTTGGGAGGGCAGTGTTGGACTAAAAGCTATTTAGTTTTTTATAATGCCACCCCAGTGCATCTGAGGGCTCAAACCTGCTGGCACAGGGCAGAGTGGCTGTGACCTCCTGTGGGGAGGGGACCCTGCTCTCACAGGCACAGGGGTAGAGCAGAAGGATAAGGCAGAGTTACTTGTCAAGCTTCTCCGTGTTCTGCCGCCAGTGAGTCATGTCCTTCCTCCACCTCAGGTTCTCCTGGCTTCCAAAGGCACTCCCAGAAGGGCTCCTCTCTGCAGGGCAACAGCAAAACAGCAGCAGTCAGCTGGGGCTCATTTCTGCTGCACCAGTGGCAGGTGGCAGCAAAGATGACTTTCTAGAGCCTGAGGCTGTGGCACTCAGCCAGAATGTTTGCATGGCCCTGATTCTGTCACTGCTGAGTGCCATGGGACACAGAGAGGCAGCTGAGACACCCACTGGTGAGAGGAGTCCCTTCCTTGCACTGCACAAGGAGTCTGAGTGTGCCAATCCTCAGCATTCCAACACTGCTGTCCTCAAATGGCACCCAGGCATGCTCTCAGACCCCCTTTCCCACCTCACAGTCTTTTATTCTCATTGCTGGAAGGGTGGGGGAATTTCAAGAAATAAAAGCAATCAGGCCAGATTAAGAAAAAAAATAAAGATCCCCATCTCTCTGAAGTGATTACTTAATTATGGCTCTAAACTACTGATGCAGCTTAGCTCACAGTGACAGGCTCATGTGTGGCAGAGCAGGAGACAAAACCACAGCTCTGATTCTTGTCCTAACCCCTGGGCCACCCTTTGAATTTGAGTGTTCAAAAAAATTACTGGTTTTTACAAACAGTAAAAATCATCAGAAGGTGCCCGTTAGCCCAACTACAGCTACTTCAAGTCTCCTTAACTCAGCAGAAACATCCAGGCATTTTCAGAGCTACCAAAGCAAGATCAGGCAGTTTGTTTTCCTCTCAGATCCTTGAACAGGACACTCTAGAAGAAGCTACACTGGAAAAAATTAAGGCAAGAACACCCTATAAATGAGATGTGATCTCACTTTAAAAGGCAAACAAGTAACAACTAAATTGTCTGCAATTTAGGAGAAGTGTAGAGAATTAGCAGACCCAGGTAAGAATGCTGCAAACAGCTTTCCTAGGGGCCTCTTTGTCTGAATCCCACACCACAAATAATTGTTGGGGATGGGAGGAGCAGCTTTTGGAAAACAGGGATGGAACAGAGGACTCCTTTACTCACCCAGCTGTCCTCTACTCCTTCGGACCATTTCCTGCCTTGCCCCTATGCTGCCCAAAATTGCTTCTTCAAGTTTGGCTCTCATGTCTTTTGACTTCTTAAATGTCAGACTGTTCATTCTTTCAAACACTTTCTTGCCCTGCAAGTTCCAAGAAAAAAAAAAAACACGAAGGAAGATTCTTTCAGTTTGGGATATTTGCTAAGAGTTAACAACTCAAAATATCTAAAGACATGCAGTAAGAAAGGAATACAGATTAAGTTGGTAGGTAGATAAATTACTCAGATTTCAGCATTGCTACAAAAAACACTCTTTTCAAAGTTGACACTGCAGCAGTTCCCAGACAAGGGGCAAGCAGCACAAACTGCTTGAGAAGTGGAACAAGGCACAGACACTCACATGGCTGAGAAGTAAACATGGGAAAAGCCTGACCTTGGGATTGTGAATACAGGAAATACTTTGGAGAGAGCAGGAAATGCCTTTCTGCAGTCGTGTAAAGGATGGGAGTGTAAAGGTCCTCGGCAGGGCCCAGGGGGGGCTCCAGGAGGTTTCAGCTTGGCAGTACCTTGTACTCAAAGCAGGACACACAGAGATAGAGCAGGTCCAGCAGGCGGTTGAGCTGCAGCACTGACAGGTCTGTGAACCACTTCTGCAGGACACTCTCATCTGCATTCTTCAGCACCCAGAGCAGGCAGATGAGGAGGCTGCGGCTGGACTCTGTTGAGAAGGTGGAGTGCTGCCTGCCACTCTGAAACACAGGTCAGGACAGTGTCCTTCACACCCACACATCCCAATCACCAGTGGAGGAATTCATTTCTTCCCTTGAGATAACTGTAATAACCTCAGCAGCTTAGGGGTTAAGCAGAGGGGCTCCATTTGTTACGTTTTCCACTATCAGTGTCTCACTGGGAGTGCACCTAAATCCCAGCAAAATGGGGTCATGGTCCTGGAGTAAAGGAGAAATGGAAGGGTCTGTCTGCTACCAGAATCAGGATTCCCTCTCTGTACAGACAACAGGGAAAATGGCCCATTTTTGCCTTCACCTAAGTGGGATTTAGGTGTGGAAAGAGTTTTTGCTTAGGGCTTAAAGCTCATAGTGACTACTGCAATTCACGAAGCTTTTATAAGATTGTTTCACAACAAGAGCATCTTTGTCAGATGAAGAGAATTCTCCCACTTTCTGAGGTTTGTTGATCTCTGACCCTCCCTGGCATTTTCTTATGCCCCTCTGAGACACACAGCAACATGCAAACAGTGCTTTGTCCCCCTTGTTGCCCCTCTGCATCAGCTGCAAACTGATGTGAGTCCCCACAGAAGCTGCTAAATATTTGCTGGGTGACACAGACTGAAGGTCAGGAAATGGGGAGAGATGGATTTGTACCGAAGAAGGGAGTAGGAAACTGCTGGGCCTGGTGAGCTGGGGGACAGATGTCCCTGCAATGGCCATGGCCACTGTCTGGCTGATCATGCTGCCACCCTCGCTCTCATAGTCGTCCACGGTGACACAGCTCGGCCTCCCCCGCTGGTTGTGGCTCTCTGCAGAGAAATACAGGAGTTCAGTCAAGCCACAAATCCAAGGCTTCTCCCCCCACCAGACTCCCTCCACAAGTGCTGGTCTCACTGAACTGAGAATGCAAACTGAAAATCATCCCACTTGAGGGGTCCTGCAAAGAACAGGATAATGACTTGAGGGCATGAAAGCAAAGAAAGAAATTCCCAAATGCAACCTACACAAACTCAGTACATAAAACCCTTCTAACAACAGACCTTTCATCCCTTTGAATATTCCAAATCCTTTCTTGCAGCTTTATTGTGTCACTAAATTCAAAGGATAGGGAGGACAACTCTAAATTCCCAACTATTCCTGATTGGACTCCCTGCCCTGATTTGAAATAACCTCTGCTGCTCTTTGGGACACTTTGCAAAGCACCCCTGAAAATGAACTGCTGATGGAGACCATGATAAGAGGAAGGAGAGGAACTCTGCTTATCCTTTTGAATTAGGAACTCTGCTTATCCTTTGGAATCAGGGACTCAGGCACAGTGTGAGGTGTGACTTTTTAGCAGGCCAGAGACACGAACGAAAGCTGGCTCTGCATCTATAGCAGCCAGTGGGATGTAAACTAAAATGCACTGCTGGTTTTTTATTTCATGCCAGCAAGTGGCCAAATGCAACTTTTGAGTGTTAACAGTGAAGGCACATTTTGCAGGCGAAAACAAACATGAAAAAAAAAGCTAAAATCACCATTCAGAAACTACCTCGTCCAACAGCAAAGACATTCATAATTCAATTTTAGGACCCAAACCCTCAATTCTGGTGAGCAGATGAGCAGATAGGCAAGGTAGAAAATATCAAATACCTGTGAAGTCATAGAGCTGAGGCACAGTTTCCATGATCACGCCAATCAGAGGTAGATACAGCATTGCCACCCGGGCCTTTACCTGGGGGTCAGCGTACCGCGGGTCCGAGTCGTGGCTGGACAGCAGGTTGTGTACCATGTTGATGACCTTCTTATGCAATCCAAATAAACTGGGAAAAGACAGTTGGGTCATGCATGTTAGTTAATATCTTCAAAGCAAACTCTCTTTTGTAACTAAGGGGCTTCAAAAAGGGAAAAAAAAAAATCCTGATTTTTATTTTTAACTTCGCGCGAAATGCTGTCGCATGGGGTTTTTTTTGATCTGCCACGGATTTTACAGATGGATGGTTTTTCACTGTGCCTTGTAAAATGGGCAAAAATATCTTGTGGAATGCACACCCAATATAATGTGGACACTCATATTCTCCATAAAAAAACCAAAGTCCCAGCTACTGCTGTGCTGAAGCATTTAGCCTACTAAAAACTGTTAGAAAAACTTAGAGAATATGGAAAACAGAGAGAAACTTGAGAGGACAGTGGGTTTAGTAAAACTATTCATTGTACGCTTTTTATGTTTCTATTTAACACCATTTACAGAGAGACAAACCCTCCTAAGCCAGAACATTGCTTTAATCAAACAATCAGGAAGTTTCTGCTTCAGCTGCCCACCCTACCCCATGCAATTATTGAACCAAAACAGGAGATTACAGATCCATAATTCTGAACAAAAAGTGGCAAAGATGAAGGGATAGAAGGAACACCAGCCAAAATGGCCTTTCTCATTATTCAGATGCAGAGCCCTTCTACAGGGCACCATGTATGACCCTCCTTGAAAACAAAAACTCCCCTGAATCTCTCAAGGAATCTTTCAATCCCCTCAGCCACCATGCAGAGGCAAAACTCTCCCAGAGCAAATAGCAGGTTCTCTCTGCAACTATTTGCTTCTGTAGGCAAACCAGCCAGGAAGACACTTTACCCCATGCATGAAGCAGCCAAGGAAGCTCAGACATTAGGCAGTAGCAAAACATAAGCTGCAATGTTCAGACCTGAGGTATTAAAACAAGTGCTGAATTTCAGGCAGTATCCACTTTACCTGAAAAGTAGAGGTGAGTTCTGGTTAAAAAAAAAGAGGCTTTGATTGGGTTTTTGGGGGGTTTGAAGTGACTTTCAGGCAGCAGTACAGCTTGGAAGGACATCAGCTATTGGAGCTGCACATCCTCCCTGTGGCTTTTAATCAAGCCATAATGAGATCCTACAATTGCTTGTTTGTGTAATTAGTGAGAGCCTTAACAACTAGGAAGGAAACGCTTATTTAAGTGACTGGTTCCTTCAGATTAAGGATAAAGAAAAGTCTTTGTATTATTTTGAAGGAGTGGCACCTAAATCGTGTTTTTAAAAATTCAAGGGAAACTATCCCAGAGGCCATAAAACCACAGACAGGGAAAACATCCAAGCAAGGCAGCGTAATTCCAAGGATCCAAGGATTTCTTGGTCACTTTTCCAGAGCTGGGTGGGCACTGTGGTGGATTGATCCAGGGTGGAGAGGAGGAAATGCAGCCCCCTGCTCTTCCTGCCCGATAAGGCAGCGAATCGATCCCACCACCCTCCTGCCGTCCCCTCCCTTATCTCAGCCCTGGCCTGGATTTCTGTCAACACCCACCCACACTGCTGCAAAGCTGACTCTGGCACTCAGCTCTGGGGGCTGAATTCTGATTTTCTCACTTGTGGCCTGCACCAGCAGCCAAGATGGGCAGTGTGGGTGCTGTGTGTGGTGGCCAAAGCATCCCCGTGGTGTTTGCAGGGACAACTGTGCAGGTCCAGCTGCCTGGGCTGTCACGTTCAGCTGGATCCCTTCCCCTGCACGCTTTGTTTGTCCTGTTTTCCAGGCTGCAGGTGCTCTGCAGGGCTGCACTGTGCCCTGGCCCACTGAGGGATGTATCCAACACACACCTCCAGGCACCTCGGAACTGACTCCTTTTCTGCCCAGCTCAACCCAAAGAGTTCTTATAAAATGAGCTAAAATTAAATAGATCTTGTTAATGGAGCAAAAAGAGCAAGGACAGAACACATTTCAGGCTCTGGATCACCTATCAAGGTCTAAAGCAGGTCTCTAACACAATAAGCAGCTACATGAACAGCCCTCTCCACTCCTGCTGCAAGACAATGAACTGGGAACAATTCTGAGCTTTCTCCAGTGGTGGCCACAATATTTTATGGAAGACAAGTCTGAACTCTCTGCTGGTGATACCTTATGACTGTTAAGAGTCTTCACAGCAAGGGAAGAGAAAATCTGAACACAACTTGGTTTGTTTTATCTGATAGATCTACTGGGGCAAAAGCAGAGGGTTTGAGCTTGAGGAGTTAACAAACTTGAAACTACAAGTTATTCTGGAAAACAATGAAAAAATAAATGTTTTACAGGTATACATCTGCCCCCAAATTCAGGAGCTTTGATCAAAATGCATCTCCAGAGCTGAGCTGGTACCTGGGGGCTTTTTTTGGCTAGACAAGATTTGAGAGAGGAGTTGTCTCCCCAGTGTGCAGAGATTACCATCCTGGGCCAGGCTTAAGGGCTTGGTAGGCAGGGAGAGAACAGAAAGTTTGTGAAGAACAAGTCAGAGACAGGGCCTGATTTCTAAGCAGTGAGCAGGATGCTCCTCAGGCACAAAAAGGATTCCTGCAGACAGCACATATGGGTAAAGATTTGCTGCTTTTTCCATTTCAGGCCAAACAAATGGGACTGCAGTGTGTTATGTATATACACTGGAAAATATTCCAGTTTATGGCATCACTTTCTTCTCCAAGAGGAAACAGAATGAATGTTTAACTCCAGAGACCTCCTGGCAAAGGGGCAGAATTAACCATGAATCATCAGCATTTGTCGACTCGGCTGATATTTCTGAGTCCACCTTGAGAAAAATGCCTGTGAGGGAACTCAGGACTGTGGAAGCAATCAATAATTTCCATTGCAGCCCATTTTAAAGAGGTAAGGCAGAAAACAGCCCTAAATAACACAAGGAACAGACCGGATGTCAGGACTACAGCAGAAAATTATTTGCTGCACAAGCCAGGCAAGTCACTGACAAACTCTGCATGCTTGACTCTATTTGTCTATTTGTGTAACCCACAGGGGCCTCATCAATGCATAATTTACAGTTTAAAAGAGCTGGGAGAACCACAGGCAAAATATATTGTAACATTTAAAACAACCAGCAAGAGAGGCTTCCTAAATGCTGGAAATTATTTTCTTGTTACAATTGAGAAAAGCTATTTTCTTTTCAGAGCTCCAGCAGTGCCCCTGTGGCATTTGGGGGGCAACAGCATGAACCTCCTTCCCTCCTTCTCAGCTGGAAAAACGTGACTGAAATCAGGTTCATAGAGCTTGGGATAAGGAAGAAACACAAGGGGCAGGAAAAAAGAAGATTCTTAAAGAGTTGTTTTCTTATCACAGGTTCCAAATTTAAATCAATTCTGGCCATGCCAGGACTTTGTTTGCATCTACCACTTACTTGAAATTACAGAAAACTCTTTGAAAAACAAAACTTGGTAAAGATTTACCCTTCTGCATCAGGATCTAGAATGACAGCCAGTTCTGTGAGCACCAGCCCAGCCAGGTAATGCTGCTGGCGGAAAGGCACAGACAACTCAAACATATTTGCAATCTTCTGGTCTTGGACATTGGTGGAAAACCCAGAACTCTGAAAAAAAACAAGTTTCAGAAGCTGTACCATGAACTGAGTCAAAGCTTAGGAAATACATAAGAAGCAGTTTTCAGAATTAAAGACAACCTCACCTCACACCTTTTCCCTTTTTTGTTTGGATCAAGGCACATCTACACTTAAATTCCACCCCAGCTCAACAACCTTTCCATTAATTCTGTTTGTTGTTATTGCCTTCCCTCGTTAGGAAAGTTAAACCAAATAACCTTTAAAAGTGGATTAGTTAAACTTTTAACTCAAGGATGCTCTTATTCAGGCTGAAGAAGGCTTTAATTTGATTTAGTTTATGTGATTTTGCAACTAATTAATGCACTTGAATGACACACTAATTCAAATTACTTTTTCTGAGCAGCCCAGGACTAAGCTGCAGTGAGCTCAGAAGTCCCTTGTGTTGCCAGAAAAGGGGAACACTGGACAAAGTATTTTCTTTTATAGCTCATTTGTGTTTGTCCAATATAAGAGGGGACCAGACCCTAAGGACAGTCTGAGGTCATTATCAGGAGAGGGATAGGGGCACTCTTTTTTCAATAATAAAAGATTAAAAGAAATCAGAACCTATGTGGCAGGAAAAACTGATTTCTAACTAAACACTTCCAAAAACATTAGCAAGAGGGACTGAAGGTGATACAACTGCCTGATAGGAGTTAATTCTCAGCACTGAGCTCAACTTGTATTTCCCAAATTCCTCAGTACCTGGGAAGTGGCTGAAGACACAGATGGTGATGGAGATGCAGGTGGTGTGAGCAAGCTGCAGGGTAAATTCAGGGTGACATAGTGCTCGTGGCTGCAAATGATGCGCAGGAAGTCCAGCCTCAGAGATGCCAGGTTGCTTGGATTTGTTAGGGAATACAGCTTTGCAGACACCTGGAAAGTCCAGCCCAAAGCATTGCAGTCAGCACCAAAAGAAAGGTAACTGCAGGGTGAGCCCCCTGTCCCACCCCTGCTGCACAAAATCACTCCCCAAGTAAGAACTGGAGAGTTGGTAGCATTAAATGGTCACACCCACATCCACAGCAGTTCTTTGTGCCAGGGGTTAAATTCCTGATATGCAGGAGCCACACAAATCCCAGCTAACATTAGATCTCTCAATACATGATCTATGTACCAGTCATATTTAAAGAACCTAATGAAGAACTGTGGACTTCACATATTGGGGGATTGGAACAAGATGATCTTTAAGGTCGTTTCCATCCCAAACCATTCTTTGATTCTGTAATTCCCACACTCTATTAATTTCAGCAGGGAGTTGTGAGAAACAGGACCACAGTGCGATGTATTAACAGCTCCAAGATGCAGGTTATTTTTTATACAATACCTTTTATATATATAAAATAAAATTAATGACACATAATATATGTAATATACAGTAGGCAACTTAAAATTTTAAATGCTCTTGCTGTTCTTTTGCCCCTTACAGAGCATGTTTCAGACTCTGCTGAGAAAATGAGTCTAAATTCAGTCTCACTGATCCCTCATTATCTCCTCTGTACACAGTGTCAAAATGGATGTTTGTACTCAAACAAAACTTTGTGGCTCAGGGTGATTTCCCTGTCACCCTGCAAATGGGGGAGGACACCCTGCATGCTCCAAAGGATGGAAGGGGTGCTCAGTCATCAATCTGATCATCCAGGGTCACCGTGTCCTTGAGAGACCACGACAGTCTGAGCTCCCTCACAGAACCTCCCACTAATTTTTGATTCAATTACTCTGAACGTGCTGAGCAGAGGGAATAATTCTCCCTTCCTGCTGCTTGTCCATTCACTCCAGAGAGTGACTCCTAATTCACAATTAAGAGTGTAATCAGAGAGGCGTAAACCTTAAATCACCTCTGAGAATGCCCTGCTCTGGAAAGACCTGAACAGCAGAATTCTGGGTCCATATTTCACTGTTTGTCCAAAGAAAGTTAAGAGTAACAGGCTCTACCATGGTTCAGTTAAGCCACAATGCATTCACCTGTTTGTAGCAGGTCCTAATAAGATTAAAAACAAATCCTCTGTCCATGATGGACAACAGATCATTGAGGAAAAATGCGAGGCTGGTGTTGAGCCGCTCGACCATTTCCGTGTCCTGGAGAGAAGGAAGAGAAAACCAGAAAGCAGATAAAGAACCCTGTGTGTTTTCAAGCAAACAGGAGGGCTGGTGGCTGAGCTGGGCTCAGGGTAATTGTCTGCCATCACCTTCTGGAAGCGAGAGACTATATCACCAGCGATTGTGCTGACCAGCGCAGACACGTCATCCATGAAGCGCTCCGGGAAGCGATTCTTCCTCGGCGCATCCAGTTTGTCAGCAAAATACAGATGATGCACCATGCTCTTCACCTAGGGGGATATAAATTACAGCACAGCCACCAGTAGTTGTTGCTAGTTCTGTTTGATAGCAGGAGCTGGGAGACATCAGGGAGGGGTTTGCTCTCACCATCAGCTCGAAGAAGAACCAGGCCTGTTGCAGGGCCGCCTCCCGCACGCTCCCGCTGCACACAACCCACTGCAGGGCCAGCTCCTCGTGGAAAAGCTACAGAGTCAAACCCAGAGTCAGCCCGAGCCTCCAGAGCAGCTCCCAACACAGCCCCCATGAGAAATGTCAGCACGCTCCATGGCAAGTGTGGCAAACAATGAGTTAAGCAAACTAAATAACTGAGGACATGACAGCAGTGGTGGCATCCCAGAAAGAAATCCCCAGCTAACAATGAGGGATGAGGTTATGACATGTGATGTGAGAAACGTTTCACAGCATCTCGCTCCAGGATTGAATCTCAAGTGTCAAAAGAATTTTTCCACCCGCCCCCAAGAAATAATAATTAAAAAGAAAAGGTTTGTGCTCAAATTAGTTTAATTTAAAAAGTCTACCTTTCTGCCTGGGCTGATTTTCGCAGGAAAAAGGAGTAAAAAGTGGACATATAAAGTGATTTGTACAAAGATGTATAATTTACTGTGAGAAAGGACTTTAAACAGTGAGAAAGAAACATGGGGCTCAAACAGCTTTTGGATTTCTTTTCTCGGGACGACCAACCCACAGACTGACAGTGGCAGCAGCCACATTTTCATGACACAAAAGCCCTGGCATTTTGCCTTTCTGACATTGTTTAGGAGGTTCTCATTTCCTGAAAGGGAGCTCACTTTCAAAGTGACTCCCATTCCCTTTCTCGAGTCTCTGGATTACCACCTGGGTAAGTGAGCTCAGCACACCGAGCCATCCAACACATTTTCATTTTGCACACAAAATGTATCATTTACGTGTCTAGACAGTGCTATTCATATTTTTTGAAAGCCAGTAATAAACTGGCCCCAAACACTACGGCCATTAAATCAGGCAAGCAACTCCTGATCATTTAATTCTTCCCAATTCAACTCCAAATACTTCACATTCCCTACAGCCTGGATATTCAGAGGTGTTAAGCACCAGCAGTTCCTAATGACCTCGGGGGGGAGAAAATAAAAAAAATCGGGCTATAAATAAAAGAATAAATTGCATCATGTTTCCAGAATGACTTGACCTCCCTGCCCCACAATATCAATTGTCTCCACTGAAATCTACCTTTTTGGTTGGTAATCGTCCTGTTAATGTTTGTAAGAAACTTGACGTCTCAGTGTGCGAAGACATACGATTACAACTTCGATCCGTAGCCTACGGAGTGGAGATGAATGAATGATGACAGGACATTAAAGTTTGCCGTGGATGGGTTTTGCAGCTCAAGGACAACAAAAATACTCTTCCAACTGCAGGGTTTGTACAGCTTTTTAAGCATTCTCAAACTCTTAGCCATTTACAGATTGGGTCTAAACAAAACGACAGCGATTTTGATTGGTTTTTAAGACACAGAGGTTATTTAAAGAACTGCATGTTCTGATGCACAAGGACAATGCTGCAAAGCATGAAACTTTTCCATCGTGGCATTTTATCAACATGCACAGGTAATACTTGGAATTTCAGCCCATACCTCTCAATCTACCGGAGACTGAGTGCGGGGGGATGTACCCACAGCCACGCTGCTGCTGCCACGGGCAAGGAGAAAATCACTCAAGTTCTCCTTCTGATGGAAATCATTTGCCATGAGAGCAAGTGAACTTGGACTAAATATTTTGGGGAGGTTGTTAAACTGGGAAGGAGGAGCAGTTGAGAGGTACGTTCAAGGCAACCATGCAGTGGAGAGCAGCAGGCAACAGGGGCTAAATAAATTCATTCTGACTGAAGCTGCTGTAAAGTTTTCATACTTTGCAACACAGAACAGTACAATTGGCCCTGGCAAATCACTGCCTCCAGCACTCAAATTGACAGGTTTTAGGAGAGAATTTCACATGTGGCAATCAATTTGGGTTCACAATATTCCACTCAAACAAGTCATGAAGGATTACTGGACGATGAGTACTAAATGCTTGATGAAAATGGCAAAATGGTTCACAACATCAAAAGGAATGGCAAACATGGACAAAACTATGAAGCTGTGATTAATGTTCCCACTTAGAAATGTGCTCCACCTGAAGCTGAAACTAGTGTGAGAGAAAGAGAAAAAAAAGAAAACAAAAGCAGTCACAGCATTTACATTTCACAGACCAGCAACCACTGAAATGAAAGGGGGGGCACAAGTTCACATGACCAGAGGTTTTTCATGCAGTGTGGTGGGGTGGTGGGGGAGAAGATGAGAATTTATAAAATCAAACTGAAAATTTTCAAATAAATAATTATTTAAAAAAACCAAAAAACAAAAAAACAACAACAAACCACCAAGACTGGAATATGCACTGAAAGGAAGATATTCTACAGGGAAACATCAGGGAAAACAAAGGCAGAAAAACCTCTACCGAAGACACCACCTGTGTTGAGTCTGCACTTGGGCTGGGGTTGGATCCCCATGGGGCTGCTTTTGGACCACCAGTGTTTACCCAGGAATTGGAGCGGTCCAAGCCCTGGGCATGTAACAGAAAGCAGTTGGGAAAGGAAAGAAACATTACACGTTGCCATACAGTAGTCAAAGTTCAGTCCTCACAAGCAATCAAAGTGGGTACACTGCAAACACATCAGCACTTAGAGCTCCTGGGGCAGCCTGAGCTCTCAGAGGATTATTTTAGATCTCATACACATCCAGCACATTAATCCTGTCAGCAGCTCTGGTGTGGCCTGTCCTATCTGGAATGCCTGACATTCAAAAACTCTCCTCGTCCTCCTCCTGAAAAATCCCACTTGTCCTTTGCTCAGTTTAAACCCATTCCCGTGGAGCCAGGTGAGATTTACTCTGTGGCAGAGGGGAATTGGTGCTCAGATGTGAGGATGCTCTCTGAACTTTCCAGCACCTTCAGGGCAGCCCAGAGTTCATAAGCTCTACAACTCTCACAGAAATGCTGAGAAACTGAAGAGGCTGACTATGAACCCTCACAGGGTTCCCTGCCTATGGAATAAAAATCCAGCACTGCTGAAGAATAACCCTGTGGACAGGATTTCACATGGACACTGGGGCATTTCCTCTGGGCACTGTGGCAGAGAGGAAAAAACACATACTTTTTGTGGAATAAACCTGCTTTGCCAAGCAAAACATTTGAAAAATCATCCTGCTTTTCAAAAGCTCAATCTAGCCTGTACTCCAAATTCTACAGCAATGGATTGTTTTGGCATAGTGACTGTGGATCCCTCCCCTCTCTGCTCTCTTCTCCTTGAGACATTCAGAAAGAAGGAAAAATTTTAAATTGTGTAGTCACCCATGCTGTTCCCAAGTCAGGAACATTCAGGGGGATAGACTGGACTTCCCTGGATCCCAGGAAGCAGCTCTGACAGACACAATTCCTAATAAATGCCACACACTGATTTTGACAACCCTCATCTGAGCAGGAGCTTTCATCCTCATTCCTGTGCCAGCTTAGGGCTTTTTCCCAATCCATAAAGCAAAGGTGCAGCCCATTTCCTCCCAGTGATCAGCATCAGCTGCAAAGTCCACCAAACCCAACCATCTATTTCTTTCAGCAAACTAAAATCCACCTCAAGGTTGAACCTGGCGTGAGAGCTGTAACCTGGGATTCAAACCATTAATCCACCGAGCTCCTCGAGGCAGAGCTCAGCAGAGCTGTAATTTTGCTTAAGATGTCCAATAAAAAAAATACTGAACACATAAGGAGAGTGTTTTAATCTCAATTACTTTTTGGCAGGAATAAATCAAAGTCCTGTGCCCTGCTCAGCCCCATAAACATGCTTTATTTTGCTCACGGTGATTTGAAGTAGAAAGGGCTTTGCAGAATGCTGAACTAAGCTCGTGTTTTGTAAAATCAGGTCTAATTTTGAAAATGCCTTTATCCCTCTCACATTTCTCTTTCAGGTTTTCTAACCTTGTCGCTTTGGTTCTGAGGGATAACAATTAAACACACACTGCGTCTGCAGAAGCCAAAGTCATTCTGTAAAAATCTGGAAAGGGAAGGATTCTTTCCCCTTCAGAAAACACAAGAGTACAAGAGTTTCTTATTGCTTGGCAGAGTCACTCCGAAGTTCACAAAGCTGCTGTTAAATTCTGTTCTGCCCCTGGGGCTCAACCTGCAGCTGGGTCTGTGCAGGAACATAACCCACACCTGTGAAAAATCCACTGGCAGAGCAATGAAACTCCACAAGGTTTTCTGGGTTTTTCACAGCACATCTCCAACATTTTAGGATCACTTTAAACATGTCTTTTTAGACATTTCATGCATTTTCTTTAGTAGGGAATAAAATTTACACGGCTTCAATTCATAAATGTTGGCAAAACAACTGACAGACCTAAAACCTCCTCTGCTGTGACAATAAACAGAAATCTTCCAAGTCCTGTAAGGAGTTTTCAAAATGAAGAAAGAGGGTGATAAGGGAACCTTAAAGCACTTATACCACACCTCTAAATACCTGACATTAGAATAAAAATTAACACAAGACTGGACTTTAAAGACTTCCCTCAAACAACAAAAAACCCACTATTAGAGTTGTTTTAAAGCAGAAAGCCTCCTGCGATGGGGAACCTGCACTTCAAATTAGAATCTACCTGAGAATATGTGCTTAAACCACTATTTGGAGAAACAACAGGAATTTTTGCACACATTTACTCATGTCAGCATCTCAAGAAGTGTCTCATTTTTGTCTACTGATATTAAGAAACAGAAATAATTATACTCAACCAAAAGTCTGTACAGCCAGACTGTACTTAATTCCTGATGCTCAGACCACCCTAAAGGAAACTTTTCCCTCAACAAATATCCATGGAACAGGTTTTCCTTTAAAGCCTGGAGTACACCTCTGAAAGAAAATCTCTCTTCATTTTGTATTGACATTATTCACCAAGCCAGCACACGTTAAACTTCTGATAGCCTGGGTAAATTCCATATGCACACCAGTGCCTGTGGCATTTCACAAAAGGTCAGGCTTGTTTAATTAGCAAGACACTGAAGTGGTCTTTAAAATATTTTAAGACTTCTAAGTCCAGACCTTGATGTAAGAAATAATCATTTGCCTACCCACAATTCTTCAGCCTCTTATTTGGTCAGCAAATGATGTTATTATTCATTTAAAATTGGTAACCTCTTCCTCAAACTGTGTTTTTCTTGCTCTTCTAAAACCAGCATCAGCTTTGTCAAGCCTGTCTGGTCAGGGTGGTGGCTCTGGTAACAATCTTGCCCCCTAAACTTCCAAAGGAATTTAACAGCTCCCTGAAAGGGCTCAGGAATCCACCTGTGCTGGAAGAGTGAAAGGTCATGGTGGGAAAGTTGAAGCTGTCACAGTTTGAAGAACAAAAGAAAAAAGAGAGAACCCCAAAGCAGCTCAGGCACCCCTCTGAGGGGAGGGAATTACCAACACTGCTTTGTCCTGCCTCATCCCACCTATTTTAGACTCAGATGGGGACTGTGGTGGTTCTGGGCACTCAGAAGTCACCAGGAGAAGATGGATTTACTGATCCCTCAAGAGTCACTAGAGCACAACCATGCTGGATGCTCTGCATCCACACCAGAATGGCATTTTTTGGTGTGGGGAGGCCAGATTGTGCCTCTACCTCCTCAGGACAAATCCTCTCTGGGTCATGCAGGGACCAGGAATATTCCTGCTGTGTGAGAGACTCACTCTGGACACGAGGAGTACAGAAATCTGAGCAGCTGAAATCTGAGCAGAGGAGAGAGTTTGGGGTTGGGAGGGAAGAGCGGGGTCAGAGGGTGCAAGGTCTGGGGAGACACAACAGAGCTGGGCATAGGATTGGGCTGCTGGTCATGCAAAAAGTGAGGGGCAGACAAACCCAGAAGGACTCCTGCCCTCCAGGATGGCTCCAACACACCAGGCAGAACCATTTCCAAGGAGCAGCATTCCTGTGGCACCAACAGGAACTGCCAGGAAAGGGCTGAGGAGGGGCTGGGACAAGCCCCGAGCCCTTCCCTGGTGTTGAGGAAGGACAGGGAGGTGCTGGGGCTCTGAGGGGACCGTGGCAGGACAGACAGACAGACAGACAGACAGACGTACCTTGGTGCCAATGATGGAGCGCACCTCGTCGTCGGGCGAGGTGGGGGTGCCCGAGATGTCGGGGTTGCTGTTGCTGAGGCTGCGCGAGCGGTTCAGGTTGAGGCTGGCGGGGCGCACGGCCGACCTGGCCATGGTGGCGTAGTGCACTGACCCCCCCAGGCCGCCGGGACCTGCGGGCATGTCCAGTCAGTCTGGCCATCCCTCATCACCCAGACCCTCTCAGGATACCCAGCCCCGCCGGGTTACTCTGGCCTCCCTCACCCAGACACCTCCTGCACACCCAGGCCTCCTCTGCATGCTCAGTCTGGCCTCCCTCACCCAGACCTCCTCAGGACACCCAGCCCTGCCCAGTCAGTCCGGCCATCCCTCCACCAGACATGCTCATGACACCCAGGCCTCCCCTGCCTGGTCAGTCGGGCCATCCCTCAACCAGACACCCTCAGGACACCCAGCCTTGCCTGATTAGTCTGGCCTCCTTCACCTAAACCCCCTCAGGACACCCAGTCCTGCCCAGGCCCCCCCTGTCCAGTCAGTCCAGCCTCCCTCACCAAGACCCCCTCACAGTCTGGCCATCCCTCATCACCCAGACCCTCTCAGGATACCCAGCCCCGCCGGGTTACTCTGGCCTCCCTCACCCAGACACCTCCTGCACAGCCAGGCCTCCTCTGCCCACTCAGTCTGGCCTCTCTCACCCAGATCCCCTCAGGATTCCCAGCCCTGCCCGGTCAGTCCAGCCTCCCTCACACAGACCCCTTCAGTCCGGCCATCCCTCACCCAGACACCCTCATGACAGCTAGGCCTCCCCTGCCTGGTCAGTCCGGCCATCTCTCATCACCCAGACACCCCCTGGACATCCAGCCCTGCCTGGTCAGCCTGGCCATCCCTCACTGAGACCCCCTCAGGACACCTAGCCCCCCTCAGGCCTCTCCTGCCTGGTCAGTCTGGCCTCCCTCATCACCCAGACCCCCTCAGGACACCCAGCCCTGTCCAAGCCTCCCCTACCTGGTCAGTCTGGCCATCCCCTCATGTCCCAGACCCCCTCAGGACACCCAGCCCTGTCTGGTCAGTCTGGCCTCCCTCACCCAGACCCCCCCAGGCCTCCACTGCCTGGTCAGTCTGTCCATCCATCCCTCACTCAGACCCCTCAGGACACCCAGCCCTGCCCAGTCAGTCTGTCCATCCATCCCTCACCCAGACCCCTTGGGACACCCAGCCCTGCCCGGTCAGTCTGTCCATCCATCCCTCACTCAGACCCCTCAGGACACCCAGCCCTGCCCAGGCCTCCCCTGCTCATCTCTCCAGGACAGGAATAAAAAGCTGTTCTATCCTCTGGGAAGCAGGAGGCTCCCTGTGGGTTTGTCCTTAGCTAAGGGGATGTTCCCCAGACCTCACACCAAAGGTGGGCACAGTTTTAGGTACAAAACCATCCCAAGACCTCTCAGAGCTTTCCCACTCCGTGCAAGAACATTCCTTCCAAAGCCTGGTTCTCCATGGCTGTCACTCACATCACCTCTTTCCCATCCCTTGTTCTCAGCAGGACTGGCATTAATTTGTTTCTCTCCTGTACCCAGACATGTGTTTTCTAGTATTTTACACCCCTGCTTTAAATATATAATATCTATATCTTATAAGTACACATAAAAATATGTAATATATATATATGTGTATGTGTGTGTGTGTGTGTATATATACACATACATCAAAATATGTAAAATATTATATAAATAATAAATTTAATGAATTTAGGCTCTATTTTTGGAATCAGCCCAACTTTGGTTATCAATTGCAATGGTAAGAAGAGCAAGTCTTTGTTTAATTGATGGATAACACCCTTTGGATATGTATTCTATCCAGCCAATGTTTAAACTTTTGCTGGAACTGGATAAAAGCATAAAAGTTCTTCTGATGGAGACTGGGAAACATGACATCTCTCTCACAGAAAAAACCCTAAAACCCCAGTATTTTGCCATAACTCATGGTCCTTCAGCACTGTTATTCAAAATCATCAAATAATTAAATCTCTGACGTGACTAACAATAATTAAGCTCATCTTTTAAGTGGCTACACTGGCAAATGAATAACAGGGCCCTGCAGGGAAGCAGCCACACAGTTGGAGCTCAGGAGAACCTGCCAGAAAGTGGCTTCTGCCTTCTTTTAACAAACTTGAAATAAAATGAAAATAAAAAAAAAACCAACTCACCTGGTGATGGTGAGTTGGGATAGGTGTTGGGTAGGCGAAAAACATAATAAATATAGGAAGCAAGAAGGCTGTTCCTGCCATGCTGGTCCTGGTTGCCATCCAAGTTCTTGTGGAGTCTGTTTATGATCGATGCCATCGCTTCAAAAGATGCCTGGCCCAGGTTAACTGCAAGCAAAAAGGGAGGAGAAGTTTGGTTCAGACCTCAGCAGGACCCAGGGGAAATCCTAAATGTGCATTTCTCACCCCAGACTGAGCCTGGTGTTTGAACCAGGTCTAACAAACAGCCTGAGAGCAGGACAGCTGTTCCAGTGATCAGCTGCCACTTTTATTAATAATAAAATCAATTAATTTAAGCTCCATTTCTGGAACCAGCCCAACTCTGGTCATCAACTGCAATGGTAACAAGATTAAGTTTTTGTTTAATTGATGGATAACACCCTTTGGATATTTATCATGCTTTTCTCAGTTAATTATTTCCTCTATTTAAGCCTTAGCCAAAATACAAACCATAAAAAAAAAAAAACCAACAATTTCATTTTGCTTTGAGAAAAAAGCTGTTCTGAAAATGAGCACAAAAATCTACAGACTGAAGTAGATATTCTAGACCAATTAAAGATGAAGTAGACAGTGGCTAGGGAATGAAAACCTTATTTTAGAAAAATCCAGTCACTAATATCCATAATGTTCCATACAGAACACTGAAAGAGTGAAAGAACTGCAAAATATAAAATAAAAATGCAGGTAAAATCTTTCCCAGAAAGATAAAATAAATAAATAATTGATACAGCTAAGAAAGTATTTTTACAAGTATTTTTAAAGCAGTCTTAGATACTTATATTCCACCATGTCCAAACTCAGGTTTCCTACAAAAAAAAATCAGCAAAAACTGCTATTTTAAATGTTATGGATCTAATCCTGACTTAAAATTGATTTTTTTTGTACTGCCAGAGCTTAGCCCTTCACAGGGAGCAAAAGGAGGGATTATTCATGCTGGAAATATCAGATCCAAAAAAGGAACATGCAGCATCTGTATTTTCCTACTTTACCCACTTCCATATTTTTCAAGGTGACTAAAAAGGTTGAAATCCCTAATTTCTGTCAGGATGGAGACACCTTAACAAGATCCAATGCTAAAAACGTGCTGAGCATCCAGGAAAATCATGCTCCTTTCTGGACACCAAATCCTTCTTGGAAGCTTTATATTAAATATTAAATATTGCTCCTGTATATATGACCCCAGATCTGGATGCCAAGCATGTTTTATTTGGGAGACACATGGTATATCAGTGGCACTAAAATAAAGCATAAAAATGGACTTTTTTTTTAATTCCTACATAAATATGATCAAATTGGAAAGTGTCAAACTTTCAGCCACGTAATTCTCTATAAAACTTGAAATAAAATACCTATTTGGCCTGCAATGACAGGAGGTCTTACTACCAGAAGGATCAGTTTGTCAAGCAGGAGATGAAGAAATCGCACTACCGGCTCCAGTTGAGAGGAATTTAAAGCTGAAATGCTGCTCTTCAGTTCATTTTCCAAGTTGTTTTCCATGATTCTCATGTCTCCTATTCGCACAGGGAACATGTGCTCATCCAGAGCATGGACAAGTGCAAAGAACTTGTCGAGGTAAGGGTCCTACAACAAGCAAAAAAGCCAATAATCAGCAAGGATCTCCAAAATATCTCCATTTTCTATGGATTTGTGCCTCATGGGTGGGTTCTCGCCCTTGTTTTTCTATCTGGCCATTTGATCTCACAAAATTAACAGAAATTCAACATCTTCGAGAGATCTGCCCATATTTAATCCTAATTCTAGTTTAAAAGTTATCAGGGCAAAACTAGAGCACCCACAGACTGTGTGTTCTTAGAAAAACCAGACAAAAATGCACGAAGATCACATCACTATTTACAGCACAAACAAAATACACAAACCCCATCAAAATGACACGGTGGGAATTAATAAAACATGAGCTGAAATGATTAAACAAAATAACTGTCACCTTTCTTTTCAGATCTAAGACAGACAGAGGGAAAATACAGGGAGAAACAAAGGAGGAGGGGAAAGGGATGAACAAGAAAACAAGAAAACATCATTTGCCTGGGCTGTGTCAGAGCTGTTGTATCAAACACAACAGGCTGAGGTCTGAAAACACTGCTGGCCATTCACCCCCCCAGTGAATAAAGGCCAAACCACTCATATTTTTAAGCAGAACTTCTCAAAAATACTCACAGCAGAATGTGGAGAACCAGGTGTGCTGGCTCAGAACTGAAAATGAGATTGGAATTTCACTACAAGGGATTGTTACACCCTTCACAGCATCAACTCTGACAGTGTTGCAGCTGTCAGAAGGTTCTTTCATTCCAGTGGCTGCTCCTCACACCTACCTGAGTGTGGAGGGATGACACAGCAACAACTTCCACGTTGAAAACCCCTTTGTGGTTATCCACCCACTTCATCCCAGGGAGAGGAACCTGCAGGTTGAGGGGAGAATGAGGGAGGATGTGATAGAGAGCAGAGCTAAGGCTCTGCTAAA
Organism: Drymodes brunneopygia; assembly: GCA_013400955.1. Classification (NCBI taxonomy): domain Eukaryota; kingdom Metazoa; phylum Chordata; class Aves; order Passeriformes; family Petroicidae; genus Drymodes; species Drymodes brunneopygia. The sequence continues at coordinate 54,002 of VZTZ01048536.1, forward strand.
TACAACTTGATTTATTTTCATTTCTTTTGGTCAGATCACACACACGGAGCAACACCAAAATTCTGTCTAAATTGAATGGCATTTAAGAAATAAATAAATGCCTACACACAGATAGGCACACATACATCCTCTCCCTTTTTCTCCCACGTTCTCTGCTGTTTTTCAGCATGCAGAACTCAGCTCACCTCTGGAGAAAGCACTGAGTAAGCCTGTGGTGGCTTTTCCAATGAAACAGGAAGGCAGAACTGACCCGTCTTTAACCGGCCGTTCTGAAGCATGGGGATCCACTGGAAAGAGGGAAACAACAAAAACACACATTTCTCAGGGCTTTCTTCCAGCTTTTGCCAATTTCTAAGACTCTCCAATGGGGTATGAGTTCACAGGGATGCTAAACAAAGTGCCAGCAAATATATTTGAATGAAAAATGAAGAATGAAAAATCCAAGGATGGAAAGGCACTCACGGTGTAGCCAACTGGAGTCTCCAGGGGTGTGTTTTGTTTTTGTTGGCAACTGACGTGGTAGAAAGTAAAAAGCAGGTGGTGGTGGTCTGTCAAAGTGGCTGGAAGCTTAATCTTGATTTCCTCGTGAAAATCAGGAGATCTGTGCAGAGAGCAGAGCCTCAGCTGAGTCACCCACAGGTTTGCTACCCTGTGCTCCAGACTGAACCCTTTGAGTTAAAGGAGCTGCAGGGAGGGGAGTGTGAGGGCTACCCCAAGGGATTAAAGTTCCCTGTCTGATCACCAAAGACTGGAAAAGCTTCTAATCCACAAAAATGGGCAGCAGTCCCTTCCTCACGCGACCACTCTGAACCACACAAGCAATAAACCCCTCTCTCAACGTGGACACTGCCACAACCCCTCCCTGCAGGACAAGAACCTCCCCTGGAACATTTCCCCTGCAGGACAGGAATCCATCCTTGGAACATCTCCCCTGGAACATCTCTCCCTGCAGGACAGGAATCCATCCTTGGAACATCTCTCCCTGCAGGACAGGAATCCATCCTTGGAACATCTCTCCCTGCAGGACAGAAACCTCCCCTGGAACATCTCTTCCTGTAGGACAGGGATCTCCCCTGGAACTTCTCCCCTGGAACATCTCTCCCTGTAGGACAGGAATCTCCCCTGGAACATCTTCCCTGGAACATCCCTCCCTGCAGGACAGGGATCTCCCCTGGAACATCTCTCCCTGCAGGACAGGAATCCATCCTTGGAACATCCCTCCCTGCAGGACAGGAACCTCCCCTGGAACATCCATCTCTGCAGGACAGGAATCTGCCCTGGAACATCCATTTCTGCAGGACAGGAATCTGCCCTGGAACATCTCTACTTGCAGGACAGGAACCTCCCCTGGAACATCCCTCCCTGCAGGACAGGAATCTCCCCTGGAACATCTCCCCTGGAACATCTCTCCCTGGCACAGCTGCAAAGCCATGGAAATGTTCCTGCTGAATTCAGCACTCCTCACCGCAGCTGCAATGGAATCATTTTCAAGACCAAGTAGCTCCAATTTGTACCTGAAGACTAAAAGGCTCCAAGAAAACAACAGGACACCTGCTACCATGAGTTTGGACCATAAATCTTCATGAGGACTGACTGGAGTTGTACTTGGAGCATCTGCTGAGCTGGGCTACGTGCTCAGGATCACACAAAGCTGGTTTGCACCACAGCAAACAAAGCCTCTGTCTCCCAGTTTTCACAAAACTCCAAGGACAGCATCAACTGGCACTGCAGTCACTGGGAGTGCTGTCCAGATACTGATTGTTAAATAATTAACACCAGTCACTGGTGAGTGACCACACTCCCACACTGTGTGTTACCTGTTGTGATACACCACAGCTGTGTACGCTTCTTTGGAAAACTCAGGACAGCTGGATTTGCCAAAGATGACCTGCAAAAAGAGAAAAAACCACAGAAATCCACCTGTAAAACTGTGCCAAGAATCTGTTCCATAATCCTGCAGAGGCATTTAGAGCTCCATTTACTGTGCATCTGTACAGTTACACCTGCTTGTTCCCTGCCCCTTCACTTACAGGCAATGCTTTATTCAGTCACTGAAAAGGCACAATTTTAACAACCCCAGTGACACATGGACACAGACATGGCAGAGGAACTGATGGGTGCAACCACCCCTGGACAGATCCTCCCTGAGTGGGGATCACTGCTGGCCCTGAACACAAGGCTGTCACCTTTAATTCTCCTGGCAGGGAAGAAAAGCTTTATTCCAACCACAAGCAGAGTCCACTGCAAACACAGAAATCACAGAATCCCAGAACAGGCTGGGTTGGAAGGGAATTTAAATCCATCTCAGGAATGAGATAGCGACACCTTCCACTCTCCCAGGTTGCTCCAAGCCCCATCCAACCTGGCCTTGGAACACTTCCAGGATGGAAAATCTCTCTGGGCAACCTCTGCCAGGGCCTCACCACCCTTATAAAAATAATCTCATGCTGCAATTCCAGCTGCTCCACTGTTACCTTGCAAACTCCACACAAACACACTCTTTGCTCTGAAATACAATTTTCTATTCCTCTGAACTTGTTCTTTTGAACAGGATTTCAGGGAGGTTTTGGCACAGGGGTTTCCTGACTGCAAGGAGTGCTCTGCCCTCCCCATGGAGCACACAGCTCTCCCCTCACCGGCATGGCATTGCTGGGATCCTCTCCATACATGAACTGCACTTTCACTGTGATGTTCCTGGCAGATCCCTGCCGGTTGGCGAAGTTAAGGCTCTGTGGATACACATAAAGGAGGTTCCTGCAAGAGACAAAGGCAGCAGGGGGTCAGAGGGGTCACCCCTTCAGTAATGCTGTTATTTAAACCTCTGTGGGAACACCCAAAGTGAAGGATTTGACATTTTCCGTTCTCTCCAATGCAGTGCACGCCCAGACAAACAATTTGGTAATGACTTCTTATTTCAGATATCAAAAGACATCACTTTTAAATTCATCATACATTTTGAAACAGTTCCTGTTTGGAAGGGTACTTGAAAAATCCATCTAAAAATTTCCCAGTGATTCTACAGAGGAAAGAAAACATGAATACAAAAGCTTTATTTACTTCTACTTTATATCCTTTATTTGCTCAACACAGAGCAGCTGGTTTGTTAAACACCTTCCTTCTTCTGGCCTGTCCTTTTTTTCCTTTTCTTTTCACAATCTCCTGACATCAGGATGACTTCAGGTTACATTTCTCCTCTGAGAATGGATTAAACTAAATGGATATATGTAGCTTCAGGTAATGACAACACTGCCAGGGATCTAAAGAACTGTTTCAAAGTCTGAAGTAATAAAGTGCTCATCACATCCACAGGGAATGTGGCAGGACATAATGGGAGGAAATTGCAGCACAGGAGATTTAGGTGAGGCACAAGGGAAAATGTTCTGGCTGGAAGGAGAGTTAAAGCAGTAGAACAAATTGCCTTGGAGGGTGTGAAATCTCCATTTTCTGCTGGTTTCTCAGGACAGGTGAGGCAGACACCCTCAGGATGGGTTTAAAGACAACCTCAACCTTCAGTGGGTACAGGACACATTCTGGAAACCCCTTCCAGTCCCGTTTCTCCAAGTCTGTGATTACTTTAACAGCCATGAGATGCAAGATTCTGCAGTATTTTCTGTCCTCTGAGCCCTGCTGGGCCCTTGCCAACAAGGTGAAAGTTGGATTCACACTTCATCAGCAAAACTGTCCACAACAAACCCCTGCCTGTCCTTTGTGCAAGTACTTTAGACCTACACAAAGTTCCTTGATATTCTTTCAAAGACAAAAAAAAAGCAACATCCCCTCCCCGGTCTTTTCCCCTCAACACTCAGTTATGCAAAGGAAATGAACCTTCTTTTGCTGCCAAACAAGTCCAAATGCATGAACTGTCATCCACCTTTAAAAAACCAGCCTGGAAATGCCCAGTCCATCTCCAACACAGCCCTGCCCACCACACCAGCATCATTCCTCCTTGGCCAGCCTGGCTCCTGCAGCTCCAGCCAGGGAATCCACGAGGGATGCTCACATGGGGCACGTTGCATTCTGCCCAAACACTGCAGAACCAGCCCTGTGACACCCCTGCCTTGTGATCCAAGAGGAAAAAGAGGTTCCCTTCCCTCTGGGAACTATTCCGTGGGCCTGAACACAATTTGTGAGTAGTTTCCAACTGTTCCCTGTCCCAGAGAGACAACAGACACCAGATGGGCTCAGAAAAGTGAAGTGAGGAGCACAGCAGGACAACATTTAAGGCACAATAAAGCAGCTGCTGTCGAGTGCTGGCAGCAGGAGGTTGATGACAAAAAGACTCTTTTTTGGATCCCCAGGAGTGCAGTCACTCAGGGAAGGTACCTGGTGCCTTTTAGATGCCAGGAGTTTCCAAAACACCTGCACTGCTGGGACACACTCCTGGAGGAGCAGCTGCAAAGGGGGGCTGCCTGAAATGGCATTAATGACAATGGCACTAATGAAATGGCATTAATGACAATATTCTGGCCAATGAATCCCACCCAAGCACTTGGTTCTGATGGCAATTCCTGAACAGTCCCATCTCTCCAGACACAGCTAATGCTGTTCCTAAGGAATTTCCTAGGACCAGCCCAGCTCCAGGGATTTTGGGGCAGCCTTATGAGCCAGGCTCTGCCTCACCCCTGCAGGCAGAGGAATCAGCTCAGCTGGCAAGTGGGGATTTCTTCCCTCTCAAGTCCTTCATGGTGAATTAAGTTTTTGAATCCCATCCCCACTGGTCACTTTGCCAAATCAAAGCTCTCCTACTATTTCAGAGGGGGCCTGAGCCATTTTTGTGACTCTCCTAAATTACTTTGTTCTGCCATGAATACATTTGCTGCTTGATGTTCTTTTTAAAATGAAAATGGATATGAAAATTTACTCTAAAATGTACCTTGCTCATAAAACTTTTATTAAGGATTATTAGTGCTTAAGAGAAGGATTTAAGGTATTTGTGAAGCCAGGCTACAGGATCCCTATATTAAAGGCAGTCTCATGCTTAGGACTGATTTATGCTGAGGAAAGGGACAGGTTGTTCCCCTCTCCACTGATTTTCAAGCCCTCATTAAGGGCATTTTGCTGGGAAGAAGCTCCTGTTGCTTATGGGATTTCAGATGCACAGATCCCACTGTAACAGGGGACAGGGATTTCCTATTACAGGCATCTTCCCTTTGTGGAAAACTTGAATAGAAAAAGAGGAAGAAAGCCCAGCTTGCAAATCAGAATGTGACCCCAAATAGAAAAATCCTGCTGTACCTTAGCAGAGAATCCCAGCCTGGTTTGGGTTGGAAGGGATGCAGAGATCACCTCATTCCACCCCTGCCATGACCAGGGACACGTTCCACTATCCCAGGCTGCTCCAAGCCCTGTCCTGGCCTTGGACACTTCCTGGGATGGAGCAGCCACAGCTTCTCTGGACAAACTGTGCCAGGGCCTCACCACCCACACAGAAAAGAATTTATTCCCAATATCTAATCAAATCTAAACCCACACTCTTTCAGGTTAAAACCATCACCTCTTGTTCCTGTCACTTCAGGCCATTGTCCCAAATCCCTCTCCAGCTCTCCTGGCCCCTTTAGGCACTGGAAGGGGCTCTGAGCTCTCCCTTCTCTTCTCCAGCCCCAGCTCTCCCAGCCTCTCTTCTACCCTACAAAACTAAAAACCTCAGATCTTCCTGTCTAAACCCAGTCACAGGAGCCATGGAAAGGGACTGATGGCTGAAAAAGTGACAGGAACATTAGAAATGTCTTGATTTCTATCAATAAAAGTTTCAGGCAGGAGCTTTAAACCCCAGGACTTGTGTTTGGAGCTTTTATTAAAATGCTACGCCAAATATATGCAAAGCTTATCCTATTATCTCAAACAGATCTCAAAAGCACTTTTACTTCCATAAAATAAATTGCTGAAGTGCAAAGGCTTCCCAAGCCATGGAAATAATGGCAGCAGGCACTCCTCTAAATATTTATGTAATATGATTGCAACCATTTTGCCAAATCCTTCACAAAGGTATTAAAACATTAAGAGCTGCTCCTAACTCATACAGGGGATTTCTAACCATTATGAAAATTTCTCTTTTCAGTAAAACCCAGAGACCTTTTTCTCTGCTTTATTCCTACCATAAAAATCATTTAAAGCCCATATAATCAGGGTCACCCAGGTGCATGAAAGATCTTCAGGATCATGTTTGTTATATCCATCTTTTCCTGACTGGGCTGACAACTCTCAGAGGCAGGATTCCCTTTTAGGGCTTCCACAGCTCCTGAATTTTATGGTTCAATCATGCCAGAAGTTTCTCTCCTCTCTGCTTTCCTGTGTCCCACTTTTCTTCTGGACTCTGGGACTGTTGTGACATCTAGGGGTGTTCTGTAGTGAGTTTAGCACTGCCTGACTTCACTGGCCTTGGCATTAATATGGAAATGTGCTTGGCAGCTAATTAGTGCTTTATTAATGTTTGACATCAGGGCCTTTTGGCTGCCTTTTCCCTTTGGAAAACAAACCTGTTCCATAGGTAGTGTGGTCCCTGAGCAGCACATGAGACACAAGTTGTAGAAAATTGCTAAAATATCTGATCCCCAGTTGCTTGGCCATTGCTATTTCTTGAGTAACTTCCTATAATTTTCTAAAGACTAAGCCACGAATAAAGATTTTGGGGGGTGATGGAGGTAGGAAGAATTCAAACCTATGCAGAACAAACCAGCAAGATTTCTTGCATGAAATAGTTAAAACAGAAAATGATTCATTTGAAACCACATCAAACCAAAGCCACTTAAGTACTGTGAAGTGGATTGAAGAAAGTCTATACATTTATTGTTTTTTTTTTAAATTTTACAACCAGTTCTTCAAGTTTTGCAGCCCAAAATTCCTGTGTCAGATGCCAGAGAAACAATTTAGAATTGTTTCTTTGAAGGAATCCCCATTCTGCCCAGAGCTCTGCTCCTGCTGTTTTTCCATACTTTGGGTACTCCAATAAATCTGATCCCAAATCATACTGGCAACAAAATATTCCCCAGCAATTAACCTGAGATTTAAAATACTTTCACAATATTTAATTGTGAGTGGGGAGGTTACCTACATATTACCAACCCCTGAACACACAAAAAGTTCAATATATGAGGTAAAAATTCCATTTTTTAAACTTTTTTTTCTGTAGATGCTTCACAATATATGTGCGTATGAACATGAACAGCACCACAAAAAATCCAGGGCAAGAATTCCTAAGCACCCAAGAATTTAGCAAAAAACCTGAACACTTTCCAAAGTACATTATGCAATGCTTGATTTTGATTTCTTGGATTGCTATGAATGAGTCCAAAATGCGAAATACCTTTCACTCACACTGCAATACTACCCAAAAAAAAATCCACGTTTCCATGCAGGGACCCACTGCAGAACTGGGCATTTATTTCAGAGCACTTGCAGCCTTTCTCTATGTAGAGTGAATCTTAAACAGCAGCGAGAATGGTAAGGTGAGAAATGCAAGCCAGGCATTATTTATCTCACCCACCTCTGGAAAGCAGCTCTTAAAAAATAAGTTTTATATGGTGTAAATTACTGCACAAACCTTAACACAGTAGAATCACATCCAGGCAATCTCTGGACCTAATTCCCTCTTTCTCACTTCATCTGGGCTCAGTGACAAGTAAATCCACTGCAGCACAATGAGTTACATCAGAAAACGGCCCCAGATGAAAATCAAGTTGTGTGAATCATCTGGGAATATTCTGCCCTTCCACAGCTCATCAAGGAGCTTCACAGCCTGAACATCCAGTGTGAAATCCTTTCACACTCCTGAGGCAATAACGGGAACCAAACAACACAAACAAGGAGCAATTCAAGCCCTTCCTGAGATTATCACCCCGAATTAACCTATTAGAAAGAGTTGTGTGAAAAACACCGTGCCATCAGTAAGGTTTTACACCAGAAGGCCTGGCAGATGGAAAAGTTCAGAACCAGTTTAATCAGCAATGTGCCTGTCTCTCGATTTTATCAACCTACATTCAGGAGGGGTTACACTCGTTCAAACACACAGAGTTTAATGATCAACCCGCAGCTCTGCCTCTCCTAAAATGAAGAGGGGTATAAATAGATCGAGTTCTGCCACCCAGAACAGCCACTGGGAAAAGCCTCTGCATCCTGAACAAAGAGAACCAGGGGCAGGAAACATGAAGATCATCCCAGTTTTACTATTCCTGGCCCCCCTGGCTCTCCCAGCTGGAGCTGACAAGGATTTTTATTCTGTCGACTCCGCCGGATCTCCCGAAACGAAATCGAGATTCGCGATGTTGGACGACGTCCGAATCTTGGCCAATGGACTCCTCCAGCTGGGGCACGGCCTCAAAGACTTTGTCCACAAGACCAAGGGCCAGATGAATGACATCTTTCAGAAACTCTACATTTTTGACAGGTCCTTTTACGAGCTCTCCCTGCAAACCAGCGAGATCAAGGAGGAGGAGGAACAGCTCCGGCAAACCACGGCCAGGCTGCAAATCAACAACGAGGAGATAAAGAACCTCTCCCAGGAGATGAACCTGAAGATTGAAGACCTCATCCAAAACAAAATCCAGCTGCAGGAGCAGGTGTGGGGACTGGAGGACAAGGTCACCAAACTGGCCATTATCCAGCCTTCGATGCAAGAGACAAAAGAAATTTCTTCACTCAAAGTAAGTGACTTGTGAAAGGCCCTGACACACTGAGCCAAAATACACTGGAATGCCATTATCAGAAATTATGCAACAGAAGCTCATTCTTTCCCTTGCTCCTCACTGCAGTATTAGTGTGCATTTTGAGAAATAAATCACTGTTAACAGCCTTAAAAAAAAAAATCACTCGTACTCTGACGCAGCGTTAATTTTGCAGTAAAATTCCCCAACGAAATCACTGAAAAATTGTGAGATTATAAAGCTCTGTATTATTTTCAGTATTTATTTGCAAACCAATTTTAAGAAATTTTGTAATCACGATGATAAAAAAGTTTTGCAATCAGAAAAATGCTGAGATGCCCAAGCCCATGGGTTTGTACATCACCAGCTCATCCCAAATCAATGCAGTGGGAATTGCCTGCTCAGTGCAGGAACAGGGAGCTTAAACATTTAGAGAAGAGCATTTATAGCACCTGCAGGATCTCCAGAACTGAAGAATCTTACAAGTGTTAATGAAATTAATGTGTTAATCATGCAAGTATTTAGGTGGGTATAAGGTTTCCTATAGAAAACGAAATATTAACTCTATTTAGCAGAAGCATAAAAAAGCCAAGCAATTTGTATGAGAAAATACTGGATGTTTGTGTGAAAGCAAAAAGATGAATCCTGATCTCTCAGATCCCAAGCTGATACCCTAAATGCTGGGATTTTTTCCCTTTTTTGATCAGTGCCATACATCTAGTCTGAATCAAGGGCTGATTCCACAGAACATAATTGTTCTGGGTGTGCAAATGGAAGGAAAACAGTAATTAAAAAGAAATCTATGAAGTTGTCAGTACTTTGTCTCAAAATAAGAGTGTTCACTCCACAAGCAAAGACATTTTTCAATTCAGAGGCAATTCTTTGGAGCTGAACTTTGCTGATCCTTGTGGATCAAGGGATATTGATCAGCAATTAGGGATATTCCAGGATTCTCTGGAAGAGGAAGGGCAATGTTCAATGGTTTGTGCCTCTCAAAACGAGAGTTTTGTCCCAGGACAAAGAGTTACAGAGGCAGCATCACTGCTGAAGGATTTCTGCTGCTCCTAACCCTCCTCCATCCTTCCCTCCCTGCCCTCAGGCTTTCGTGGAGCAGCAGGACAACCACATCAAGCAGCTCCTCAAAATCGTGGAGGACCAGCACGTGCAGCTGGACAGGCAGCACAACCAGATCATGGAGCTGGAGGACAAGGTACAGGAACCAGCCCTGCTCCTCCTTCCACCTCTCCTGACACTGAGGGACTCGAGGGCCCAACCCTTGGGGTCAGCAGCCCTTGGTCAGTTTGGGCTGGAGAGGAGGGTGGGGACCATTTTGAGGTACCAGTTTTGGGGAGAGGCTGCTGTGCTGCCAGGCAGGAGCTATGGCCAACAACAGCTTTGAGATCCTGTCCCTCAACACCAGGCTGCTGCATTTTCTGACTGCTGATTTGGGGTTTTTTTCTCTTCTTATCTATCACATTATTGTTCTTCCATTGGTCTGGAAGTCTCACTGCTTTCTACCTCTTTCTTAATTTCCAAAATCCACTCCCAGAGTGGAAGTCCAATGTCTGTCACAGTAATAGAGTACAACCAACATGCTCATATTTAATTTATTCTGAGAGGAAAATGCATTTCAGCCTAAGGAACCGTGGGTTCTGTGCTCTTTAGCTGTTGGTATTATTTCTCTAAGTGATGCCACCTGAGGAAACAAGTAAAATCTGTTTGCCCCAAGATGAGAAGGGGTCATTTCCTCCCCTCATGACTCCTACCCTGTTCCCACACCTAAAATCCACCAGCGTGGAGCTGAAGTAATTTCTATGTGCTATAAATTAGGTATTCTAAGGGATTACACTCACAAGAAAAATTATTCCCTGCATGACATTGTCTGGATCCATGAATCTCATCATTCCAGAGCCTTGGGAAATTAACAGTGTAATTCTGGCTCTTCCAGCTGAACCACATCGAGCTCCAGGAGCTGCTGGAGAATTCCTTCCTGGGGGAGCACCAGGAGCCAGAGATCATCCCCTCTGCTGTGCACAAACCCACAGCTGGGACTCACAGAGCTGATGGTGAGAGCCCATCTCTGAGAGGTGACTGCAGCACAAGCTGTGCCCAGCACCCTCTGGGACAGCCTTGGGTTGGGTTTTAGGAGTCAAAGACTAAGAGTAGGAGATTTTTGTGTTATACTCTGGGCTGTGGGCAGGAGCTAGATTTCCTTCTTTGGAAAAAAAATGCCATTATCTGTTTAGCCCCACTGCAGCTGTACTTGTCTCTGGGGTGACACACAGGAACAATGACCAAAAATGCAGTACCAGGATCCATTCCCCTCCTATAAACATGCTGTGACCATCCTTTTACTGATGCCTGCCTTGCAGAGCCTGAACAGAGAACTAATTCACATTAGTTGGCTAATTATAACATTTAGAGGACCTTTCTTTGAGGTTGAAAGGCATTGGTGAAGCGTAGCAGTGAGAATGGTATTTACTGGGAATTTTACAAGGGGTAGGAAAGCCCATTTGCCAGAGTCCAGCCCTAGGCCTTAGAAACTTTCCAAAATCCTCCAAACTGAAACCTTGCCTAGATTAAAAAGCACAGTCTGTCCAACCTTTGTTGGCACCTTGGCAGCTGGACTATCACACCCAAAGCCACCTGCCCATCCCATGACATTTATTGTAAAATAAAATTACCAATGGGATCATTCTCCCCTTTTTTTCCCTTTGGCTCCCAGCTCAGCAGTGCCCAGGCAGGATTTGTGACAGGCTCTTTGCTTCCCCAGGTGCTGCTGCTGACTGCACTGCTCTCTACCACACCGGGGTGCAGGACAGTGGGGTCTACACCATCCAGCCCAATGGCTCAGAGCCTTTCAATGTCTACTGTGAGGTGAAATTTGGTAAGAGCTGTGCCAGCAACAGTCTGATTTTCACAGAAATATCTTCCTCTAAGCCAAACAACCGTGTCTCATCCCAAAGTACACAAAAACTTTTGATTTATGTAAAGTCTTCTTGACTTCTCTCAGTGGCCTGTCTGCTTTGAACTCAGGTTTCCCAAATCCTGAAATCTCCTTGTCACTGCTCTCATTCTTTACCCTGAGGAAAGGACATTCAATCATGTGACATAAATTAAGGATCTCCAAAACCCCTTTAGCTGCAGGTAATGAAAATGGTCATCATAAAAACCATTATAAGGCAACCATGAATGGATTTCCCAAAGAGTAACAAAGAGTAAACAATCTGCATTTACAAAAGTAATATTTTGTGCCATTAATATGGATTGCTTTAGACTTAGCTGTGCCAAACTCACCCAGGGAAGTGACAGGACAGGATTTCTGTGTCACCTTTGGGTGGCTCAGCAGCCAGGCACCATCCAGGCACACAATTACCATGTCATCTACCTCAGCTCCACTTTCCTAAGGAACCGAAGTCTGTTCCTTTTGCCACCAAGATCACCCCATTCCCTCATTCCCTGGTTTCTCTGCATCTCCGAGAGCTGCTCTGGGCTTTTCCCTGGGTTTCCCTGCCCAGCCCCTTTCCCAGAGCCCTGAGAGGAACACGTGGGGCCACCTCACGTGTTGGGATGTGCCAGCAGCACTCCCAGGGCTGCCCACTGCAGAGCTCCTGTGCTTACATTGGGTGCAGCTCAGTGAGGGTGTCATGACCTGGGGACAGGAGAGGATCCCCCTGGAGCTCCAGCAGGGACACAGCCCCAGCACCTCAGCCCTGCTCCAGGGCTGTGCCAGCAGCCAGGCACTGCCAGCACAGTCTGAGCCTCTGAGCCAATGTCTGGGGCTCTCCATATCTCCTTTTTATCCATTTCTCTGTCTCTCAGCCCTCATAAACAAGTGAAACCCAGTCAAGGCAGCCTAGCAAAATAACTCTGTGAGTGGAGTCACACTGAGTGTGGCTGAGGACACTGAAACAGCCCTGGACTCTCCAGCTGGGCTCATTAGAAATCCCTTCAGGAAGATTTTAATTAACTCATTCTGCCTCAAAATGGGAGCACCCCAGAGCACACTCAGGGTCCGGAAACAAGGCCAAGGCCAAGCTGTGACTGATTCCCCCTTTTCACAGGCACATCCTGGACTGTAATCCAGAAGAGAGTGGATGGATCACTGGATTTCAACAGAACTTGGGATGCCTACACAAATGGCTTTGGGGACCTCAATGGTAAATATCCCTTTTTTTAAATGTTTGAATTGAGAAGCTGAATGTTCTTAAGGAAAGATGTTCACATGAGAGCAGTTACCTGCAAATAACAGCTGACTGATTTATTGGAGTACCAGAAAGTGTTCACCAGAACACAAAACTCAGGAAAATTCTCCAAGACATCCCTTCAAACATGTCTTTAGCAACTGAATCAAGGCCAGAATGCTTTAAACACCATTTGATCGAGATTTTACTATTTATAAAAGCACCTCTCAAAGCCTTTCAAATATACACAAAGTCAAAACCTCATGAAGTTGCTGTCACTACTTTCTCCCTGCAATCCTTTTTCCCTTAAAATCACCACACCAACTTTTGCAGCCCCAGGAGAGCCCAAGGCTCTGTGAGCTCCCCTGAGCCAACACCTCAGGCTTCCCCAGAGTGGCCAATCCCTTCTGTGGCTGCATAGGGTGAGGAAACACCCACATTCCCCTGTTAATCATCAACTCCAAAGAATTTGTCCAGCCCAGCACCTTCCTCATCCAGAATATTCTCCTTGTTTTTCTCATACAATGAGATAAATCTCCTCTTGTCTGGGAAATATTCTGACTTTCTAGGCATAGCACAGATCTAAGCCTCACTAAGGTGAGCAGGAATATTGACTTTTTTCCACATCTTTTATAATAAAGAGCTGCTGCATCTCAACTTTTCCCTCAGTTTTGGGATAGGAGCTCACAGCTGAGGTAGATTTTCACCTGTAAAGTTTGTCTGATCCTTGATTGGTCTCCAATTCCCAAATTCTGCACCAAGATGCAGCCACGTTTTCAGTGTTGGTTTTTACAGAGAATTTTTCTGCTCTCAGCTTTGTCCTACTCAGTGCTCTGCTGCACCTTTTGAAGTGATAAAACAAACCAGGTTACAGCCCCTAACCTGGAAATCAGGGAGTATTTTCCTCACTCACCTTGTCTTCCATGGCTTTAAATGCCAGCTGTGTGCATGGCACTCACATTCAGCCCCACTTTCCACATGTGGCAATTACCTGCACTGATAATAAGCTACTTAATGAATATAATATATGAAACCAATTAAACTAATTATCAAGAATCCCAGCAAAAGAAAAACTCCCTTTGTACACAGAAGTGTCAAAGCCCCAGTTTGATTCTGCAGCTCTTTCCTCCCAAAATTCAGCAGTTGCCATTAGGTTTTATGTATGTCACTCGCTTCATTTGTCACACACTTCCAATTACACACCTCTTAAATGTCTCCAGCTCCCTCTCAGAGTTTCACACGAGGTGGGAAACTCAAAGGGGGAAGCTCCAGTTCATTTAGAACTCCTGCTTTTATTGATCATCAGTGGGCAATTAAGCAGAGGTAAACAAAAAGAATGTAGCAGCAGACCTCTGCAAAGATCAACAGTCCCCAAGACTCAAATCACTGATTTAATTAAAGCAATTAATAAAGCCTTTTAAATACTGTATTTTCACACACGCTGCCTGCAGGTTATCCCTAAAAGCCAACTCAGCATCTCTTCCCTCCAACTTTGCAGAGGAATTCTGGCTGGGCCTGCAGAAGATCTACTCCATCACCAGGCAGGGCAATTACATCCTGCGGATCGAGCTGCAGGACTGGAGGGGGAACAGGAGGCACATCGAGTACAGCTTCAGCCTGGGGGGCCCCAGCACCAACTTCACCCTGCAGCTGTCCAGGATGTCGGGGAGCATCCCCAACGCGCTGCCCGAGCACGCCGAGCTGCGCTTCTCCACCGCCGACCGCGGCTCCAACTGCCCCGAGAGCATCCTGGGTACGGGGGGACACGGGAATGGGAATGATGGGAAGGTGGGCTGGGAAATGATGGGAGTGTGGGCTGGGAAATGATGGGAGTGTGGGCAGGGAAATGATGGGAAGGTGGGCTGGGAAATGATGGGAGTGTGGGTATGGGAAATGATGGGAGTGTGGGTATGGGAAATGATGGGAAGGTGGGCTGGGAAATGATGGGAGTGTGGGTATGGGAAATGATGGGAACATGAGAGCTGTTGGGAACATGGGCTGGGAAATGTTGGGAAGGTGGGTATGGAAATGATGGGAGTGCGGGTATGGAGCTGCTGGGAACCTGGGCATGGGAAATGCTGGGAATGTGAGCATGGAGCTGCTGGGAATGTGGTTATAGGAAATGATGGGAACATGGAAGCTGCTGGGAACATGGGCATGGGAAATGATGGGAGTGTGGGCATGGAACTGCTGGGAATGTGGGCATGGGAAACGCCGGGAACCTGGGCATGGGAAATGCTGGGAACATGGGCATGGGAAATGCTGGGAACATGGGCCTGGAACTGCTGGGAATGTGGGCATGGAACTGCTGAGAAACTGGGCATGGGAACTGCTGGGAACCTGGGAGCTGCTGGGAACCTGAGCATGGGAAATGCTGGGAACCCGGGCATGGGAAATGCTGGGAACCTGGGCATGGGAACCCCTCTGCTCCATGAATCAGAGACACCGAATGGTTTGGGTTGGAAGGGAGCTCAAAGCTCATCCTGTTCCAACCCTTCCACCATCCCAGGTTGCTCCAAGCCCTGTCCAACCTGGCCTTGGGCACTTCCAGGGATGGGGAATCCACAGCCTCTCCAGACAATCGGTGCCAGGGCCTCCCCACTCTAACAGGGAAGAATTCCTTCCCAGTATCCCATCTAATCCTGCCCTCCTGGGCCAATGACCAACACCAGAAACAGAACAGGCAACACAGGTTGGAATAAACCCCAGGATGAGATTCCAAACTCAAAGCAAAGGGCTGTCCCTCCTCTGTCCCTGGTCTGGTGTGGCAGCCCCAGGTTGGATTGTTTGATCACTTTTTGCAAAAAACCCCAACACAAACTCACTCCTAACTCCATTTAAACTACAACCCAAAAGTTAAGAATGAGTGAGTTTCCATTCAAAAGCAGATTTTAGCTGCCTGGCAAATATACACAATAACCACTGTCAAAACAGCAAGAGATGCAAGGCTGAGGCCGTTTCTCCTTGGAGATAATTTGGTTAAAGGATTCTTAATTCTTTGATTTTTCTAAAGCTTTTATGTTTGCCACTTTATAGCAGAAAACAAACAATTCAAAAAGCAATTAAATTATTAAACCACAGGATAAAGAATTGCCCTCCAGACACCTGTTTGATGCAAGAAACACTTTGTACATCATCCTAGGCTCGAAAATTGTGGCTGCCTGACAGAATGCCAAGAGTGTCATATCATGTCCAGTTCTGGGCCCCTCAGGACAAGGACATTGAGGGGCTGGAGCATGGCCAGGGAAGGGAACAGAGCTAGGGAAGGGTCTGGAGCACCAGGAGGGTCTGAGGGAGCTGGGAAAGGGGCTGAGCCTGGAGCAAAGGAGGCTCAGGGGGGACCTTGTGGCTCTGCACAACTCCCTGACAGGAGGGGGGCAGCCAGGGAGAGGATCTGGGCTCTGCTCCCAGGGAACAGGGACAGGAGGAGAGGGAACGGCCTCGAGTTACACCAGAGGAGACTTCAATTGTTAAGAGGGAAAATTTCTGCATGGAAAGGTTTTCCAGCCCTGGCACAGCTGCTCAGGGCAGGGGTGGAGTCCCCATCCCTGGAGGGATTTAAAATCCCTGTGGATGTGGCACTTGGGGACATGGGGCAGTGGTGGCCTTGGCAGTGCTGGGGAATGGCTGCACTCAGTGACTGCAGAGGACTTTCCAAACTCAAACAGTGACTTGGGAATCCTGGGTAAAACCCAATCCAGCTGGAATTCAGGGTCTAAAGCAGATTTCTGTTGCACAGAGGAGCTGTTTCCTCTGGCACAGAGCACAGAGAGTGTGTGACATTCCCACATTGCCCCTCAGGAGGTTGGTGGCACAGCGAGTGTGAGGAGACCAACCTGAACGGGAGATACGTCGTGCCAAGATCCAGGGGAAGGCTGGACAGAGGGAAAGGCTTGTACTGGAAGCCTAAGAAAGGAAGATACTACCTGCTCAAGTCAACCAAAATCATGATCCACCCTACAGACCTAAAGAGCTTTGCCTGAGTGCTCAGCATTTGAACTCAGAACAAACACACTGAACTTCACCACACCACAGGACTCGATGCTGTGTTTACCAACAGATGCCACGTCCCAATCCATGCCCTGCATGGAATTCCTCCAAAACATAAACCTGAGGTATCTGGGATGGTCTTACAAAACGTTTGGCGAGTGTCCTCATTCCCTCAAGCCCCAATGTCAACATGCTGCAACTTTTTGTGGAGCTTTTCCCTCCCCAGGATGGAATTCTAATGCCTGGGAGCCAACCTGTCACGTATTGGATGATATTGTTTGGGGGAATGGGTTTTCAGGCTGTGCATTCCTTTCTGGGTCGTGTAGGAGGGAAAACAAGAAGTGTTTTCTGGGAACAAAGGGCTGGCAAAACCCTACGGAAAACATTGAGGGGGAAAAAGAAAAGAAATTTTGTTTCTTGAAGTAACATTTGGTTCATGGTTTTGTTGTGGAATGTTCCCAGGAGCAAAAGAAAGACGGGTGACTGTTCATTTTAGGGCTCTGGGTATTTCCAGACAGTTTTCCAGGGGTGTAGGATGGGATAGTCCATCCTCTCTGGAGCACTGTGCTCACACAGGGAGTCAGAGCAGCCCTGAACCCACACCCTGCACAGGGACTGCAGAACTGTGGCTCCCCCAAACCTCAAACTCACTGAAAAGAGGAAGAGATCTGCTCTCCTCACCTGAAACGAATCAGAGCCAAACCTC
The DNA here is from genome assembly GCA_013400955.1 of Drymodes brunneopygia. Taxonomy (NCBI): domain Eukaryota; kingdom Metazoa; phylum Chordata; class Aves; order Passeriformes; family Petroicidae; genus Drymodes; species Drymodes brunneopygia. The sequence continues at coordinate 71,521 of VZTZ01048536.1, forward strand.
TGTGACCTCTGAGCCCAACCAACCAAGGAATTCAACAAACAACCAAGGGAGCACACAACAAAAACACCTTTCACTGAGGGAACAGCTGCTCCAATGGGGTCAAGGGTGCCAGCCCACAAACCCAGAAGGCAAAAGCCACGGCCCAGGGCTGGTCCAGCTCCTGGGGACACACACGTGTCTGATCTCAGCTGCAGAACACAGAGTGACAGCCTTGGGCTGGCCCTGGGAGTGTTGACTGACCAAGCCCCCAGCCCTGCACTTCCCCTGAGTCATATTGACTTGTTTATCTTCCCCAACCCTTGTACAGTGTGCATTTTTTTTTTTTTTTATCTCAGCTTTGCAATCACACAGAAAATGGGTTTTGGTTGTGATTTAGTCAGAGTGAAACCTGGTGAGCAGAATGTGGTAATTACAGAAATGCTGTAAAAAAAAAAAAATCCATTTCCTTCTCATGGGTTTGTAACAGAGATGAGATCATGAAGTGCTGCTTCTTTGTACTGGTTTACTGTAATTAGAAATGACCTGTCCAATAAATAAACAGACAAATGAATAAATGGCTGAGACTTTTCAAAATACAGGATATGGAACTTGATTAAATCCTTCTTGTAAGCTTTGATTTATAAAAACCTGGTTTGGACCTAAAGTTACAACAAGAAGTAAAGGATTTGGTGAATTGGTGAAATTATTCAGTTGATGAAGACAATTCCACTCAGACATGAAATGTATAAAGATACTGTGAAAAAGCTTTAAATTAATAATGGTACATAAAGAAAACTCTGGTCCCAGCCTGGGTGTTGTTACAGAAAGATTATTGTTTCCCAAGATATTTAGAAAAATTTCCTATTTTTCAGGGCTTCACAAGATTTTTTTTTCAAGTATTGTAAACTAAGAAATTGCTTTGAAATCGAAATGGAAATGTGAAGCAAGGGATTATGCATTTTATTTATTTCTATACCATACTTTAAAGAAAAAAAACTCACTGAAAGTGACATAAATTAATAAAACCAGGAGAATGGTGACTTTAGCAAAGGGGAAAACCCTACATAAAACTGCAAAGAATTCAACCAAATTCCACCCTGAATTCTGGGCAATGGACAAACCTCTCCCCTGTTCTCACCCACAGCCAGGTTTGATGCAAACCTGTTTGTGCCTCCCCAGCTGAGCCCTTTCTGCTGTGTCAGCCTGAACCCTCCCCGTGCCTCTGGCACCTCTGCCCAAAAACCAAATTTTGCAAGAACCCAGCTGATAAGGGAGGAATTTCTGCCCTTGCCAGTCTCAGGCCCTGCAAAGTGAACTGGATTTCCAAACTCTGACCTGTATGTGGTGTTTGGGACGTAGACATCCCTGGCAGGGAACTCCAGGATCTCTCTTGTAGGCCTGACTCTGCTGTCTGGGTAAAGCTTGACTTGCAGCAGCTCTGGAGTCAGGCAGTAGTGGGGGTTCTCTGGAGCTGGAGAGATGTCTATCTTCAACTGAGCTGCAAGAAGAAAGGGATTTTATTAATTAATAAACAGAAATTAATTTTTAAAAGCATCATCGTGCTTTGTTTCTTCAGGTTCATATCCTAGATATTCATTAGCATCCTACATATGAATTTAATAAATCAACAAATGATAAACTACAGCCAAAGTGGATTTGTTAACAACAAGTATCAGTGGATAACTGATATTTAAGGCAACAGGTAATAAGAACCAACAGAGTATATTCATCTTAACAAGGCATAGATGCTTTTCTCATAGGAAAACTGGGGAAATACAGCCCAGGTAATGCTCCTGTGAGGCCCAGCTATTGCTCCAAACAAAACTCCACCAGAAGAAAGGTTGAAAGATATTGAGATTCACAACAGAGTGAACTGATCACAACATTCAAGTGTTTGTAAGGTTGTGGTCACTGCCTGAGGCCGTGGCAGAGCAGATTCAGATTCGTTTGCAGCAAGATAATTCTGCAAAGTTTTCTTAATACCCAACGTGGCTGCAAGGCCAGCTGAGAGCTGGGCAGGTGAGCCAAGGAAAGGCAGCGTTGCTGTCCCTGGGGAGTTTTTAGAGCAGGTTAAGCAAATATTGTCAGGAATAGCACAGGTCAGGGACCAGCTCCACTGCCAGGGTTTCTATTCCCCTTTCTCAACCAGAGGTGGAGCCTGTTCCTGTTATCCAGGAGTGGGGGACAGCAGACAGAGCTCCTTTGGGATAGGAAACAGAGGCTCCTGGGTNGGGACAGAGGGTGGCAAACAGAGGTTCCTGGGTTTGGGATAGAGAGTGGGAAACAGAGGTTCCTGGGTTTGGGTTTTGGGATGGACAGTGGGAAACAGAGGTTCCTGGGTTTGGGATAGAGGGTGGCAAACAGAGGTTCCTGGGTTTTGGGTTTTGGATCCTCTCCTCACAGTCACCAGTGACAAACCTGCCCCAACGCCACCTCCAGTGCTCCTGCTGTCCAGAGATTGTTCTCAAGCCTTTCTCTGGGGTGCCTGGGTGAGGAACTAACCAAATAACTGAATTTTGAGGCCAAAAGGGCTGGTTGGATACCTGTGATGGGTCTGAGCCTGCGCAGCACCGACGAGGGACGTCTCATGTCAGCCAGGAACTTGTACAGGTCCTCATCACTCAGGCGATCCCCCTCCTGCCCAGGGTGCAAGAATTTGGTTACCCAAACCCCCCAGGGCTGCCAGAGACTGAACAAACCCTCCCATCCCACAGGCTCTCCCCTCTGACATCAAAACATCCCTTCCCAGAACAAGGTGTTAACATTAACCTGCTAAATTACACTTCATCTCTCCAGCCCTTCCCCTTCCTTCATCCCTTATTAATCACCCTGACAGCTGCAGGAACTTTTAATTGAAAGCCTTTTCTCTCCCCATCAATATTATCTTTTTCCAAACTGGAAATGGCTGCTAAAAGGTTTCCCAAAAAGAGCCATTTTTTAGCAAGTGTAATAGTTTGAAGAAGTAGCTGTCATTCAGGAGCTGATGCTCCCTCCTCCTCCTGTGCCTTTCCTTTGGGATGAGCCTTATTTTCCAGGAAAAGCAGGAATTGCAAGGAGTCTGCTGCCAGTCTTCCTTGTGCCACATTCTAATAGCTCAGAGTTCTGCTAATTTTGGAAACATTACAGCAAATGTAACTCTGCCACTCAAAAGCAGAAGATATCTGATTTTAAAGGTAAGAAATCACAACATGAAAAAAGTAAATGGAAGGAGAAAAACACTGGGTAGTGTTCAACTGATTACACTTAATAGGATAAACTTAACAGGAGAAAAGGAAGATAATGAAGAATCTGGAATTTAAAATCTTAAATTAATGTTTGGCAGCTTTGAAAGGACAAATTAAATAAAATGAGCTGCTTCCAAGTAAAAATCACCCCAACAAAGTAAATAAATATATGCTTTTGTAAATCATTACTAACTTAGTGACCAGTTTTTCCTTAACTGGAGGTGGCATTAAGCAAATCTTGGAAAATTTTTAGCTCATTACTTTCTGCTAAGCTTAAGTAAAACATTTTTTCTCTTTAATCATGTTTTCCACTCGTCAGGAAAATCCCAAGCTCTGGCAGGGAGGAGCTGCCACTCAGCCAAGCAGCAGCAGCAGCAGAATGCTTTGTTTTGCTCAGGGATCCCTGGATGTGTCCAGGGAATTGATGCCAACCTCAAACCACCCTGAGGAAGCTGTTCTGAGCCTGCTGATGTTTCAAACACCCAGGGAAAGCACAAGAGCCAAGTGAGCCTCCTCAGAAAGGCTGTGCAATTCCCAGAGCAGGACAAACACCTGGAATACTTTTGGCACACACTAACCCAAAGAAATTACCCTCAGTTTTTGTGAATGTGCTCCTAAAAGCATTTGTCCAAATATATTTACCAGTGATTTTTCCAATGCATGTTAGAAAAACATGGAGCAAAATAAAGTGATTTTCTTCTGGGAAGATCCAGTTCTGTGACTTGGAGTTGTTAGGTCAAAAGCAGCCAAAATTTCAATAAAGTTATTCCTAGGAAATTTATTGAAAGAATCCACTGATTGACTGTGGATCACTGGATTCTCTAGTGCCAGAATTAATATATGATGGAATATTATGTAACCTATAACTGAAAGAGAGCAGGTTTAGATGGGATTTTGGGAAGGAATTGTTCCCTGGGAGGTGGGCAGGTCCTGGCACAGGGTGCCCAGAGAAGCTGTGGCTGCTCCAACCCTGGAAGTGTCCAGGGATAGTGGGAGGTGTCCCTGTGCATGACAGGACTGGATGAACTTTAAGCTCCCTTCCAACCCACACCAATTTATTATTCCATGATAATTAAAATATAACATAACAAACCCACTGAATGACTCCCTGTGACCAGGGAACAGACACCAAACACATCACAAATCGATCACTCAGCGACCTCACGCAACCCAACCCTTCTGCCCAAGAAATAACCCCTTAGAGAGACATTTAAAGACCTTTTTTCTGCCATACCTGCTTGAAGAAGTTGGTGACTGTCAGGGTGGCTGGCCTGAAGCTGCTCAGGTTGCAAGCCTCATCCCCACTCGTGGTCCTCTCCAGGGATCTCCTCCCCACGATGCTGGAATTCCTCCTCTCCGACCACGAGCCTTTACGTTCTGCCAAAAGCAACAGGGAAAGGCCAAGGAGTTAGACAATAAAGAAGATAAACTACACTCCAAGAGCCTACTTTTGTTCCCAGCAGGATTTTTATGCAGGAGGAGAGGGAATGATGCCATGAGGTGACAGAAGAGGTGGCCACGCTCAGGCAATCCCATCCTGGAGGCACCAGAGCACAGCTGGCTCCTGCTCCCCTCACAGCCCTCACCCCAGTGCCTCCCTGCTGTTAGGAAAGTCTTTATCAAGCTGAGATTTATGTATTTCCCCTGCTCTGAAAGATGATGAAGTTGGCAGTTTTGGGGATGCTGAAGAGCAGTTTTGGATGAGCTATGTGCCTCACAAAGATTAATCCACACTCCTTTGGAAAACGTTCATCAGCCTGAAACGCTCCCTCAGTCTCACGAGCCTGGTTTTAAATAATATAACAGATGGTTTGCTTGTAAAATCCTTGAAAGATAAATCCATTTGTTATCATGTTCTTTTCAGTTTTAGCTCAACCATGACCCCAGACCATCAGGGCAGAGGGAGGAGAGCGATGAAAGGAGCAACAGCAGCTACAGGATATGAACCAAAACCTCTGGATTTGCCCACATTCCCTCATGCAGATGATGCCAGGTCCTGTTACCTCCTGTGCCAACTTCAACCTCTGTGGAATCTCTCTCCAGGCTGCCAGCACTGCTCACAATGTTCATCAGGTGGATGGCTGTCCAGGCAAAAGGCATCCGGTACTTCCCCAGCCTTTGGCAAAACTGCTCGGCCTGGCCCTTCAGTTTTTCCAGCTTCTCCTTGTTCTGTGAAGGAAATGTTCAGTGCAAGAGGTCAAAAGGAGAGGAATGGGGTTCATTTAGCAAAATCAGTGAGGAGTGATGGTGCCTTTCCTAACTCCCTCATTCCAACTGTGTGTTTTGGTAGCACCTTCCAGAGGAGGATCACCAAGTGTTGGGAAAATGCAACTTCTGCTTCCCAGAAGAGGCCACCAGAGGACAGTCAGAACAGTCTTTAATGTTCTGAAGCCTCCTGAACAGCCTCTCAAATCCCAGTGAGCTCATCTTCCCTTCAAGAAGATCTGAATTTCCCTCTGTGAAGTCTGAAAAGGCCTCTCCTAACGTGGTTTTATGCAGGAGGTTCTCAGATCATCTGGAGTCGTGTGGGAAACCCAAAGCATTTCCCAAATAAACGACATCACACTCGCTTTTGTCGAGGAAAAAAGGGAATAAAAGAGGATTTTCCCATGACTCTGCATATTAAAGAGCAATTTTTAGAGCTTTAGGGAGGAAATATTTTATTAAGAGGTTGATTAAAATGAACAAGTCATCCCAGCTCCTTTGAGGAAGCCCAGTGGAGAGGCTGGCATCACAAGGAGGGCTGGAACCTCTGCTCTGCCCTCATCATCACCCTTTGATCTCCACTTGGCTCAGCCCAACTGAAATCAGGAACCATTTTTGAGCCTCTTGGAGGATCAGGCAGAAGGGATGGGGTTAAAGCTGCAAAAGCAGTGGAAAAGTTGGATTTTTTACTGCAAATTCCCATCAAAGGCTGCCTTGCCTTGCCTGGCCCCAGCTGTTGCTTTGGGACAGGGAATCACAGATGCCCGAGCTTAATGAGAGCCACAAATCTCCCCTGAGAGCCACAAAAACTGGTGACCTTTAACTACTCCACCCCAATAAGGCATCAAAGGTCTTTGGCTCTTTTTTGGCCTTTAGAATGGAATTAGGTTCTTAATTAAAAATGGATAAAGACAGGAACAGCATCAACAGTCCAAGGTAAAAGAAAATCTATTTCATTTTTTATCAAAACACCAAAAAAATTCTTACCTTTGCTGCATCAGATTCTTTAAAAATCATATAAGGCTCTGCACACTCCCCAATATCTCCCTGCTGCAAAACTTTTTCCAGCTGAGAAGGGAAAATGAACCATTATAAGGACATGGAGCCAGCAAGGATTAATAAATTGGACAAGCACAAGGAAGCAAAAAATTCTTTCCCAAGAGCTGAAGCCTGGTGAGTCCTTGTGTAAGAAACATTTCCTGCAGATCTTGCACCCTGCCTGGGAGCTGAAAATTTGTCTTGTACTCCCCTTTAGACCACAGGATGGTTTTTATCCAGAGTCCAGCCAAAAATCCTGACTCAAACACCCACCTGAAGGAGCAGCATTTGTGCACTCACTGACTCAAAGGAGAGAAGAGAGAATAACTTTTATCTTTGTGTATTTATCCCAGGAGTGACCAATGCTGCATTTTATTTCAGTTCTGGATCTCACTCTCTTGGAAATTTCAGCCCTTAAATACACCTGAAAATCTGGCTGAGAGGCGTGGGTCCTTTTTGAAATGAGATTCAGATCAATAGAGGTTTTTAAATCACTGACTTTTCTGTCATTTCCAGGAGTCAGCACATAGGTTCACATGAAAACCAAGGTCAAGCCCCAGAAAACTGATTTATATCACCAAGCAAACCTTTGTGCTCTTTCCACTTTCAGAGCACTGAACTGATCCTGTTACACTGAGAATATCTGAAATAATACAGGAATTTCTATATAAAATTTCTGTTTTCTTTTAAATACAAACCAAGAGGCCACAATAATTTCAGTTTTCATGACATTTCTTACCTTTATTACTAGAAAGACATCTTGTGAGGGGTAGGTGATGGAAAAGATGGCAGATCTGGCCAGGGTGGAAATAGCAGCAGGGGGGACGTGAGGCCGAAGCATTCCCTTCATTTGCTCAGAGTTTAAATCAAAGTAGAAATTCTCTGAAATCTAAGGAAGAAATTGGGTAGTTTCAAGCATTAGTTGTATTTTTTTTTTGGTAAATTCTTCATGAATGCAGTTTTAAAATACATGTTAAAAACTCCTCATTTCAAAGTTTCAAACTATGTATGGAAAAAAAAAGGTTTTTGATGAAGGAATCAAGGCTGGAGAGTGAGAAAGGAAATGGAGGGAACACCAAAAACTACCCAGAAAATTTCCTCCAAGGTGTGCAGCTCCATCACAGGATTAGGAATTACCATTGTTAGCTGAACTGAAAACACCAAAATATCAAAATAGAAAAAGGAAAAGGAAAAAAAGAAAAAGGAAAAAGGAAAAGGAAAAAAAGAAAAAGGAANCACCCCTTGAAAGACAAACACTGAATTTTCTACCCTGAAACAAAAAATCCTTGACTGCAAAGCTTCAGATCCAAAAAAAGATGTGAGCAGGTTCCCAACACCAGAGGTCACTAAAGACCTTACAACGTTGGAGACCCAAAAAAAAAAAGGAGTAATGAGATGATAAAATTGGCTTATGAAATGTGATTTAAATATTAAACAAAGTTCACATAATATTCCACACACTCTCATCTACATAACTTAAATCTCAATGCATTAAATTCAAGTCTTAAAGAGATAAATGTCAAAATGCATATTTTTAACATTTTTCTCTCCACTACTGCTAATATCTTGAATAAGGAAAACTAAGAGACTCTTTAAATATTAAATACAGAACATAAATAGGGGAATCAATGTATTTTGCATTTCTTATAACTTAGACCTTGAAGAGACTCCTCAGTTTTGTTTTGATTTTAGTCATTTTAGGATGTGTCACTTTCCTGTGCATTATTGAGGTGTTGCTTGGACCCATGCCATGCTGAATCACCAAAAAGAGATTAAGAAAGTCATAAAAAGCTCATTTAAATAAAAGGTTTCAGTTACCTAAGTCCTCTCTGGGGAAGAGACTTTTGAAAGCCAAAATTGGACAATATATAGATAGATATTCTGATTTCAGGCACTCACATATTAGATAATATTTTTAGAAAAGTGGTTATTCCTCAGCTGCTTTCCCAAGCAGAGGAAGAACACACAAAATGGTTCATGAAATGCTTTCATCATTCTTCCAACCCCTTAAAGCTTTGCCACCTGAATTAATCCCTCCATTTTTGTTTTTAAATTTCAGTGCAAATGTCACACTCAGGTAATTGAAAACCTACCTTCTTTTTTTCTTTAACATCATACAAAGCCAAACTTGCAAAGATGGGCTCGATTTCGATTTCGAATCTTGAAAGAAAGAAAGACAGAAAAATTTGAATTTTGTTCAGAAGGAATGTCCAGCCCTGTCCCCAAATCCTCCCTGGGGGATAGCGACTGAGGTGTCAGGAACAGTTAAGGGATGGCTCCTGCTCCAAAGGGATCTTTTTTCTGAATTTCTACCCCACTCCTGTCCTGATCCCACCCACCAGGACCAAATCAGCTCCCTAGACCTTCTAAAAGTTATTTGAACTCTCTCAAAAGGAGAGGAATTGTTAATTGGGGTAATTGGAGCACTCAGCTCCCCTGATTCCCTGAGAAGCCAATTTTCAGTGCTGCCCTGGCTGAAAGGCCAACTGCTCCTCTCAGCATTACTGACCAGGGAGCTCCTGCCTCTGGGGCACTCAGGGACAGCTTTTTTGGCAATTTTCAACTAATTCTTGCCAGAAAACACCAAAAACTCTCTTAGAAAGGTGATAGCTTTTCATATCAACTCTCATCCAGTGTTTATGCAAATTCCAACACTCCCAACAAGAACACTGACCCATCAAACAGAGCTGAACTAATTCTTACCCCACCTGGGGAGTCAAAGGAATTTAAAATCATTCAAAACCTGTCCCTGCACCAAAGCAAGCAGGGGCTGAAACGCCATTCTTGTCAGCACAAGGTTCATCCAGAATCTTGTGGGATTCCCCCATACCCAGCCCTTGCCCAGAGCTCTCAGCTTCAGCCTGGAACCCTCCCTCCAACGGGGACACCACCACCAAACAGGTGTTTTCTTCACTTCTGCAACAAAGCTGAGATTAACCTGGAAATGACCCTGCTTAGGCCATCTGAGCCTTCTCCCTGGGGAAAATGTCCTTGTTTGGTGGCACTGGGATGGCACAATCTGGGATTCCATCCCAGGTACACAAGCAAACAGGCAGCTGGGCAGATCTGCCATAAATCTGCAGTCAGCAAGAGCAGACTTAGACCTAAAGAGCAGGAAACATTAATTTCCAGCATCTAACTTATTTATGCTAAAGCCACCCTCCTTTGGAGGGAAAGCTGCACTGCTACTGCATATTATGTTGTTCCAGTTCATAAAAGGCTGCAAAATCAGTTCATCTCTATGGCTATATTAGGTCCTGGAGTACTCTGTGAGCAGGAGAAATGTCCCACACATATATCTCACTTATGAGCAGCAACTGGAGCTCTCTAATAAGAAGGGTTGACCTAACTGAGGACACAGAAGATGAATACAGCAGTGTGGAAAATCAGTTTTGTACTTTATTTCTCCAAGGGAATAACAGTAAAATTTTACCTTGTGTTATTAGAGAAGAGTTATAGGCAATGAACCAGCTGCAGGTAACCCTATATTCAGGAGCTCCACTTCATTAAACTTGTTTAACAGGTTTCTATTCCTCCAGTTAATGCTTACTAAGTATATAAAGTCTTCACTCTTAAAGGGACACAGTCAAGGTTGTTGAGTCTAAACTTTGGCAGATCTTTGGTTGTCTTGATGTTTTTAAGGCTGGAGAGTTTTTCATCTTTCAATTTAATCTCAAATTTCCTCCTTAGGGAGGGGAACAGCAGTGAGTGGCCAAACTGAGAGCCCTGCAGGAGTGTGGTGAAGCCTCGTGTCACGTGCCAGTGACAGGGAACAGGCAGAGCTGGAAAGCAACAGGGACAAAAGCCAAGGGAGGAGGAGATTTCCTGTCTCATCAACCTGCAGGAAGTCTTGAAGACCCAAATGTGTAACTCAACCTTTACAAAATTAACCTGGAAGCCCATGACCAAACAATGCAATGACCCTCCCAGGGTAATAAACAAAGCAGTGGAGTAATTCCAGATGCATGTGGATATAGAAGGAGGTTTAAACTGTGAATTTCTGCAGTGCAGCTGTCTGCTGGAGTGGTACTCACTTGAGGGACAAACACTTCACCAGGAGTCTTTGGCCAAAGTGTTCTTTGGGTACTTCAGGGACACTGAGTCTCTCTATGGGCTCCTCCTGGAATTAGAGAGACACAACCCCTGTACAAACCACCAGCACAATCACGAGGAAAACACATCTATCACTTTTTTTTTCTTCTAAGACACAGCACCAGTTTAATCCGAGGCTTCCCAGCACCGTGCATTCATCACCAGCTAGGAATATGATCAATTAAATCCCTTTCATGTTTCCCCATTACTGAAGAAACCCAATCTTCAGAAAGCAATACCTATGGGCAAGACAAAATGCTGAAAAACACAGAACAGCTCCAGCTCTCATGGATGTTAAACACAGGTGATCTTAAACCCTTTCAATCCGTGGCAGACTGGCAGCTTTCACATCCCCACGTTCACTTTTCAGTCTCACCCACACGCACACAAAAATACCTCATCTGGTGCTGGGTGTAGTGCAAAAAGCTCCTTATGCCTGCTGGACTTCCTCTGGTCCTCGTTGTGGTGGTCAATCTCCTCGTTGGGGGTCCTGTCCAGCAGGTTTGGCAGGAGGGCATCAGGCAGGGAGTTCTTGAGGTCGAAGATGCTGCAGGCCCAGCTGCCCCGGGGAGTGTCGTCGATTGACATTGAGCGCCGCTTGAGGTCATCCTGAGAGCCAACAAATTAAAAGCAACTCGTAATGGGCAAAGGAGTGCACTTTTAAAGCAGCACCATAAATTAGGTTTTATGCAGCTGGAGGTTTTAAAGGCACATTACCTGCTCATCCTGGTAGCTGTTGCCATCCGGAGCCTCGTCCGACTCGAAGATCTGTTTGGGGAGCCCTTTTTGCCTCTCTTTCTGCTTGTCCAGGGTGTTGGGATTGAAGCCAGTTCCCAGCTTGTGGTATCTGCAGACAGAGGATTTCAAATGCCTTCTCAGCAGCCCTTTTGACCCCGACCCCAGGAGCAGCACCCCGGAACAAACCCAGCATTATCAGCAAGGCAGGAGCTGCTCTCTGCAAACACAACTCCCAGTCAGCTCCACTGGAGCTGGGGCATCATCCAACAGCCACTATTCCAGCACCACAATGTGACTCTGTTCATCTATAAAGCCACTCTGGGTGATGTCAAAAGGAGGATTATCAAGGGCCAATTAAAGTCATTGTAAAATGTGCCATTGTGGGGCCAAGCTAAAAACAGGCCGGGAACACGAGGGCTGAAGGCCAGAGGTTCTGCTGGAGCAGGAGCTGGCTTGGAGCAGATAAAATGATGAACTGGAAAACCAAAACACCAACTCAGGAAGATCCTGAGCACCTCTGGAGAGCAACTTTCCAACCCTGGCTAAAACAAGTGGATCTTTGTGAGGAAAGTGAGTCCCACAGAGCTTTGCAGGATGCAAGAGTTCCTCCAAGTGAACAGCCTGCCTGCTGTGCTGACAAAGCAGATCTCTTGGATTAATAAATTTTTGGGAGCCAAATGGCACCACCTCCATATTTATAATACACACATGGATAAAGCCACAGTCTCCTTACAATCCTCACTCTAAGTCAGTTCCTGGGATCACATCTAGAATTTATTGCTCTTACCATGCCCTGGTACTAAAGCTACCACAGAGGGATGCTCCAGCCATGGGAAAACCAGGGATCTGCTAGCAGTGAATAAAGGAAGGGAAGAGAAAAAGGAGGAATGCACTTTCCTTGCTGGGCTGGAATTCCTGAGAGCTGAACAATAGGATCTGTATAATCCTCACCTGGATGTCTGCATTTCCATCACAGCTCCACCAACAAGTGTAAATCCATTTTAATTCACACCTGCCTTCCTCAGTCTAGCACACAGAAATTACACCAGAAGCTTGAAATCAGAATATGCTGTTGGGTTTTTTTCAGGCCAGTGAAGAGAACTTCTTCACCTTTTCCAATATCTCATTAAAGGAATTACTGAATGGGTGGATTTCCCTGCCCCCAAAACATTTTGGTTACAAAGAACTGCAAGCAGAAATGGACACAAAGATTATTTCCCCTGCAGTGGGGAAGACAAGGATGGAATGTCACAAGTCATGTTCTTCTAATCCAGAAGAACTGGGGTTTGTGCCCTTGGAGCTGGCCAGAGCACTTGGAACCATCCAGGGGATGGATTCAGAGGAAATTGTTGGCATCCTTACTTGAAAAATAATTCAGTCCTTCCCAGCTGAGCTTTTGGGTTCTTCCCCTGCTCCAGCAGTAACTCTTCAATTTCTACCCAGTGCACTGCCATGATTTCAACCAAGCAAAAAGTGCTGAGACTCTCAGAGGACAAAACCCCACCAAAGAAACCTCATCAGGGCAGGAATCCCAGCCAGGAATTCCAGGTGCCAATGGAAGTTACTGAGAAGCCAAGAGTGGGTGGCTGGGTGGGTTCATGGTGTGTCCAACACTGCCCAGGCCTGTGGTGCACCCAAGACTCTGCTGCCCAGGCTGGGAGTTAATAAAGCATCTCCCTCCCTCCTGGGCTCCTTTCTGAGTGTTTTTTTGGAGTTTTTTTGGTATGAGATTACAGAACTCTTTTTTATTAGCACATTAGCAGTGCCAAGCACATCCTGAACAGGGGCTCTCAGGACAACATTAAAGCAGTGAATTGTAGCAGCTGCCACAAGGGCAGAGCTGGAGCTGCAGTGAGCTGTTTGGAGGTGATGCACATCCCATGGATCACTCACTCCCTGACAGCAGCTCTTGGAGTCATCACACTTCAACCATCCCAGAGAGTCTGTGCTCCAGCTGAAGCCTCTCAGAACCCTTCCTGCTAATTTGGATGGGATAATCAGTGCATGCCCATCCTCTGAGCTCTTAACTCATTTGGTAAATGTTGTGGTGGCTCAAATATTAACAATTATTTGTTGGAATGATGGACTTTCCCCACGTCTCTTTGGGAACCAAGCAGCAGAGGGCACCTTGTCTATCAGATGGTTGTAACTGCATGTAAATCCTGCATCATTGCGAAATTAATGCAACTTCTCTCTAAAATAAACTAAAAACAGATGGAACAAAGAAAGAAAGAAATGCTGAAACTAATTTTACTTGCCCTAACTGCTCTAGCATGGTAAAGGAGCAACCATGGACTGAAATGGCCTAGATTTTCCAAAATGCCCCAAGGGGTTTTGACGTCCAAGTTCCAATTTTCCAAACACAAAGAATCAGTTCAGCTGAACCAGGCAACTAAAAGCCAGAGCACGTGGAATCAGCAGCCAGGAGAATATTTTTGAGCCTCCTTATAGCACTTGGCCAGAATTTAAAGATGAACTGAAGGTGACAAACAGCACAGAGGAACTCACTTTCTGTTCACGATCGCCCAGTCCTCCGTGTAGCTCCTGACACAATCCCTCACGTGAGGGTCCATCTCACTGTGAAAAGAATTAAAAAATAAGAATCACAGAGATGATGGCAATTTCTTAAACACACATTTAACCCCCTGGGAGCATCACCAGGTCCCTCCTGCCCTACCTCTCCTCGGGCACGGCCGACACGAGCGTGCGGCACTCGCGGGGGGTGGAAACCACCTCGATGTCATCGGGGGGAAACTCCAGCAGGTCCCGCAGGGGCCCCGACTCCACGGCCAGGGGGTGGGTGAGGAGATAATCCTCCAGGTCCACGGGCTCCACAGCTTCTGTGAGAGGCACCTGCGAGCACACAAACCACCACAGTGTTCAGTCACTCATTCAGATCTTAAATGGAGGTGAAGGAATGAAGAAAAATCACACGTGGGTTTTCTGGTGTCATTTTTAAACCAGCTCTGCTGCCTCGGTGAGGGGTTTGATGCAACACCAGGTGATTAAGCCCAGTGGTGTTAACCTCAGCTAGCACATCACAGAGCTGCTTTTCATGCCTTATCTTTTATCTGATACTCCTCTGCATGTTTCTCTGGTGCGCACCATCACCACCTAACAAACACAGAGCCACAAAAGGTTACATCTAGTTTCAAGAAATTCAACAGAAGGAAACTCAGTGCTTTATTTTTCACATATCTGAGCCTGGGTTTGTTTTCAGCAGGCTCTGATGACAAAGGGAACCTTGACCCTGATCCAAAAGATGCAGGAACCCTTCCTCCCTCAGGCAGAACCCAGAGCAAGGCCTGATTTAGCAGGAACCCAGGCAGCCACACAGCTCTGAGGACTGACATTATTTTGAATTAAACCACCTCTCTGGGGAACACAAAACACAGTGCTCACCTACCACAGGTACAAGTTTAACCACCCTGATATCAGAGCCTTTAGTGCCACCATGACTCTGCCCATGCCAGCAAGGGACACTCAATGAAATGGATGCTTAAAAATCATCTTTACTGGGCACAAAGCCTTGACCTGAAGGACAAGGAGTGACTGAACACGTGCAGGGAAACAGTAGATTGCACTGGCAGTGCTGATCTCACCATCCTGAGCTTTTTTTAGATACATGAAAAGAAAATTTGCATCAACTGGATACACACTCCCATTGCATAACTTGTATTTTTACATATTCCATTACATAAATACATATAAATATTCTGATATGAGATCAGCGTGCTATGAGGCTATACATAAACACAGGCATTAAGAAAATGAAACACTAAAAACAAGTTTTGAGGGAGCTGTCTCTACAGCAACTGACAGATTTCCTAGAATTCCCTAGCACAAGCCAGTGAGGCTGAGTGTGGTAACAAGAGTCACAAAAACACACCCAAATTCAGCAGTTTGCTCTGCTAACTTCCCCTTTCCTGGCATTTCTGTGGGACAGGGAACTAAATATCCTGTAGCTTGTGTTAAAAAGAACACTCAGTACTTCAGTTTTTTCTAGAAAATATTGCTATACAAATCCCAAATTCCAGTTTTCACACTATTGCCAATAAGTCCTGAAATGAATCAGATTTTTATTCAAGGAAGAAGACTGGGCTAACACAGAGGGTGCTGAAAGAATCTCCCTACCACAACCAACCTCAGTGAATACTGCAATTTTCTTAGAAGGCAAATCCCTTCAGCAGGAACCCAGCGTGACTCCAAGGAAGTCAGGGCAGTTGGAGCAGATGACTTTTTGCCAGATAAGAATCTGGTTCACCAAAAAAAAATGTGATGGCTAGAACCCAAGTATTTGATTCTGCAATTGAAGTAAAATATATAAATTTCTTGTGAAGAAACATCAAAAGAGCCATAGAAGGATTGGAAGGGACCTTAAAGACCAGTTCCAAACCTCTGCCATGAGCAGGGACACCTTTCACAAGAAGATGATGATCATCTCTTTAACCCCATGACCATTTCCTCCCCTTCTAATCCTGAACTCTTGAAATGGACTCAAAACACGTGATTTTGGAGAACTTTTGAAAGCACAACCCAGACACTTTTCCCTGTTTTCATCACCACAACAACGCTCACGAGGAGCAGAACTTGTCCCTGCTCCCTCCCACGTCACAGCTGAGATGTCACCAGCTCACCCTGCTCCTTGCAAACAGAGCAGCTCCACTTGGCACGAGATCCCTGACAAATCCACAGCCCTGAGGGGTGACAGCTTCTCCTCAAGGAATTGCTGCAAGTGTTTGTTCCCAGCCGCTGCAAACTCCCACTGTCCCTTGGTGTCACATCACCTTCCACTGCCAAACCTCAGAACCAAAGAGGAGGAACCACCCAGCAATGGAGACTCCTTGCAAATGAAGGTGAAAATAACAAAAGCACTGGGCAAAAGCTCCAGGGGCAGGGGGTGTCCAGAGGTGCTGGGAAAAGCAGCCCCTCACATCCTCCCCTGGCCAGTGCAGCATCCATGGAGTGATGCTGCTCCGTGCTGGACACTGACAGCACCTCCCAGAGGGGTGAGGAACACTCAGAGGGTGACTTAAAGCTGTTCAGCTGACCCCATTTTAAGCCCTAATATTTTAAGACTTATTTTTATTCCTCTTTCCAACCTGTCTTCCACACTGGCAGTTCCAAAGCTAAGAGATGTTCCAAAACTGAGCTGTCTGTGCAAGTGTTGTGTGTTTTAATCTGCACAAACTCATTTATCTGTGATTCTCCAACACACAGGAACCTTTCCCCTCACCCCTTCCAACCTTTCCACTCCACTCATCCTGATAAACAGAACCACAAAAAGACAAGGAAAAGCCTCTGTATTAAAGCAGAGCTGAGGGGGACACGCAGGACTGAGGGAATGTCACAGCCCAAAACTCACCCAGGGATGTCTGCTCATCCCTGGCATTTCACACCTCACACTCCCCTTGTCCAACAGGAGCTTTGTGATGTGCTGGACACGAGAAGAATGAACTCTGCCAGTTAAAAATCCCCCAATCCAGAAAGGCAGGCAGCGCTCAGGGGCTCCCCAAGCCCTTCACACATTTCAGGATTAGGCCCAAGGTTGCACTTCACAATTTTCCAGTTTGTCTCTTCGGGTAACTATTGTACCATGAAGATGTAAACAAACATAAAAGTCAAACCCAGAGGCCTGTGTTAGACTCACCATCTGTGCAGCCAGAAATACTGTCTAGCACCTGAGTAAACAGGCCAAACATAAATTCATGGCTATGGAGAGGAACTACTTGGTGTCAGAGTATTGGCAGATAAAAGGCAAGCACGTTATTTTAGGCTTCAGATATTTGTGGGGGAAGAAGTGATGAAAGAGGAGGAGGAGGAGGAAAGAAGGATGAATAAATGAACCAAAAGGAAAATGAACCTAAAAGATGTCCCCATGAGTGAGCAGAAACCATGAGAGCTCCTCTCCTGGCTCTCACTGCTGGTGGTTTAACCTTTCCCCTGTCCTGCTTCACGCTCCAGCATCGCTCCCAAGGTGTGGATGGGGATGAGGACACACAAAACGCCAAGAGACATTCCTGTGTCACCTGGCCAAAGCAGCAGTCACCTGAAATTGCCACACAAACCCAGCAGGTGAAACGTGCACGCGGAGGGGTTGGACAGGCTCAGATAAAGACCAGGCTACCCAACTCCATCATCCCAACCTCACCATCCCAGCCTCACCATCCCA
>VZTZ01048536.1:89074-121516 GCA_013400955.1 Drymodes brunneopygia
CCATCCCAGCCTCACTGCTGCTGGAGGAGCAGACCCTGCTCCGTCACCCCAGCTCCAGCCCAGCTGAGCTCCTGTGGCACCAGCACAAACAAGGAGGCACCCAACAGCTGACACCCCTGGCCTGCAGGATCCTGACACTTTGGTACAGCTGAGCCCAACTATCAAAGAATTGCCAGAGCTGTCAGCTGCACGTGGAAAGGTCTGAAATCTGCTGCAGCAGGAAGGGAACAGCTGAGGAGGATAAAGCTGGGCTCTCCCACAGCCCTGCTTGCTGGCAGGCTGCAGGCACAGCCATCTTCAGTGCAATCTTCATCCTGCTCCCAGGAAAAGCCTTCTTAATATCTAATATGAATTTCTTAACATCTAATCTGAATTTCTCCTCTTTTAGTTTGAAACCATTCTCCCTATCACTGTCTGCCTGTCTGAAAAGTCACTCTCCTTGTTTTTTTAAATCTCCTTTAAGTACTGAAAGGCCTCAGTGAGGCCNTGCCTCACCATCCCAATCTCATCATCCCGGCCTCGCCATCCCGGCCTCATCATCCCTGCCTCACCACCCCAAGCCCATCATCCCAGCCTCACTATCCCAAACCCACCATCCCAACCTCACCATCCCAATATCACCATNCTCCCCTAATAAGTCTAATGGGGAATTCTGGAGTGTTACTGCAAGAAATCCTTGTCAGGGGCTCCATTTCTGTTGAGTTTATTAAGACCCTCCAGAAACCAAACTGTGCAAGAGCTCTGAGCATCTTCCCCACCAGGACTATGGAATAATGTAAATTACTGACAAATACACGCTAAAAATATGCAAAGGAAACCTGCTCCCAGAACTGCTGCAGGAGAATCAAACACTCTTTGATTTTGTGCAGGCTGTAATTACAGGTGAGATTTTGGACAACCTTTTAGACAATTCCCTAATGTGGTTTTCACTCAGTCTTTATCCCAGGACAAGGCAGTGCCACCTCACTCATGGCAAGCACTGCTCTGGTGCTATTAAAACCTCCAGGAGGACAATGTGGGGAGAAAGGGCAGCTCAGGATGAGTAAGAGGGGCATAACCTGCTCCCTGCCAACATAAACACTGTGCTTATCACAGCACTGATAAACTGAAAGCACACAACAAATCAAAGGGGACTCCCTCTCTCACACTTCCAATTACCCCAATCAAACTTGGCAATAACAACTCTGCATGTCCTTACCCTGACCACAGCCATGTTCAGGCAGTTATTTCTGACAGCAGCCTGCTGGATTTGGCTCCTCTCCCCCATTAACAGGCATTTTCCAGAGGAGCCCCTGTGCTGCTGCAGTTCTGGCTCTCAGCACTTGCAGGACAGACCTTTATTTCAAAGGTTTACAGCTCTCCTGCAATGGGGACACTCAAGCTTTCTTCTTTAAGGTTCTGTTATTCTTCACTGTTACATCCCCTTAAAAGCTGGAAGATAAAACTGTGTTCCCTATCGACTTTGCCCTTCTCCAGACAGCAAACATTGTATTTTTGTGGAGTTTTAGTGCACATGTCTCTCTCCTGGTTATTTCCTCCTTTTCAGCACCGACCTGGATCATCACCATCACTTTCAAAAGCACCTGCACAAATCTGCAGGAGGCTCAGAGAGGGGATCACTCCGTGTAACACAAAGCTGAATTCACTTCAGCCAAGCATCCCAAAGGGAACAAAGGGATAATGAGGAGGGAAAGCTACACCCAGGGCAGCATGCTGCTCACACAAGGAAACAAAAAACACAACACAGAGGTCAGGTTTGTACAAGAGCTGCACCTGTGCAGGTACCTGAACACTCAAGATCTGCTCTCCTGGGCACTGCACAGCAGCTCAGTACAGGAGCTCAGCAACAACCAGGGCAGAAAAGGGACAATTATTATCTCCACTCACAGGGACTGACTGGGGCACAGTGCCCTGACATCCACAGGCATTCCCAGTTTAGTTGAGCCCATCCCTTCCCCAAACCATCAGCTGGGCACTGGGGATATTTGCCCAGCTCACATGAGGAGTCTCGTGGGATACACTGGAAGCAACACCCAAAGCCCTGCTATGACCCTGCAGACAGAAAACAACATTCCCTCCCATTTCCTCCTCCCTCCCTCACCTCTGCCCTCCCGGGATGCCCAATCTCCCAGGGAGCCCCAACAGCACTGGGAGGTTGTGATGGGACAGCTTGGCAGGATGCACCTGGCACCACAAGGATTGGAGCCTGAGCTGCTGTGGCCCAAGCCAAACCCAATTTTCATTTTATCTCAAATGAGATGCATAATTCCCAAGGGCAGAGCCAGCCCCTGAGAGGATCTCAGCACAATTGAGAGCTCTGTAAAAACGACAATGGCAAAGTGTGGAAGGCAGTGCCTCCTGTGTGGGAGTAAAACTCCCTGAGAGGATCCAATAAGGGACCTTGAAAAATTAACCTTGCAGAGAGCTCCTGAGCACAGGGAGGATCCTGACTGCTATTTTTACTTGGCAGCTAAAGCACTTCTTCAAAATCAGGCTGATATTTTCTTGCCAATTTTGAAATCAGGACAAAGTTCCATCTTAACTCCAATACCTCCTTAAATATTAAGCCATTTATAACGTGCTAAAACTGCAACAGATTGTGTGCCAAAGCTCCAAATTCTAAATTAATACCAACCTCCCACCCACTGCCTTCCCTGGGCAAAATCTTGGAAGGACAGAAGCAGCAGATTAACATTTCAAAGCTGAGCCCCAGCCTTCTCTCAGCTATCTCTGGGTCTCCAGGGCAAACAGGCACTTCCCTTGCTGAGCAGTCAGGAATGCAGATGGCCTGAGCTGGCTGTGGCAAAATCCTGTCACCCTTAAAGGGATCCTGATGTCTCAGGGGACAGGAGTCAGATCTGGTGTACTCAGAATAAATCTGAGAAAGAAGGAAATGTAATGTGCTACAAAAAAAAAAAAATTACAATTTGCAGGCAGGTTAAAGAAGGTAACAGTTTAAAGAAATCAGCTTGCTAAACAAAGGCATTAGATCTATTTTTAAGTGTGAACTCCAGGCAAGTCACTCTGAGAGGTTTTGAAACATGAGCAGTGTAATGTTAACCACTGACAACACTCAAGTAATGAAAAAACATGTTTTACTTGCAAGAATGACATTTTCTTTCAACTAAGCACTCCAAAAATAATCCAAATGGATCCAAACTCAAAGACTCACATATCTGTCTCCTGCCATCCCTGCATTTCAGAAAACCCATCCTCCTGATGCCTGGTGAGCCCAGAGAACTCCTGCATTTCATTTTTTTGGCTGCATTTCTAAGACATGGAAATATTCAAATGAACCAAGGAGATTCCAAGGCAATCTCTGCTTTCCATCAACCACAGGCAGCTCCCAAACCTCAGCAGGGATGACACCTCCCGAGCCATAAATGCAGTCATTACCTCCCCACTGCCTCTGGAATGCAGCTCCCCATCCCCTGCCCTGCCTCTCGTTCCTCCTTTTGCACCACGTTCTGGGAGATCTCATTAGCACAGAGAGCAGCTGATGAAAGTCCCTCATTTCAAATTGCAAACGTGCCCCACAAATTGCTGTGAGCACTCTCTGTGTCTGAAGCCTCGCTTTTTAAAACCTGCAAACATCCAGGATTAAATTCTGGATTCTGGGAGATCTGCAGTGACAAATTCTATCCCAATGCTTGAGTGAGAAAAAGCCTCTAAAGGAAGGAAATGGATTCC
Organism: Drymodes brunneopygia; assembly: GCA_013400955.1. Taxonomy (NCBI): domain Eukaryota; kingdom Metazoa; phylum Chordata; class Aves; order Passeriformes; family Petroicidae; genus Drymodes; species Drymodes brunneopygia. The sequence continues at coordinate 92,765 of VZTZ01048536.1, forward strand.
CCATCCCTGGAAGTGTCCAAGGCCAGGCTGGACAGGGCTTGGAGCAGCCTGGGATAGTGGAAGGTGTCCTGCCCATGGACCTGGATGAGCTTCAAGGTCCTTCCAACCCAAACCAGACCAGGATTCTGTGAAATAATTACAAATACACCAACCTAAAAGTAACAGCCAGCCCCAAAAGCAGAGAGATGCTTTATGTACAAACACTGCCAGGTTATTTGCTGTGATAACTGGTTGTTAATGTAGGGAGCCATTTGGGTATAGGAATATTAATATTAATCAGAGATTAATTAGTTATCTGGGAATACTAAAGCAATTTCTTCCCAAACCTAGAAAGACACGAGTTGTGCCTCCAAGGACGGGTAAGAAGACAAGATCTTTGATGACTAAGAATTGTGTAATTTCACCAGGAGTATCTGGAGAGCACAAAGACTTTGATACAGAAAATGCAAGGGCTGAGACTCATCTCAGAGAGTTGCCCTCAGATAAATCAGGACAAAACTGAAAGCAGAAACTGAGACAGCAGCAGAGAAATGAAAAAAAAGCCAATCAGCTTGACCAGAGACTGGGGAAAAATCCCAGACTTCCCACTTTGGGCAGAAATGTCACATCAGTTCAGAGGAGATGGTGCCCTCGGGGCTCACACAGGCAGACCCTGGTGGCCCTGAGCCCTGGTGGCCGCAGCAACGCTCTCCTGAGTGGGAAGTACTTGGCACAGGCCCCTCTCAGCTGCCAGGGGACAGATTATGGCCTGCATGGAGGGATGGAGGGAGGGAGGGAAGGATGGAGGGAGGGATGGAGGGAGGGATGGAGGCAGGGATGGAGGGATGGAGGCAGGGATGGAGGGGGGAAGGGTTCCCTTGCGACGCCTCAAGCTCTAATTTGGTGGGGAAATAGGGTAAAAGCGCGCTGTCGCCGAACTTTGCGGGAAGATGTGAATTTCCGCTCGGACGGGAGGTCCTGGCGGAGTTCAAGCCCTGGGGAGGGGAAAGGACGAGCCGGGTGTCGGGGGGAGATCGCTCCGGAGAGCAGGGAGATGCTCCTCGCAAAGCGGCTGGGGACGGGCAGAGAACCGGGCTGCGAGGGNAGACCATTCAGCCAGGCAGGGCAAAACCTCTCCAGGAAATCCAAATAATGGGAGGCACTATCCAGCCCTGAGACAGCACAAAGACTTGGCTCATTCTCCTTTCCAATTCTTGGTGATAAAATTCCTTGGCTCTGAACACTCCAAAACCTTTCCAGTGCCCCACAGGACACAGCCATGTTTTTCCCTTGCTGTGCTTCCCATTCATTTACACAAATCACCTTTTCTCCTTCTCTTAAATTACGTTAAAATAAACAATGCAAATGCACCTATATTCTCATATTGAATAATTAGATGCTATCTTTGAATACAGGGCCAAAGTCTGGCATCCAATAAATCCAAGACAAAGGCTCAATTAGCCCAGATAATGCCCAGAAAGGCAGCAGTGCTTTGCAAAGATAGGTAAATGTCAGCACCTTCATTTTATAGCAGGAAATGGAGTGCTGAGAACAGACATGGTCAGATCACATCACATCCAAGAACCCAGACCCCTTTATTCCCTGAGTAATTAGTATCTCTTGTAATCATGTTCCTTTACACACCAACAATCATCTCTGCTGTAACATCCACCAACAGACAGGAAATATCACCCCCAATCCCTTGGGAAAAGCTGTGATTTCTCTGTAAAACAACTGGATGTGCACTCACTCAAATTATTTGCAAGTTTTGTAAAAAGCTGCTCTTCTAATTAAATCACAGGATCATTAAGGTTAGAAAAGTCCTCTAAGATCATCCATGCCCAAACTTTGACTGAACAGCACCTTGTCAACCAGACCATTGCATGTCCAACCATTAAAATACACCTCTAAAGATGTAAAGAAATAGGAAAAAAAGAGACCTGCAAAGGTTTTTAAAAATTAAGAGAATTTCTTCTTGGCAAAAAAAAAAAAAATCAAGTTTGGGCCACAGCCAAAAAAAATTCAATTATTACTCTTGGCACTCAAAAGTGAAAAAAAAATAAAATCCAAGATTTTATAAGTCTTGATCTGCTTTCTGCAGACAGAGTTAACTGAGCACAAGGAGCTGCTCCACAGAGAAAACAAACTTGGGAAGAAAGGAAAGTGGTGAGTCAGGAGGGATTGTAATGGCCCATAGTAAACAGTCTGGTCCATCAAACAAACACAGCAAATTCCCCATCCTGCAAGAAGATGCTCCCAGAGGAAGTGCAGGCTCTCTGCTTGGTGCTGAGCAGCTCCCAGCTGGGAATGCTGAACATCTGGAGGAACCCAAGGTGAGCAGAGCCCACGGATTCCAAGCCAGAGCACACCCAGCGAGCTGCAAATGCACCCTCCATTCACCAGTGGGCTGGGAGAGATTTGCAAAAATAACTCCAAAAAAAAAAAATAAACCCTCCTTTATGGAGCTCTCAGAGCTCCCAGCTCCTGTTTCCCCAATACCAAACTGTCAGTGCCTTCTGTTGTGGGTTGCAAAAATAAAAAGCTCAGAGCTGCAGGGAGTGCATCCTGCCAGGAGTCCCAGCCTGGCACGTTGGGTTCCTCAGGAAAAGCCTCTGAGGGCCCTGGATCTGTGTCTGGGCTTTGAGGAATGTGCAATTAAAATCTGCTGCTCCTCAAGTGGCAGAAGGGTGGAGGCTGACAATAACAAACTCATTTAAAAGCAGTGTCTTCCCCCCCCCCCCCAGCTCTACCAGATACCAAATTAGAAACAGTTCTGGCAGCATTTTGTCTGTGAGGCGAAAGGGAAGAGACTTGCTAAAATTCAGCTGACAGGTTTTTGCATTTATCCCAGGTTCAGCCACGGGCAAGTCTGGAGTGGGGAACTGTTGCACAGCTGGCAGCAGAACAAACACACAGGTTCCAGAGCAGCAGTTGAATTTCCAGGCAGGACCAACCAAAAGGGCCCAGCCCTTCTTTATTCTCTTATTTTTATATGTTTCTAAAGACAATCAGGGATTGGTGAAAGAGGTTAACACCTCTGTAAGTTTACAGGATAAAGACATGGTCAATCATCTTTCTCCACCCCAGGGGAAAGGAATGAAAAACAATCTACAAGTGCAAAACAATCCCGGCCAGTTAGGAATAACAATGACCATGTTTACAGAAAATGCATGGGAAACTTGTACTGCAAAGTTTCAACCATGGAACCCTGCAAAAGCAGGGCCACAGGGAACATCCCATCCCTGCACTGGCTGCAGCTGACAACAAACAAAAGGCCCAAGCAAGCACGGTGCTGAGGGCTCTTCATTCACAAAAACCTCCATTTCTCCATAAAAATATCTCCACTGGACTGCTAAAACTCTCAGCCAAACTATCAAAAGCAGCTGTTGTTGGCAACTGTCAGAGAATCGGCGTTGACCTTTCCTGGAGCAGAATTATCTCCCCACAGAGAGCAGGATGGGCACGAGACATCTGCACAACCACTGGAATCATGGAACATCCTGAGCTGGAAGGGACCTGCAGGGATCACCCAGCCCAGCTCCTGGCCCTGCACAGGACAGCCCCAACACTCCCACCCTGTGCATCCCTGACAGCATTGCCCAAATATTTTTTGAACTCTGTCAGGCTGGAACTCCCCAATCCCAACCAGCTGCCACAGTGGAGAGACTGAAACCCAACCACACAACGTTTGGGCAGGAATTTCCTCTTCCCTCCCACACTACATGCCCTACTTTAGGGCTTTTAAACCAGTGTGGCTGCACAGAAGTGAACTTTTCCAGAGCAAACCCAGCTTCACACAGCAGTGCTTTCCCCCTGCATAATGCTGATTATCAAACCAGGCCAGGCAGGCACAGCAGATCCTCACGGATGCCCCAGGGAGAGAAATTAACCCAAAACTCAGACAAGAGAACCTCTGTCGTATTATGCAGCCTCAGGACACAGACTCATGACTTCACTAAATAGACTTTTCCTGCAGACTATCTCCTCCAAACCATCACCCCGTGCTAATCAGGCTTCTGCAGAGCATCTCTGCTCAGCACCCAATTTAATGTGACAAACTGGGAGCTTATCACAGCAGCCATCACACAATGCACTTTGATAGGGAGAGCTCAGAGCCTGCTTCCAGCCAGCATGACCTTTTCCAGCTTTTTTAGAGATTCTTGCATATATTTACTAGCACAGCAAGAGGATAATGAGAGCTGCTGACAATGCCATGACCAACAAGTCTGATCCTGTATCAAAAATACAAGATCAACAGGGCTGAAGCTTTGAGCATGAACACTTGGTTGGTGGCAGAACGGAAAAAACATTTGAAATAGGAGGAAAAAGTGGAGGAAGCAATTCAGAGTGAAAGGAGGTGATACAAGGAAAAAGTGATCAAAACCATGGCTGGGTGAGGAGCAGCCTGCAGAGGTTCACAGAGGACATCTCACTTGATGGGAGCAGAAAGGCAGCTCAGCCAACTCCTTCCAAGGTGAAAGCACAGGTGAGGCACAGCAGCTGCTGGGATGGACATTGGGAGTGCATTTCTCAGCTGCAGGGAGTGCAGCCCATGACCCAGAGTGCTCCACACACCCATAATAGCAGGGCTCCCTCCCTGCCCTAATACTGGATTATGCAAAGACCATCCAGAACTGCCAAGTCAGGGCTTTGCATTAGCACTGCACAGCCCAGCAGAGCCACTGAGAGAGGGCATTAGCCTGGGCAGCAGCTCTCATTAACCCTCCCCTCATTAACCCTCCTCTCATTAACCCTCCTCCCTGCTCAGTCCCCACCACCAGCTGACAGCTCAGCCTTCTGCTCTCCCCGTGCTCCTGGAAAATGTCAGGAATTGCAGCCCTGCTCCATCCCCAGTGCCTCTGGCACATCCAGAGCTCCTCAGGGATGAAGTTTGTGCCTGCAGAGAAGTCACTGCTGTGAGCCAGAGGTCAGCCTGGAGATCCCCTCTGAGGTGACACAGCTCCACAGGGGGAAGCTCTCACAGGTTATGCTGGAGAGGGAATTCCCATGAACTCATTCCCACAACCCCAGGAACTGAGGAAACACTGCTCCAAAGAGAAGAATTCTTGTAAACTCCCAACACTTGCCCAGACTATCAAATCCAGGGCACATTTCCAGCCCTGCCTGACCTGACCACCCCACTTTGAAGACAACAAGATGCTCTAATATTTGTTTTCCAAGTTGGCTGCTGCAAAAAGGAACTGCTGTGACCTGAGCAAGACCCCAAACCAAATATTTCCAGCCTGGAAAAGTTTGCTGCACTCTCAAAATGTTTATCCCAAGAAATCTGGGAGGTTACTGGTAGGCTATGCAAGGAAGTCTGACTTTAGAAAGGGTGATTTTGACAATGCAGCTCCTCAAAGTGGGCTGCAAACTTGTGAGTAAACAAACATTCCTGAGGAATAACCACGATCAACTTGCACAGTAATATTTAAAATACTTCAGAAGAGCAGAGGAGCTGCTGTGGACCTGCTCCCAAGAGTGACAAGAAGGACAGGAGAACAGCAACCTGAAGTGCAGGAGCTTGCAAAGAGCTCTCCATGCAGACAACCACACACACATGGAATTTAATGCTCAATCCAGGCTGTTTAGGGATAAAACAACCAATATCTGGTCAAGAAAGCTCCTTGTCCTACAAACGCAAATTCCCAGCCACGCCAACTGATTTGCAACATAGAAATCCCAAAAATTAGTGGGGTTTGCATGGAATTTTGTCCTCAGTGTTATCAGAGCTGCTTAGGTCAAACAACCTGCCAGCACTGCAGTTTGTTCCCAAAGGGTGAAATGGCCATGGACAGCACCCTGAGCACTCCCTCCCTGCTCCAGGCATCACTTACAGAGGTGTGGTGAGAGACGCTGCCGCCGATGTTGAGGTTCTTGAGGAGCTGTGGGGAGCCTCCATACTGGCCTGAGATTTGCTTCCTCACCTCAGCTGCCACGGTCCTGCAACGAGACAGGGACAGAGTTACCTCTGACAGGGACATGGGGACGGGCCAGACACATCTCCCTGTGCTGCTGGCACGACACCAGACCCTGCTCACTGCAATGGTGTCACCACCCGCTGGGAACAGATCCTGCATCACAAACTCCCAGGAATCACCGAGCTCTCACAAGGCTGCACATGCACATTTTTAACAGCAATTAATTTTTTTTTACCCCATCTTTTGTGAACTGCTCTTCCGTGCACATCTGTGGCAATAAAACACACGTGACCCCCAGTACAAATTAACTTGTTCCCAGCAGGCTCCTCCACAAGGAAAGCTCTCCTCCAGAGTTCTCCTCAGCCTTGAGCAGTTCCTGGTCACACAGCTGCTCCTGTACTCTGCAATTCCATCCCTCTGCCTATTTTTGGGGTTTGCAGTCACAGACAGACAAAGGAGCAGGAAACAAATGACTGGGTCAGAACAAAAAGGTGTTTCCCTTCCCGTGGAGGAAAGGTAAAGGTGACGAGCAGAGGAAACACTGGCACAGTGCCTCGTGCCTCTGCCAGAGAGGAATTCCACCACTGGGTAATTTTCTCACCAGGAATGGAAAGCACAGAGCAGCCCTTCCAAGCCTGGAGGGTGGAAGCTGTGACCCTCCAGGGTTTTCCATTTTGAGCCACATTGGGAAGGCTGAAAACACAACAGGGAGGTAAAACCACCTGGAGGGGGAAGGAAGAGCAGAGAGAGGGAAATGCTGATGGCCAAGGACTGTCCAAACACAGAGCCACAGGTCCAGCCCTTCCACAGCCACCCCCAGCTCTCCAGCCTGGATCCCAGCAGGAAGCTGCAGCTCCTCTCAGCAGGGATGGCCAAACTTCATAGTAGGGTGGAAATGGTTTTGTTCCAAAAGCAAACCAAAACCCCAGATTCCTTCCACAAAAAAGCTGTGCTGCGGAAAAGCTGCTGAGTACAGGCCTGCAGGACCTCACCAACACAAATGCCCCAGGAGTCAACACCCAATTTATTAGTGACAAAGCCACCCCAAGTGTCATTCACCACATCCCAGCACTGCTGGCAGCTCCTGCTCCCAGAGCACATTCCCAGCTCCAAGGAGACTCTGACAAGGACAAGAGGCTCCAAGGACAGGGGTGATTTTTTTCCTGCTGTATCAGTGATCTTTAAGCATCCTCCTGATCTCACCAGGGGGACTGTGAAGGTAAAATCATGTCAAGGAGATGGTTAAAGCTGTCCTGAGCTAAACCTGGACACCAGGATGGGTTCCTGGCTTTGGGGTAGCAATGAAGGCAGCTGGAGGCAGCTGCTGGCAGTGGAAGAGAAGGAAACTCCAAGAGGGAACTGGCTGGGACAACTGAGGCTACCATGGAGAGCAGATGTTTCCTCAGGCCAGAGGATGGATGCAAGATCAGCTAGAGGAAGCATTATTGTGTCTTTTTGAAAAAGTAGACTGCAGAAGGAAAACAAAAAATAAAGTTTTATGTATTCTGGCTGCAAGAAGTCATTTCCTTCATGTTTGCCTTTCTCCACAGGAGCTGATGTTCTCACTTCTGGAGGGTGGCTTCTGGAAGAAGACCAAGCAGCTCCTGCTGGGGACAGGGAACATCCAGGAAAAGCCACCTCCCTGCTCCCACCACGTGAGAGCAAACCACGTGTGCTGCTGGCTTTTGGAGGAAAATTTGGAATGGATTAACATGGCTGCTTGGCATGGCCAACACACCATGCAGCTGGGGCTGAGGATTGAAAAGTTCTGCCCAGGATGCAGACGGGCTCTGCTTTAAACCAGGCTCTCACTTGGTGTGTTTTGTGTCACTCCTGGCGAGGCACAGAGAGAGCCCTGGCAGGAAAAATCAGAGCCCAGCACAACCCAGGAAGAACTAAAAACCCTTCCCCATTTTCCAGAGGCATTGTGTGCATTGTTTCCAGATGGAAAGTACAGCCAGAGGAGGGAACCTGTCCTGAGCTGTGGAGCCACAGCTGTGCCTGAACCTCCTGAACCCCTGGATCCTCAGGAACTCCAGGGGCATCTCCAACAGGGGAAGAAATGTGGTGCCACAAAAGGGTGGCACTGATCAGCCCTGCTGCAGCCCCATTAATAACCTCACTGGATATTGAAAATTGCCCCAAAGCACGACCACAGCAAGTGAGAACTGAGCCTCCAGTGGGTTTCACCAAGAAAGCAGCACTGCTCTCTCAGTCTGAAGCACTCCTGCCTCTCCAGATTTCACAAGCACCCATCAAAACTCTGCCTGTGAAGTAAAAGGACACTGTCTAAACCTCAGAACTCCCGAGTGGAGTCTGCAGGAGTTCCTAATTCATCCCAAGCCACAGCTCAGGGTGACTCCTTCCTGTATCACTGCATTAACAGAGGTTTGGGACACCACTTCCCCACCAAAAAGCATCGTGCCTCTGACACTCAGAAACCACCTCCTAATGGAACCCCATCCCCAGGTGTATTTATGGGTAATCTACACCCATTTGGGTTGGTGGCAGCATCAGCAGGTCCAACAGCCCTGTCCCACTCCCTTCCACCTGCCAGGTACCCCCTGGACAGCAGGGGCTGGAGCCTCTGGGCTCCCCTGATCCCCCAGTGGCTTTTCTGGAGTTGTTCCAGTTGGAATCACACCTCAGCAGCTGGGCTTCATCCTGACCACTCACCCCAGACAAGGAGGAGACCCTTTGGAGAACCAAAGGAGAATTTTCCCATCAAGAAAACACCTCACCTGACTACTTTTAGGGCTGCTTCCTCACAGTTTCCCTAAAACAAATAACACCTGCTCTAGTGGAACGTGTCCCTGCCCATGGGATGAGCTTAAAGGACCCTTCCAACCCAAACCATCCCATCACATTCCACACTTTCCTTCTCCTCCTCCTCCTCCATCCCCAAAGGCTGTTTGTCCATGACAAACTGTTCATGTTACACTCTAACCCTGAGCACTATTCCTAACCTAAAGCAATGCTGGTGTAACACCAAACCCCATCAGAAAAGAGAAATAAATATTCTCCAAATATAAAAAAAAAAAAAAATTGGTAGAGCTGAAGAGCCATTAAAGCTTTGATAATTAAAAGGACAAATAAAAAACTGCCTCTTTAATAATTTATCTAATATTCAGCACGTAACCTGGGAACCTCAGACAAACATTCCAGCTAATTACAGCCCACAGCCTCATGAATGTCTATGTTTAAAGTACATCTTCCCCAGTCACTTCCTTTCTGACCTTCTTCACTGGTTAATTATTGTGTGTGCATGTGGTTCACACAGAAAAAGAAATTAAAAAAAAAAAAAAACAAAGAAGAGGAAAAAAATTCCCCTTGGAACTGGCTCCTAAAACAAAACAAAACTGGTCATTCTCAAAGTACTCCGAGCTGCAAATAACAAAATGAAACCATTTGTTTGCACTCCCAGGGTTCTTCGCTACACACAAAAATCATTTCTGTCCCTATGTGCCCTGCCTGGTCAAACCCAAAAACTGTTCCTTTTTTTTTTTTTTTTTTAAAATTTTTTTTAGCTTAAGCAGCAAACTGGAAATATCAGTTCTTCTTTTTGCCTTCCCAAAAAAAGACTGCCCAAGATCTGCCTGGTGATGCCAAGCAGGGTTAGGAGCTCTCCCCTTTCCCAGCAAAGGTGGGTCAGGGACAGCCTGGGGTGAGGTGAGGAATTCTCTCTTTTCCACAGCTCTGCACTGGGAAAGGGCAGCACAAAGTGGTTCTCCCCATCCTGTTAAGGACAGAACTGTTACTCCTGCCTGCTCCTCACCCTGGTGTCACCTGCAGGGACTGCACACCCAGGGAGCCTCTGAGAAAGGCAGCCTGGCACTGCTGCAGCCCCAGCAAAGCTGCTCGTTCTGCTCAGAGAGAGAAAACTGCACTGACACCTCATTCACCTCTGCAAGTGAAAGCATCACCCTCTGAACATCACCCTCTGAACATCACCCTCTGCTCAGCCAGCACGGGCTGGGGGCTCCATCCCACTGACTCCCTGTGCTGGGATGTGAGTCCCCAAAAGGGGCACTGGCTGAGGGTCACCCCTGCACAGAGAGAGGAGCTGGCCCTGTGTCCCCATGGGCTCACCTGTGCACAGAGAGGAGCTGGCCCTGTGTCCCCAGGTGCTCACCTGTGCACAGAGAGGAGCTGGCCCTGTGTCCCCATGGGCTCACCTGTGCACAGAGAGGAGCTGGCCCTGTGTCCCCATGGGCTCACCCCTGCACAGAGAGGAGCTGGCCCTGTGTCCCCATGGGCTCACCTGTGCACAGAGAGGAGCTGGCCCTGTGTCCCCATGGGCTCACCTGTGCACAGAGAGGAGCTGGCCCTGTGTCCCCAGGTGCTCCAGCTGGGCTGTCCTGCCCGCAGCCCCATCCAGGTGTGAGTCACCACCCAGGGAAGCTCTGCTGGATGAGGGAAGCTCCTCCAGGGATGCAGGGAGAGCTCTGGCCTGGAGCCACCCTGCCAGTTCAGCCCTGCACCCAGCCTTCCTCCCAAAGCCCAGGTCCTGTTTCCTCCTGAGTGAGCCCGGGGTTGATTTCCAGCTGAGGAAATGCCCAGCCCTGTCCCGAGCGCTGCAGGGCGCGTGTGGGTTCCCAAATTAACACAGATGAGCAGCAACGTGTTCCCTTTTTCCTCAGCATTGATTAAAAGAGAAAACATCCCACAAGGCTGCCTGTGGTGCTCTTCTGACAATATTTGATGATTGAGGCTGGAGCATCCCCCCTGGGCTGCAGCAGAGGGAATGAGTTCCCAGCATACCTGGCTGTGGAAATCACCACAGGACTGGATCCTGCAGGAGAGAAAAGCCACTAAAAACACCCAGGCAAAGAGGGAAACCTCAGCCAGAGGAGCAGCTCTGCAGCAGAACCCTGGAGGTGAAATGCTGTTCCTGCCTTCTCCCTTGCTTTGAGCACTCAGGGATTTTCTTGGGCTCCCCAAACACTGCCAGCTCCCACATGAGACATCCACAGAGGCTGAACAGGGACAGCCAGTGGGGCTTCTGGAGAAACAGGAAAGGGATGCTCTGAAATCCCTGTTAAAGATCCTTTCAGTTAGCCCTGACAGTGTTTTGACAACACAAATGGCATCTGGATGTGGGAAGAGAATAAACTGTGATGAATATTCTGCTGTGGCCCCATTTGGTGCTCCTGGGAGCCAGTGACAGCTCTGCTGCTGGTTTCAGTGGGTGCAGGTTTCACACCACCCCTCTTCACCCTGGGGCTGGGCAAAGGAGGCTCTCAGCCCCCCTGGCACATCATTCAGGGAGTGTAAAAGGGCTCTAAATCAACACAAATGCAAATTTAGCTTTCCCAAGTCCCCTTTTACAGCACCCCATCAGCGTAAAGGGAGCTGCAGCAGAAATAAGATGCTCTCAGTGTAGTGAAACAAGTGTTTTCCCCTCAATTCAAATCCACAAAGACAAGCTGTGATGACTCCAGGAATCCCATGCAATGTAAGAGCCCTGGATGATAGGAATTTCCAAGTCACTGAATGTCTGAGAGCAGGATCAGCCCCAGACAGCAGCACCTCATGGGGTTCCTGCTCACATGGAAGCACCTGGGAAGGGCCTGCACTCACAAGGTGAAAACTGTTTAGATTTGACTCCATTGACAGCTGGCCACAGGAAAACAGAGAATTTTCAGCAGGAGAATGCAGAGCAGGGGTAAAAATCCCACAGTGGGGTTTGTGTGAGGCTGCCATGCAGTGTAAAACACAGGGCAGGGCAGGGCAGGTGTGCTGCTCCAAGGCACAGAGATCCTCTCCCACCGGGGGAGCAGCAAAGGAAGGTCAAAACTCCTTCCAAGCACAGACACTTCCACAGGGCTGGTCTGACTAAAGGAGCAGCTCTGAATTGCCCAGATAACCCAAACTCAGGATGGCCCAAGAGCACTGACAAGGCCCTGAGGCTCACAGGAAAGCCTACACGATTTTACCCCTGCAATGTTTTTGCTGTGTGAGGTTTGAAGGGGGAGTTTTCCTTTCTCTCTCTTTTTTAGCTCTAAAAAGCCTGCACACCTTTTCCTCTGCCCCAGGAAACACTGCAGAGCTGGGATACAACCTGCTCCAGTTACACCCAGGAACTCAGAACTGACCTTGGCAGTGGTGGGGGGGTTTCTACATCCTATTTCTTTGCCAAGCAGCCCCGTATCCAAAACAATGTACAGGGATAACACAGCTGGGAATGTGCACCAGACACAGGTGGCACTGAATTCCTCTGCTCTCACACTGAGATGGAAGCACCAGCCTCTGTGCTGCTACACAAGCATCATGATGCTGCAGAAGAATGTGACCCCCAAAAGGATGTGATTTTTATTTTTATTTTTTAATAAAAAATTTCCTACCAATATATTTCCAATTAAAAATCAGCACTATCAGGCAAGATCTCAGGGATTATTAACCCACTACACTAAGTTTAACTCAGGAGTTTCTTCTGATGGAGACAAGAAGAATTAGTAAATAACTGAGATGGGCAAATTCCACTTTAAATCCATCCCATAAAAACCAGCAGGACCTAATCACGAAGATACCTTGTAACACAGCCTTAAAAAGATATTTTGAAACTGGAGTGGTAATTACTGATGGCCTCTGCCCAATACTCAAAGATTTGGATGCAATGACCATTCTGCACATGCCCTTGAGGGGCACCACAGTGGCTGAAGAAAGCACAGCAGGTAAATAAATCAGAGCTGTGGGACACATCTTTCCAAGAAACAGCTCAGCCCATCTCATATTTATTTTTCTACCTCTACTGTAACAACCAGTTTAGAAACTCGCAGCTGGACTAAAGGAATTAGATTTGGTGGATGTGAAATGCCATCCATTTGGAGCTCACAGGCAAAGCAGGAGCAGCATGGCTGTTTCCTGTGAATAAGAAAAATGCTACATCTACCTCCTCGATGAGTCAGCCAAAGCGGAGGGCAGAGTGTGAAAATGTGAGGGATCCATTCTTCTGGAAAACAATGGAACTGGGGAAGGCTTCCAGCAGCCACCAGCACAGCTCTGGGACTTCCGTGCACTGCTTGCTCCAATCCCTCAGCCCCTGGAACAGCAACATTCCCCAGCACTCCCAGCAGCACGGTCTGTGCTAGGAGCCCAGCCTGGGCATCACTCTGCCCACAAGTTTTTGCCTTCACGTGCACTGCATGTGCAGGCCACGAACCAGGAACTTGACATTTCTCAGAATATGACACTACAACGTGGGAAACCCCACAGAAAACACAACAATCTTAAAAGCGTGAAAGAAAGGTGGAGATGCAACAGCCTCGAGCTCACTGCAAAGCACCCGGGTCCTTCAGCAGGTGAACCTGAGCTGTTTAAAGAGCTCCTGTGCCCACAAACACACTGAAAATACACACAGAGTGCATCAGATTAGCCCAAAAGGTGCACAGGGGTGGCACATCTGTGCTACAACCCCCGTGACCTCCCTGCACCAGGCTGAGCACCTCAGTGGTCACCCCAGGGCCATTTTATTTAACTTCCTGCCAGGGCTTGCACAGCTCTGACACTCTGACTCCAGTGCTTGTCTCTCATGTGACCATTTCTATGACTACAATCAAGAAGCAGGAAAAACGGTCTGGCAGCAAATCCATCTCTCCCCATTCCTTGATCTGTCACGTTAACCCCTGGCTGGTGCACATCAAAATGTGCAGAGAACCTGAAGAGAAGAGCAATGTTCTGACCTGTTTACAGACCATGAGTGGGGTGGGACCCATGTCACTCCTCTACCTCCCACCCAGCCTTTTCCTTTGACCTTTTTCTTTGTCCATGACCTTCTCCATCACAGCTTCTCTAACAACTATTTGTACCTACAGCTTCTCACTCAATGGCATGAAAATGCGACCCCTTTTGCTACTGTCCACAGCCTCCTGGACACACTGATGGCTCTCACTTTCACCCACTGCTGCTCACAGGTAGGAGAGGTACCCTGGTCACCAAGGGCTACCTGGTCATACCAGCCAACAGAAAAACTGTTCCCACCTGCCACCACATGCCTAACTCGGAACGGAAATCTGCAGAAACCTGCTGTTGGCAGGTAAATTTCTACAAATGGTCCTCTTTTAAAAATACCCAAACTTTGAGGAACCCAAGGATGCTCAGGACCGCGAGCCCCGCGGAGCTCCGCGCATCCAAGGAGCGGTGCCACGGCGAGCCAGCCCCGCTCACACACAAAAGGAAGGCGCTGGAAGGGAGCTCTCTCTCCATTTTCCAGGCAGCGGGAGGTCGGCGCTCCCCTCCCAGGTGCGGTGCCGGGGCAGCGCCGGGAGGCGGCCGGGGCAGGGCCGGCTCCGGCAGGAAAGCGCCGGGCCGCCCATTGTGCGGCGAGAGGGGCTGCACAAAGCCCGGCCGGCCTTTGTTCGCGGGAGCGGAATTCCACGGCTCTTTTCCTCCTCTTCCTCCCTCCCCCGCTCCCCCGCGGGAGCTCCCCCGAGGGAGCGGCCCCGCGCTGGGCGCCCGCTCCCGGCCCTGTACGGCGGCAGGAGGGGCCGCAGCCCCGCGGCCGCGCTGGGCGGACCCTGCCCGNGCCCCTGTCCCCATGCCTGTCCCCGTCCCCATCCCTGTTCTCGTCCCCATCTCCAGCGTCGTGACCCCCAGCGCCCCCGGTCTCCCACCCCGAGCGCGTCCCGTCCCGTCCCCGCCGCGGTGCCACTCTATTCCCGTGTGAAATCAGAGCGGTTGGGGTTGTTCTTGGCGCTGATGGGGATCCGCCGGTGGTTTGGGGAAAAGGCTCCTCAGCATCACTCACTGGACCTCAGCCCAAGGCTGCTGCCAGGCCGACCCTTGGGAGCACCAGAATCTCAAGATCACTGAGGTTGGAAAAGCCCTCCAGGAGCATCGAGTCCAAGCTGTGCCAAATCCCCACCTTGTCACCCGCCTAGAGCACTGAGTGCCACTTCCAGTCCTCCCTTGGACACCTCCAGGGATGAGGACTTCAGCACCTCCCTGGGCAGATCCTTCCAATGTCTAATCACCCTTTCTGTGAAGAAATTCTTCCTGATGTCCATCCTAAAGACCTCACAGAGTGTCACAGGTCTGCATGGCATGGCCAGGTCCCTTGGCCATGTCCCTCCCTACCATGGCACTGGGGCACACCACTGTCCACCAGAGTCCCACCTGCATGGACAAACTGGGCTGTCAATCCTGCCCCATATCACAGCATCTCTTCCTTCAGAAAGGCTAAAAATTGTCCCTAACGATGACTCAGAAGATGCTTGGAAGATTGTGCCATCAAAACAAGTCATTACTACCAGTGTCTCCAACCACGTGTTGGTTTTGGGGTTATGCTAACAGGAAGAGGAGGTAAAGGTGGGGAGCTGAAAAAAAATGACTGTTTTGTGACTTCAAAAAAAGACTGAGCCTAGGACAGGATCTAGCAGAGAACTCCAAGTCCCTGTTACCCGACACATGCTGTGCATTAACCCAAACCAGGGAATTATTAATGGTCACCCAGCAAGTGTCCAAGGGCAGGAATGTCAATTCCCCCCACTCCATCTGTTTCACTGTGAGAACATTGCCCACACTCTGAGGACACCAATCCTTCCCCTTGCAGGAGCCACTGACTTCCTCTGCTTTGCTGTTTGGGTGTGCTTGCACAGGCAATGCCCCAAAATCTGCAAATATCTGTGTGTTTGAGTGATCCCAGTGGGTTCCATGCAGCCACCAAGTGAACCCCGTGGGGGTGAGGCTGTGCCCCACCACACAAAGGTGCTGTCATGTGTCACACACGTGCTCACAGATGGAAATCCTGGGAAGCAAAGCTCTATTGTGGGCACTGAGAAAGGGATGTTCTTCTCCAAGGGGGAGGGGAGGGAATATCCCACAAACATCTGCCAAGACAAAAGACTTTTGCTCTGGGGTTGCTGCCTGCGTGTGGAATTGCACACCAGAGAATTCCCTCACACAGAGTGGATAGGATAAGGTATTTACCCCCTTATATCCATAGAAACTGTGGCTGCCCAATCCCTGGAAGTGTCCAAGGCTGAGCTGGACAAGGCTTGGAGCACTCTGGGATAGTGGAAGGTGTCCCTGCCCATGGCAAAGGTTGGAACTGGATGAGGTTTAAGGGCCCTTCCAACCCAAACCAGTCTGGAATTCTGTCAAATTCTCATACATGGGTGTGTGTGTGCTCACAGGAACAGACCAAAGAATCAAGGACCACCAGCAATGTTTCCTCTTTCCCCCTTTATCCTTCCCAAAATGGCACCAGCTTGGAATGCAGGAGGGCAAAACATCCCTGCCTAAGCCAAACTCTGAGAGCAAAACTGGGAATCCTGCAGTTCTGAAAGGGAAACTCTTCCTGCTGCCAGAGGGTACAAAGAGCAGCCCAGCCCCAGCAGCCCTGACAGAGCACGGACTATCCAAGGTCCACTGGAGACCTGTGGGATTTTAGGTTTCATTTTCCCCTCCTGTCAGTCATTACCACAGAGAGAAGATCTTGGTTAGGTTCTGGGCACTGCTTGCTGAGTTTTGATGTCACCTTTGCTTTTCCTTGACCTTTTCTGTAGCTCCAGCCATCCCACCTGGATATAAAATAGATCTCTATCAAACACAGATTTATTATGTTCTCACATCAGGAGGGCATTGCTTTGCAGAGAAATAGGTTTTCTTCATGTAGCTGGGTTAAATATGAGTAAAACCCCTCAATTAGCAGGTAATACCCAGTGAATTCCAAAAAAATACAGATTTTTCATTATTTTTCAGATAGTGATCAGCAAAAGTCTACAAAGTCTGTGAGTTCAAATATAAGAGCTCACTGACATTGGTAGAAATGTACACATGACCTTGTAAAAAACCCCAAGAGCTTCTGTAGATTGACTCTAAATTTTGCAGGGCATGCAGCATTAACTAAGAGAAGCCAAGAAAAATGTGAAGAAATAAGAGTAGAAAAAAATTGCACTCTTTGACCATTATAAATCCAGTAATGCCAAACACTAAAATTCATGGCAACAACATAGGGAGGGTTGATGTGGTGGTGTCAGGGTGTTATTTTGGGTACTAAGGTGTTGTCCCTGACAGGCACACTCACAACCCTCTGCCTCATTTCCTCATCCTAGAAGTGAATAAATTGTAGGAAATGTTTTGTCTGCAAAAACAAACTCAAGCTTTGCAAAGAGGAGAATGTGACCAACAGAGAAACCTGTTACATGGAATTACAGCCTGCAAAAAAAAAAAACCACTTCTTTAGGAAATGAGAAGATTTTTGATTCAGAAACACTGTTGTGTGGCAAGTTTTTTTCCTGCAGCAGGAAATAGAACCATTTTCCTTGAAAACAGGGTGAAATTGCATGTGATTCACGATGTGCTTGGAGTGTTACACTGTTTATTTTTCCCAAAGTTGTTTGTGCCCATGTATTGTCCTCAAGGGTGTCTGGTATCTCAAAATGAGGGTGAAGACAAATCAAGAGTGGAGGGGCTGTGTACATGCAATTAATATCTCCAGGCAGCCCAAGTTAATTTAAATTAATGTTTGAATAGAGACTACATATTCCTAGAAGCCAATTTAAAACCTGGAACTTTACCAGTTTTATGAGGATACCAAATAGTTATTCTTCTTTAATACAGTGTAATCCTTCACCATGGTTTAGGAAGCCAAGAAGGAACCTGGCTTGTTCCACACTGGATTCCAACAGAACACACCAACCTTGGAGAGACATCACTGCCTCCAAAAATGAGTTTATGGCCTGGGTACACTGAAAGGGGGAGAATGAAGAAGCATTTTAATCAATTCACCACAGTACCTGTCTATGAACCCCCTGCATCCTTTAAAACATGTGACTAAAATGCTCTTTTTAAGATTGAGAATGACTTTTACCGGGCTATAATCAAATTTGGTGAAAGCATCCTACAAACACAGATGTAACTCAAGCCTGATAGGAATAATCTTAGAAGATAAGGTTCTGCACGAGAAAAATCCCTTTGGATCAGAGTCAGAAAACATTTGGGCAAAAAGTGAACTGATCCTTGCCTTGCCTGTGAGCAGATTATTCACTGAGCCCAGCGCTTCCTTGTTTTTCTGACGTGAACTTCCTCAGGGCAAACGCAGGGAAAACATTTTCCAGGGAAAACGTGTCCGGCGTAATTCCATAAACAAAGCATAAACAGGGACTGCAAATGCACGGAGCCACCTCCTGGCAGCTGCAGGGAACGAGGAGCGCCCGGGAGGGGCCAAAGTAAAGATAAAAAACTGCACGTGTGTCACACGAGCTGCACAAACATCGTGATCTCCTCTGGGCACCTCTGGCAGAGAGAACGTGCTGCTGTTCTCAGCCTGCCATGTGCCCAAATTCTGCTGGATTAATGAGATTTAAGGACTCTCCAAATGCCTGCAGCCTTCACTGCATCCCTCCCATCCCTGTTATTTCCTTTACAGAACTGTACCAGCCTTTCCAGAGCCTTCTCCACATGGTGGGATTTGATGGCAGCTTCACCTCTGCTTTACTGACTCCTGGCACATTTACTTTCAGATTTCTCCATTTCAAAAGGTGGGTTCCTGAAGTTAAATCTCCTCAGAGAAGGACTCCAAGTCTTCCCAGCTGAGCTTCTGTGAATTCCTACTCATGTTTATCATTTTTGTAGTTTATGTTTCTACCCCGGGCACAGCTCTCAACCTCCCCCAGCTCAACCCTCTATAAATGGCATTAATGTGTTTTATTTCCTCTTGCATAACTCAGATCTTACACTAAGGGCAGCCAGGGCACAAACTCATACAAATATCCCATTGAAGCCTCCTCTTCCTTACCCTAATCCTGGGATAAAGGAAGGAAATCAGGTTTTGAAGGGACTGAGTGGTCCAAGCAGAAGTTTCCTGGCTAATTTGGGGGAGAAAACCACACCAGAGCAATCCAGCTCCTGCTGCCCCTTTCACCCTCACTGCTGCTTGAAAGAATTCACACAATCTGAATTCCCATGTTTTCCCCTTTTCCTAGAGTCTCTTTTTACCTGAGCAGCTCCTCCCACAAAAACAGGAGGTATTTAACACCTCTGAGGTTCTGCAAACCTGAAAGGCAGAGTAGATTCAAAACTTTGCAGAGGGAAACAGATCACAGCTGGCCGACTTCCCCAGGAAATGGAACTAAAAATAAACCAGGAAAAACTCCCTTCTCCCAAGCTACTTGACCCTGCTCTCTTCAGGCAACAAGGTTTGGGAAAGCACATTTGGCCAAATGTTTAATGAGCTTTTCTAAATATATTGCAGATTACTGATGGTGGAACAGTGGCAGGAACAGGAGCAGAAGCTTCATTCCCCAGTGTTCTCTTACCCTTCTGCAGTGTTTGGTGGAAAAATGTTGTGCATCTCCATATATCAGAGCATCTCCTCTAATTTTCAGTCTTGCCATTGCTACTTGGTGTTACCCACCTGGTTCACCTATGAAAAGCAGAGATAAATTGTAATTTCCACGAACACAGATTTTAAAAATCTCCTTACCACATTCAAATGCAGCTCAGAGATGGTTTCATGCCATTAAAATGTTGAAAAGGTGAACTCTGTTATGGTTGTTGCATTCAGTTCTCTCCCACTCCCTCTGCAAACCTTTCCTACAGAAATAGGAATTGGTGGATGTGAGGAAAACTCTCTCTTTTACAAACAATTATTTATGGTTGCCTGCATGATTATTTGGCAATCAAAGCTTTGTTTTGTGTGGGGAAAAAAAAGCAGAAAATAAATATCTCCCTTCTCCCAGCCTGCCTGCCCAGGGGATTTACAGTGTAAATGGCACCTTGTGTGGCCTATCAATTCAAGGCATGGTTATTAAATTTGAGAGCAGGAAGGTGCAGGAAGGGGAACAGCCATTTCTGTGGATCAGGTGGATAATTCTTTGTACAACATTTAGGCAGATCCAGAGCCAGCTCCTCAGCTCTCCACCTTCCAGCCCCTACGCAGACAGACAAGCACATCCATCTCTGTCCTGGGGAATAAAAGCAAAGATAAAACTTTAAACAACTATTATTCCTAAAACAGATCATGAAATTCTGGAGGCAGGAGGCCTCTTTCTTCCTGCACTGTCGTGGGGTCACATACGCAAACAGCAACAGGGGGTTTATCGTTAAATCTTTTTTTCTTTATCTTGGGAGCGAAGGCAGGGAAGGATTAGAAAGGTGATCTGCAACATCCCCACTTGCAGCCAGCAGCCAGGCTTTTGGAACAAGATGTAGTCTGCACATTAAAACCTACAATCCTCTTTACTGATCAACCCTACTATGTGAAATATATCCACGAGGCTGCAGGGGAAAAAAAAACCCACCAGGAAATACACAAAGCATCTACTGTTGGCGTTTGCACTGCAGCTAAATTTCAGATCATGTGCTGATTATAAAAAATGAAGCTCGGCCTGATCATCTCTGGCCAGCAGAAGGCAGTAAAATCACAAAATGGAAAAAAAAACCCTACAGGACTTTGCTTTGTGAACCCAAAATCGGGCTGGTGAGTTCCAGGGAAAGCAGGAGTATCACCCTTGTGAGGATGCTGAGCACTGATGCCAGTTCCAGACAGTGGAGAAATTCAACTCAATCCTCCACAAATCCTGCACTGGTTTTTTTTTTAAGCCCTCGGCTCCCGATACAGCCAATGAGTATTTTAAAGCAGCTTAAGACAAACAGATTAATGAAGAACCTACTTTACAAAACACTTTAAAGAAGAAAAAACCCCAAAAAAATCCCTCAGGACAGTGAGAGGAAATGCTGTGGGTTTGATGGGACTTTTAGAGAGAAATAAAGCGGAGAGTTGAATCCGAGCACACTCGGCTGGGTATTTGGCTGCAAACTGAAATCCTCCAGAGAGGTTGGAGATTTGGGAGGCATTTTGGTGTGGAGGAGTCAAAAGACACAGAATTTAAAAATAAAGAAAATTTTTTTTTAAAAAACAAACTCGAACAAAAAACCCCATTAAAAAAAAACAACAAGAAAAAAACAACCAAACAAAACCCCCCACCTAAACCAAAAGAAAGAAACCANCGCGGCGGCGGCTCGGGCGAGGCCGTGTCCTGTGGGGCCGGGAGCCGCCGAGCCCCTTCCCGCGGTGCGTGTGGGCTCCCGCTTGGCTGCGAGTCCTGCCTGGGCGAAGCGTTCCGTCCTTGCTGCAGGATTAAGGAATCATCTGGTTTTCTTTCCCAGCCGGCTTCCAACTATCGTTCCTAACTATCCTCGTATGTGTTTGCAGCTCTTTAAAAATGACCTCCGGCCACTGCTCGCCGTGGTTCTTCCGTGTGGGTTTCGCTGACTGTCGCCGCTGCCGCTCCGGGCTCTTTCAAGGTACAAAACCAAAGAAGTCTCGGTTAATAAGAGATAATTTATCTTATAATTATCCCATTGAGTCTTCATTCTTCCTTCCCGCTGCGGTCGCACCGGCAGCTTGCGTTGCTTTTCTGCTGTTTATGAAAACAGACGCTGGTTTTGGGGGGTTTTGGGGTGTTTTTCCATCCCTGTGAACAAACAGGCATCGGGGTTTCCATTCCAGCCGTGTCCTGCTGCTCCCTCAGGGAACACCATCCTCGTGATGTGCATCTAAAGAACTTCATAAATGAGCCGAACTTCGGGATGAAACCATTAGGTTTAGATTTGATAATTGGATATAAAGCCCATTGGGCTTAAATCTGTATTCCCTGGGACCTTCTCCTGGTGCTGTTCCGTTAATTTCGATGAAACTCTTACTGATATTTTATTGCATTGATGGGAAGAACTTGTGTTTTCCCAGTGAAAAAATTATACCTGGTTTGTGTTAGCATTCTTGGAAGCCCTTTTTGCATCTTTAGCATAATGTCAGAGAAGAAATGTACTGGGAGGAAAAATAAATGTGCTGTGGTGACCATTGTCTTCTAAAAGAAAATGAGCTTCTCTCTCATTTACATAATTCTGTCTTCAGGCCCTTGCAGAGCTGCAGAGTTTGTTTCATTTCTGATTTTAGCCAGAGGAAATCTTTATAGGAATTGGTTTTTAAGGCAATCAGTGGTGTCTGTGTAAATGGTTGTTGCTGATGGATCATGTGAGGAAAGGCAGGACCAAACACATCTCCTGAAGAAGTTCATCTCTCCAGCTTTGCTGTCTGGTGATACAGTCAGGCTTTCCTTTTTTGCCTAAAGAAAAAAGAGATAGGGGAAAAAAGGAAAGGCAGGACCAAACACATCTCCTGAAGAAGTTCATCTCTCCAGCTTTGCTGTCTGGTGATACAGTCAGGCTTTCCTTTTTTGCCTAAAGAAAAAAGAGATAGGGGAAAAAGGCAGAAAGTTAAAACCCAGCTTGAAATTCTCCTTTTCTTCCTTCCCCAGCTTAACACAAGGCTAATCATAGCAGGGATGTAGACACTTCTTATTTTCACTAGGAAAGAGTCAGCCTTCCCTCATGTTTGTGAGCTGGCATTGCTTCTTGTTCTGCCAAAAAGCAGATTTTTGTGAAATAATACCAGGGAATAGTGGGAAAATGTGCTAGGGGTGGTTTGGGCAGCAGATTGCAGATCCCCAAAAAGTAGATCTGTGTGAGCCTCAGGCTCAGATGATGCTGTCACCCTGACATCTCCCCCCTCTCCTTAATTGCACTGCCAGTGATTAGGTTTACTTAAAATATGTTCCCAGTGGAGAGAAGTGACACAGTTTAGTCTTTGTTCTGCTTTTGATCCCATGGAGAACAGCACATGCAAAGGTAAATACAGTTCTAGATTCTCCTTTTAAAGCAAGCAGGTTTTCTCCTGGCCCAAGATTATTAACCAAATGAGGAAGTTCACTGTTGCTCCCATCATCAGCTGGTGTTATCAGAATTTAGCTGAAAATTCTGTGAGGGTTGCAGTGATGTCCCACTGTTGAGCAACTTTTGATGTCCCACAAGAGCTGCTGTTGAAGCAGGAGCTCCTAATTTTTCATCTCTCTGTGCAAGGGTTTGGGCCACCAAACACCATCAAGAAAACTTTCTGTGTCAAGTATTTCAAGGTGAACCACTGTCAGAATATACGTGGTGAAGGAAGTTCTGTTAATTAATAGCAAATTTCCTGTCACAAATGGGGCAGCTGGACTATGGAGAGAGTTCTGTCCCATTTTCCCAGATTTCTTAGAACAGGGATAAAGGCAGTAGATATTCTGGTTATTAATAACTGGTTATTACCAGTTTAGGTTGCTTTTATGGTGAAATCTGTCTTATGTTGCAGTGCAGAAAGAGCCAATAAAGATGCATTTCCTTCAAAAATTTATCCGAAGTTTTTACAGGGTTAACCTGCACTGTGGTGGATTTTAACACAAAAAAATGCTCATTTTTTTCTCTTCAGCAGAAAAGAACAGCATCTTTTCCATTTGGTGAGCTGCATCACAGCTCTGCACCTCAGTGCTGATAAAAGGAGTGTGCTCGTGTGCCAGCACAGGTTTTGTGCTCTGGAGCAGTTCGTGGTACAAGGCAGAGCTGCTGGATAACATTATCTTTTATTTAGCTTTGTGTAGTGCTTTTATTGGCATATCTTTGGAGTTAAATTATTTTATTACTTATTCATGGGCCACAGGATTGCTTCTCAGTGCCTGGTGGTGGAGGGTTCTGTGAGTTTATTGCTGTTTCTGGCCATGTTGGGCTTAAGTGGCTGAGTGGGG
This sequence comes from Drymodes brunneopygia, assembly GCA_013400955.1. NCBI lineage: Eukaryota > Metazoa > Chordata > Aves > Passeriformes > Petroicidae > Drymodes > Drymodes brunneopygia. Next base: position 116,226 of record VZTZ01048536.1, read on the forward strand.
GATGCTGAGTGTTTGTATTTTGGTTTTTGCAGCAGCAGAGCTGAAAGCCTCACAAGACAGAGATGGCTTTTCTTCCAGAATTTGAATATGGAGGCCACGGGGACAGATGAAGTAGAAAAGATCAAATCAAAGTTTATGTCTGCATGGCACAACATGAAATACAGTAAGTGGAGCAGAGTGTGGTGAGATCTGTCCTCATTAAAAGGAATGGAGTGTTTCTTGTTGACATGAATGGAATCATAACTAATTAATACTGAAAATGCAATATGGCCCTTGAAACAATTTTTCTTTGATATTATAAACTAGCCCCACTAGAAAACTTCTTTAGCTTTCAATTCTTTAAATAAATCTTGCATAATTTCATTTTAAAGGACCTTTTTTTGGAAACAGTAAATATGTTCTGTAAATGACTCTAGACTTGCATAGGCTTCTAAACTAGGATAGTATGGAATCATCTGCACAAAGACTTTTTTTGTTTATAAATATACTTTTATGGAAGAAAATAGAATGGTGTGTGAGACACAAACTGCACTGAACAATCTGCTTCACACCCTTGAGGAATATTTTTTTCCACAGCTGAACATCAGCAATTTGTTTGTGAGCACACAGATTTTCAAGTGTGCCCTTTACTAATCTGTCCTTGATTTTTCTGCTTTCCCTTTAGGACAGAGGTTGCTCAGATTTCCCACCAGGTTTCTGATAAATTTTGTTAATTCTCATTACTGAGCTTTGGAGATGTCTGGCAAGATGAGAAGATACTTTTTCTTCTGCTTTCTTTAAGGCTACCATGTGGTTGAAAGGGAATAGCAGCCATTGCACCCTATATGGGATTTTTTATGAGACCAAAACCCAATTTCAGTACTTTCCAAAATTCCCCTTTCAAGGGTTACCTTTGGCTTAACCAGATGCTGTTGGCATTTCCTTTTGGAATACTTCAGTCACAAATTTGTGCTTGTTTTGCATCTGTTCTAGGTTGGGTGTTGAAGACAAAAACTTACTTCAGTAGAAACTCTCCAGTCTTTCTGCTGGGAAGATGTTACCACTTCAAAACTGAGGGTGAGTTCAGAGCACTTCACTCATTCTAGGCTCTGTGGAGATATTTTTAGTCTTCTAGAAAGATTGGCATTAACAATTACCAAATCCAAAATGGAAATATGAACATCTAAGAAAATACTCATTTAAATGTCCACCACTAATGCAACCCATCCTAACCTCCTTTATTCAGATTTTACACCAAAACCTTGTTCTTTCTGTAAATATTTGTGTTGTAATTTGCACTTCATTTACCATCAACTGGAGATTTTCTTTCTAAGAACCCCTGATGGATATAGTGACAATACCTGATCAGGGTCACAGCACCAGCACCTCTGTTTTCACTTCCCAGTGTGCAGTTTTTTAAGTCTCTCTGTATTTACCATTCACAGTTGGGTGAGTTAAGCACTTACTTGCAGGTCAGTGATTCCACTGGCACAGTGATGTCTGCATTGCTCTTTGTATTTATATTTTTTAATCTGACACATTTCCATTATGTTTGCCTTCCAATTTTCCTTTCTTGTATTTGAAGCAATTGTGAATTTTTGTAAATTTGTTTTTCTACTACGTTTCATACTCGTTACTTGCTTTCTAACAACAGAAGTGCCATAACAAATTAGAGCTTAAGCTGTGCTTTGCCTTGCAGAATCTGGGGAGCTCTCTACAGATGGGTCCAATTTTGATAAAATCAACACCGAGATTTCGGGGAACGTCGAGGAGTTCCGCAAGGATTTCATTTCCAGGATCTGGCTGACCTACAGGGAGGAATTCCCTCAGATCCAGGGCTCTGCTTTAACCACAGACTGTGGCTGGGGCTGCACGCTCAGAACGGGGCAGATGCTGCTGGCTCAGGGGCTGATGCTGCATTTCCTTGGGAGAGGTGAGTTAGGAGAGGAGATCTGTGTTTGCATAAGCACAGGCATTCTGTAGAGAGCCTTTTTTTATCCCAAAACTGAAGGACTCAAATCAGATTTTTTATCCCAGTCTGTCCCACCCTTCCATTTCTGAGAACCAAAGTGTGCCCAAGCAAATCCATGGAGTTCCCAGTATCCAAGCATGAATTAAAACATCACAAAAGTGTGATTCCCCCCACCTGGGTTTTCTCACCCATGCACATGTCCAGTTTTCTGGAAATTTGGTTGTTTCCTGAGCTCCAGATGTAGCAGTGAGTTCCAGCCCATAGCTGTGGGCTATGGCAGAAGTGATGTTCTTTTATCAGTTCTAAAGTTGTCCATTATTGAATTTCTTCTGGTGTTAATATATTGAGTTCCTGGAAGGATTCTAATCTAACTCCAATATATCATTCTCTGTGTGGAAATGTTCACTGTGTCATTCCTTCCCTTCTCCCTGTGTACTCAGAGAGGAACTTCCCTTTTTTCCTTACCATTGTCTGTCTCAAAGTCCTCCCTCAGTCACAACCAGCTGAAGCTTTAGGAGCTGTGGAACACTTTCTGCTGTCCCAGGCTAAGTGTCCATGTCCTGCAGAGGGATATTTTAGGTTGTCAGAGTTAAACACCTTTTCTTCCCATCCCATTCCCAGTCCCTTTCCTAACAATCATCCATTGCTTGCTGTCAGAATGACCCAGGGCATGGGCCTGAGGCCACGGGGGCGGGTTTGAGAGAACACAGAGCATTGTTTCCTCAGCCATTGTGGGATCCCAGGAACACTTGAGCAGAAGATCCTTCTGAAAGCCTGTTTTGATAGCACTTTGCCCTTGCTGTGCAGCTCTGATGTCAGCTGGGAACAAGGTCCCAGCCCAGCTGCACCACCAAGTCTCCCCCAAAGACTGAGTTGTGGGATTGGCTCACTGAATGTGCCTTTGGCTGGAGATATTTAACTCATAAAACATTTCATTATCCCTTTCAACTGACTGCACATATCAAAAAGTGTGTAAATACTTCTGCTGAGAGCACGAATCCTTTAAATATCACTTTTCTTATACATGCATCTAAAAGAAATTCAAGACCTGCCCAGAAGACTCCCTGTGAGCAGGAGTGTGTAATGGCTCGTTTGGAAGTAACCCCAAACAAAAAAGCCCCAGGTTTCCAACTTTCAAATCCATGGTTCCAAAGAATTCCTTGCATGTCCCCCTTGCATCCTCATTTGGAAGGTGATGGGGTGATTCCAGAGTGCTCTTGTTTCTGTGGCAGTCCAAATTCACAGAAAGATGGAGTAGGGATGGTCTTTCTGGGCTACTTTGCTGCTCACCTGGTCTTCTGACAGCTGGTGAATTATCTTTTGAAAAGCTTTTTATGAGGTCTGGGCAGCTTTGGAAACATATTTAGGCGTTTACAGGAAGTTTTTCATGGCTGTTTACTCTTTTCCCAGAGATGTTTTCATTCTCCTTTAATGGTGTTGTTTCTGTTAGGAAGCAAAACTTGTCTGAAGTTTCTGGCTGAGATATTTACACTTCCACTGCCATGTGGAATGTTCCAGATATTGCTGAACGGTGTTGGGAATGAGTTTTGATTTTAAATATGAAGTTTTACTTTGAAATGCCTGTTCCAGCAAGGTCTGTGAGGATGTTACACTGAGCTGGGGCTGTATTGGGAGTACTTGTTGGAATTATGGGGGGATTCCAGGCACCTTCCCTGGGCCTGCTGAACCCCATTCTGCAGGAGGAATGCTGTGTGGGATGTATCATCCACGGGGAAATCTTCAGCTGGAAAAGCAGCCTGAAGATACTGTGCTGAATGATATTTAAACAAGTTTGCCTTGTAATCTAAAAGAATTAATGAATTTAGTGAGTAAAGAAATCCTGCCTGTTTTTCTGCTGGTCTCCTTTGCCATTTTGCCAGAAAGAAATGTTTGCTTTTACATCAACAACTCCTCAGGTCTGCCTGGTTTTTTAATAACTGAAAAATAAGAAGAATTAACAACTTTTGAAACTTCTTGTTTGACACAGATGAAAGGTTTTTTGGATAGTACTGGAGTAATATTCATGTATTTAATATGTAAAAGAGTTTTAAGCTGCAATCAGGTATACCTTGTTTATTCAGCTGACTGGGATGGTCACCAGAAAATCAAAGCAAATCCTACTCACAGGAATTCTTTGTTCACCTGTTGTTAACAGTGACGTGTAAAATACACATTATGGCTTGAAGGAGCGTGGGGGACAAAGGGAAGTGCTTTGCTTGTTATGCCATAAAATTAATATTAATATGGGTTAAAATGGATTTTCCCTTTCCCTGCTGCAGCCTGGGTGTGGCCAGAAGCCCTGGACATGGACAGCTCAGACTCAGAGTCCTGGACCAGCACCACGGTGAGGAAGCTCACGGCCTCCTTCGAGGCGTCGCTCACGGCCGAGAGGGAGCCCAAGATCCTGCCCCGGCCCCAGCGCGGCCCTGCCAGGAGGGACTGGGATGTCACCCAGATGAGGAATGAAGTTTATCACAGGAAAATCATCTCCTGGTTTGGGGACTCCCCTCTGGCAGCCTTTGGGCTGCACCAGCTGATAGAGTACGGGAAGAAGTCGGGGAAGATGGCGGGGGATTGGTACGGCCCCGCCGTGGTCGCTCACATTTTGAGGTAAAACACCTTCACTCCTCTGTTCCTGTCCTTTGTCACAGCACAGAGAAGCATTTCTGAGTGTCCTGAGATTACTTCAGCCTAATTGAGCAGCAAACTGTTCATTATTGGCTTTGTAAAACACCCATATCAGGAGCAATTGCAGAGCTTTTTCGCAGGCAGGAAGGGAAACAGCAGCAGGTGCAGGCACTGAGTGCTGAGCTTTTGTCAATCTTATTCCAGGAAAATATACAACATTCCTGTTTTCTTGTAGAACCCCAGGTATCTCTCCCAAACCCTTTAAGTAGAGCTGCATTTAATGAAATATTCTAAAAACTAACCACTCTTTCAACCTTGGAACATGCATAACATTAGAGATTTTTTTTTTTTTATACTGTAACCTGGGGGCTGTAATGTACTGATAGTGTAATGAAATGTCAGAGCTAAAATTGATGTTTTCAGCATTTCTTTGCACACATCAGATTCTTGTGAAACTGTAAATGTATGGGACTATTAATATTATAATTATATCCCAGTAAAAGTAAAGGGTCTGTGACATTCAGCATGGTTAAAAAAAAAAGTCGAAAGTCAAATTTCTCCACACTGTGAGCCTTGATACCCAGTTATTCTTTGAATGTTTTAGGGTTTTTTTTGTGGTCTTATATGTTTATTTTTTTTAGTGGATTCCAGCTTACCTGTAAACTGAATCATTAATAAATCATTTAGGCAGCTGAAGGCAAAGTTCATGCAT
>VZTZ01048536.1:121567-151567 GCA_013400955.1 Drymodes brunneopygia
TATATATTTATAAATAGAAAAATTTGATATTTAGTGTAAATGTTGTGTTAATGAAGTGCATCTGTACTGAAATAATCAGGTGTGCATCCACACAGATGCCAACAGGGCTGTGGGAGTTTAGCATTATTAATGTGTTTTATTCTACTTTTTTCTGATGGTGGAAGCTGTCAGAATTCTTTTTGCTTGCTTTAATAAATTATCTGTTCAATTATTTGTCTCCCTAATGGGAGCAGGAGGGATTTGGTGCAGAGTTACACTCACACAACCCCAGGGGTGATTTCCAGCCCTGCAGAGATTTCCTTTCCTGGATCTTTCTCTCTCCCAGCAGCACTAACAATGTACAGCTCCCTCATAACTTGGGAATGACTGCATTAAACCATTCCTCAAAATATAGTGGGGAATAAAGGGATAGTGACCATTTAATGCAGGTGTGTGGGACTCAAAGGCAAATCCTCTATTTGGAACAGTTTCCTTTCTTCACAAATGTTGTCCCTGATTGATGACCATGGTTCTGACTATCAACATAGATTTTCTTTTTACTTTTTAGCTCTGTTACTCTTAGTCTTTTGAGGAGAGTCTAATATTATAATTATCTTTTTGAAAGTTTTGGTGAAACTTTTTATTTCCAGGTGCTAATTTGTGGCTTGTTACATGAACTGAGGTCAAATAAAGAGGTCTAATGAGTTGAAAATAGGATTTTTGTCAGCAAACTTAGTCTTTATCGTGAATATACATGAAAATGGTTCTAAAAAGAGTGGTGAATATGAATTTCATTGTAAGTTAATGTGGGATTTGGGGGCTTTTTTTTGTGGGTTTCATTGTTTTTCTAAATAGCCAGACATTGTCATCTTGACTTGGGAAGAACATTGTGCCTTACAGGCTGAATCTTGGTATTCAGTGTTTAAAAACAAATAAAAAACCCCCACCCCACCTCCTGTATTTATCAGGAAGGGAAGGTGTCTTGAATTAAACAAAATAACCCCTATAAAAACTCAAACAAAAAACTCCTATGACAAGCAGTTAAAATCAGCCTGTTTCTAAAAACCCAAAATAATTTTTTTATTGTTAATTTTTTTAAATGATTGATAAGTTAAATAGTCTTGTGTTTATTCTTAGAAAAGCTGTTGAAGAAGCAAGAGACCCTGAGCTGCAAGGAGTAACAGTCTATGTTGCTCAGGATTGTACAGGTAAATGTGATTTTGTACATTTTTGCAAACATTTTGGATGTTTTTTCTGCCTTTCAGGTAGCACTTAACAACAGAGCTTTAAAGGAAAGAAAATTCCTATGAAATGGATCCACAAAATTGAGATTATATAGACAAAGAGGTCCTTGATATGTACAGATTGTTCATTGCTTTGGTATTTTTTAGTGGAATTCTAAACCAGCAAATCAATTATTGCCTCTTCACCTTTTACATGTAGATGTTTCTGTTAGTTGGAGGCTTTTGAGTTTTAATTATTCCTTTTAGAAGTTTATATGCAGCAATAAATATTTATTGGCTTTCTCCTAACCTAGCCCTGCTGCATTTCCTGGGCATTGCAGCTCAGCAGCAGCAATTCCCATTCCCCAAAATATTGCTGGGGATGAGGAGGCTCCACACTGGCTCTGAGTCACCTGGGCTGTGTTTTAGGAGGAGAGGAAGATTTGGAAGGGCTGCAGGTTGAGTTTGTCACTCTGTGATGCTGCACTGGAGGTGTGTCTGTAAGAACTGGAGGTTCTGTTTGAAATGTGAGTGTTTCTGTGTCTCTCAGTGTACAGCTCAGACGTTATTGACAGGCAGTGCTGTCTCATGGATGCTGGCAAAGCAGGCACCAAAGCTGTGATTATCTTGGTTCCTGTGAGACTCGGCGGGGAGAGAACAAACACTGACTACTTGGAGTTTGTAAAGGTATGAAATGAGAGTTCAATCATTTTCCAAAGAGCAGCACAAGGGGATATGAAAAGCGACTTCACGAGGGTAATTCTCCCCATTAAACGTGTGGTGGGGCTTTTACAGTTGAAGGTTGTAAAGTTTGACTTTACAGATTTTAAATTTCCCTATTACAAGATCAGACATAATTGCAGAGCACATGATGTCCCTTGGTGGAGCAGTGATAACTGTGCTGCTCCTCCAGCAGCCACCTGAAAAGACATTAATGCAGTGCCTCAAATTACAAATGGTAATTTAATCTAGCAGGACTCTAATAGCATATGTAACTAAGGATCAGGCAGCATTTTAAAATATAAATACACTCAGCTCCTTATTCTGTTTCCTATTTTCTTAAATAAGAAAATTATTCAAATGCTTTAAAGTTGTTGCTTGTCTCTTCTTCCCATTTTCTTTTGTCTCTTTGTTCCCATGGAATTATTTGATATCTTTAGTCACTACTTGAATTGTTTTTTCACTGTCTGGATGAATGTTTCTGAGGGTGGTGATGCAGGAGTAGCAAGCAGTTATCCCATATTAAAATGAGCTGGATAAATAGGAAAACTCAAGGAGAAAGCAGAGGGGGAAGGTCTGTCCTGTGGTTTGTCAGCAGAGGTTCTGCAGACACCTGAGGATGTGCTGTGATCCTTCTTCTTGCTGCTTTTATTTCCTTTTCCATGCTCCTCCTTATCTGTCTTTAAATTTTGGATTCATTTTTAATTACCCCAGTGCAGCAGCACGAACAAAAGCTGAGAGCCTGTAACATGATTTATTTTTGTGGCTGTCCCTTCACTGTAACATTTCAGGCAAACGTTTTGACTTTTTTCCTGGCATGGGAAGACAGACTGGTGAAGGCTTTGAAGTGATGAACATGAATTGTTGCTCTTCCCTGATTATTTTCCTTGTGTTTTCAGGCAGTTGGTTTGGGGAAGTTTTAGTTTTCAGCTGGCTCCACTGGGTGATTCCAGCTCCCTTCCCAGGGCTGCTCCTGCCCTTTGCAGCCTGATGGAGGCTGTGATAAGAGAGCTCTCAATTGCCTGAATCAGTCACTCCAGTGTCTGCCTGACTGTTCCCAAGGAGTGGCCACATTTCTTGGAGTCTGCCTTTAAGTTAAAAATGCAGATTTTAGAGTGTAGCACAAGAGGTAATTTCTACAAAAGATTTTATATTTATGGGTGAAAATGGATAAATTTTTTATAATTCACTTTTACAAGAAGCTTGCCATAGATGAAACAGTTATCCATTACTCTGAGGAGCTTTGCTCCCTCTCAGTTCTGCCCTCCTTGGCTCTTGGAGCCTTTGCCTCTGATCTGCCTGGATGTTCTGTGGTGCTCAGAGCATTTGCTAAGGAAACCTTCTCATTTATATTTTAAATAAGTTTTCTAAGGAAACCTCCTCATTCGTATTTTTAATAAGCATCACTTCCTTAACCTGTCTAAACCATGCTGGATTTGACTCTGTAGCATCTCAGGAGAGGTTTGTAAGTGACTTTTTCCTTGTCTAAGCAGGGAAAACTTTATCTTGGTATTAGTAGTATGACATTATCAATAATTTTGTTGAGAGAAAGGTTCCCTACTTACCCTCAGTAATGTCCCCTTCCCAAAAGTTCTGCCTTTAGATGGTTCTGGTTCCTCTGCCCTCCAGGGAGATTTATGGGGCCTGTCTGTTGTGTGTTTGTCTCTCCTCCCTGGATTTGGGGCAGCTGTTTTTTGGAGCTGGACCTTGTAATTACTCTTAATTCAACTGGCATTTCTCCCCAGGGTGTAAAAGTTGATGCTCTGGCCAGATTTGTCCTTTGGAGTGCTAAAAGAAGAGAGTCCCCAGGGGCACAGAATGTAAATGTGTGTGAAAGCTGTAAATTTCAATATTTTGGGATATTTGGGCTGAGGAACTGGTGCTCAATGTGTGATGTGATGTTTTGTCTCCTCCCCAAAATCATGTGTGGGTATCTCATGGGAAGGGAGGATTTTTCTCTGGAATATCTGCTGGTGTGGTTTCACTTTGGTCAAGCCCTAGGAACTCATGGAGTCAGTCTTAAAAAAAAAAAAAAACAAAACCATTAACCTAAAAAAGCAATGAGGAAATATTTTAATTAAGGTTAATACTTTGGTTAATCCTCATGATTCCCTGTTCCTGTTGTAGGGAATTTTAAGCCTGGAGTACTGTGTTGGCATCATTGGTGGCAAACCCAAGCAGTCCTATTACTTTGCTGGATTCCAAGGTTAGTGTTGGAATGTGTTATGTCTCCTCAGTATTTTTTTTTCCCCCTCAGAGTTAGAAGTTAATATGGAAGCAGTGGGAAATAGCGTGATTAAAATAGCAAAATGAGTACCTTATTAATTCATCACATCTCCCCACGTCCAGCCATTTGTCATTTACCCCACGGAGTAATTGGATTCTGTAAAATGTACATTTAATTTCCCTTGTTGCATAAACAAGGCATAATTTATCTGTTTCACCAAACTTGAGGAGCGTTTGCTGTTGCTGCCTGGCAGTTCTTATTTAGGTATTTACTCTCTCCTGCTTTAAGTGGTGTTAGTTGATGCCTAAATGACAAGCAATATATTCTTGCTGTCAGGATGAAGCAGGGCGATACATTTTTCATATGCAAACTCCAGAATATAATTGTGTGTTTGTAAAAGTAATTTTATCACCAAAAATTAAATGACAGTTTCATCACTTTATAAAAATTCTGCTTATACAAGCATATTTGATTATGCAAAAGTTAATCTGTCCTGCAAAAACCTCTGCTGCAGTCAATGAGTATCAGCCTGGCAAGCAGTTACTCACTGGCTTTTTTTTCCAGCTGTTCTGCATAGAAATTGGATTGTAAGCAGTGTAATAATAAGGTGTTTTTTGAATTACTTGTCTTCTGTTTTGTCCTTGCAGATGACAGTTTGATTTACATGGATCCTCATTACTGCCAATCTTTTGTAGATGTCAGCATAAAGGATTTCCCTCTTGAGGTACTATGGATATAGAGCTGGCACTGTTTTCTTCCCATATGAATCAAACACTAATTATTTAGAGATGTTCTAGCTAGCTGCAGCTTTATGGTTTTACAGTTACATGTTATTTATCAATGTCCTGCCCTTCTTTATAGGCCTATAAGCAACAAAAATGACCAGAGGTTAAATCTCAATATGGGGGTTTAATTTTTACTTCATTAATCTTCATCTGTTTTCTTTGTAATGATCATAAAATCTCCAAAAATAGATGATCACTTCATTTAAGTAATTTCCCATCAAAGAAAGCAGATGATATTTGTAGATCTTAAACCTGTTTGGATTTGGGGTTGATAGTTTGTCTTTTTGGGTTTTTTTCTTTTTTTTTTTTTTAAATTCAAACTGCAGTCAACATCAGGGAGAGAATTCCTGTGGTATTCAATAGTAGGAGCCTGGAAATAGATGGGCCCAACTTCCAGGGGAACTTCCAGCAGCTCTTGGTTCAGTGAGAGCATCCACAGCCAGGGCAGCAGCAGCTGCTCCAGAACAGAGCTGGAGCAAAATACCATCAAATAAGGTTTAGGAAAACTATTTATTTATAAATAAAAAATCTCTAAGGGCCTGCACAGGGCTGATGTCAAGTCCTTGAACCAAACACTTCATATTTTTTGTTATTTATGCTTAACAAAATGCTTGAATTAGCATCTTCTATTACATAGAAGTGGCAGATTCTTAGGAAATTAGAAGATCCTGAATGAAGCAAAAGAACCCAGCAGCAAAATGTGTTAGAAAATCCCCCAGCCAGGAAGTTGGGTTGTATTTAGAGATGCCTTTAGGTTTGCCCTGTTGAGATATTTGGGGGAAGAGTTGCTGAGTGCCAGCTCTGCCTGGGGTAATTACTCAGATCCTTCCCCTTTTTCCTAATAAATATTTTGCTCCAGTGCCTCTGAAGATTTTACAATTTGGGAAAAACCAGACCAAAGGTGGGAAGAAGAGCTCAAAGCAGAAGTGACTTCCTTAAGGTCCTTCTGTGGTGCAGTGGCCAAGCTACAAAATTCCATCTTTTTGGGTTCTGTTCCTATGACTCAGCCTCCAAATTGTGCTGCAGAGTGGCATTAATCTGAATTTCCAAACAATACCAAGGTTTTAAGCTGTGTTTGGAAGGTATGCAAGCTGCCAGCTTGGTTTGATCACATCCTAATGCTTTCCTGCAGAAGGAAAATAGATTGCAATTTAATGCTTGGTGCATTTAATAGTATTGTATCTTTGTCCAGAAATGTCAAAAGTAAACAGAAATTGCTTTCTTAGTGTGGATAGTTGCTTGTTAGATTTATCTGTGGGGAGTATTTTCAAAATTGACAAATTGTCCAGAATAAGTTGGAAATCAATCCACTCTGTGTTGGCTTCCAGCATCCATTTGTTTGGAGGAGTGGGAAAGAAAAAAAAAAAAATCCTCTCCACTTTTCTTTGTTGTGCAGTGATTTTTGCAGCATGAAACCTCCTGCCCTGGACTGGAGGGACAGGGGTCCTGCTGGAATGGGATGGGGAAGGCAGGGGTTGATTTTTTTATCCATTTGATGACTCAGGAATTAATATTAAAAACACAATTGCTGTTTATAAAATTGGAACAGCGAGGAGAAAAAGCAGTGACTGAAATCAACCTTGAGAAATAGCCCTGATCATCTTTGTGGATATTTTTTAGCAGAGGTTTTTCAGAAATACCTCTCAGGTTTGTAATCACCAGGAAAGAAAAATATATTTTATTGTGTAGAACTGCTGCAGGGATGGTTACACCCGGATTTGGGAACCGGTGCTGTTTTCTGTGGGTTGATTTTTGTGATTGGCAAAAAAAGGGATTTAACAGAGGGAGGATGATGGGTCATCCTCTGTGTTAGAGCAGAGCAGAGGGGGCTGGCTCCCTCTGAGAGCAAGTGAGAAAATAATTGCAGTTATTGGACAATGAGCTCCACTAAAACTGCAGTTCCTGTAATAAATAACCTCAGAATCAGGGTAGATGGGATATATTTATTTTTTCTCTCATAAACTGAGTGAGGAGCGTGGGGAAGGGATTTTGGGTTTTGTTTCCTCTTCCAGCAGGGCTGCTGAAAGTATCAGCTCCCAGCACTGGCAGGGAAAGAGATTTCACGTTAGGAAAAAGCCATTTGTAAAGCAGGGCATGTTTGGTTTTTCCCTACTTGAGGATCATTGTAATATGGTTTTGCTTTTGTGTGTTTTGTGGGTTTTTGAACCCATTTCATTTACTGAAGGAAAATGCATGAGGTTGGTTTATTCCATTATGTCTCTTTTATAGAGGCTGGGGGAGGGAAGGGGCACTTGGGCAGTGGTAGTAAAGCAGTAAGATAGTGCAAAAGCTGTTACAAATTCAATTTGCAGAAGAGCATTCACCTTCTCTGCCTTGGGAATATTCATAAAGTATTGCTGGGAGCAGCAGAGCTTTGACAGATTCCAAACTAAGCTGGTGTGTGGGGAAGTTTGGGGAATGCAGCCTGAACCAGAGGGAGCTTTTACACGGCTGGGGAAGGCTGGAATCACTTGAATATTTGGGGAGGGTGGGAGAAATGACTTCCAAAATGTGTGCTGGGCTTTAATTTGGGTGATGCAGGGGATTGGGTGTTTTAAAGCTGTTGGTGGGGACAGAGGTAACTGCATGGATCTGTGCCATTCCTGACTGTAACCGTGTGTTCTGTGCTTTTTAATCTGGAAACCTGCAGTCATTCCACTGTCCTTCTCCCAAAAAGATGTCATTCAAAAAAATGGATCCGAGCTGCACAATAGGATTTTACTGTAGGACTGTGCAGGACTTTGAGAAGGCTTCTGAAGAAATCACCAAGGTAAGTGTTGGGAATTCCCAAATCCGTCCCTCAGCCAGAACGGGGTGTGGGGAAGGGAAGGGAATCAGCCTCGCCCTTCTCAGCAGACATCATTCTTTTTGTGGCGTTTATCCCTGCTTTTCCCATTGTGAGAAATGCAGATTGGTGTTAATTCCAGCGGTTTTTCCCCGGTGTGAGGCCGAGCAGAGCCAGGGGTGGCTGCGGGAGGTGTCAGAGCAGGATGCGGGAGCGGGGCTGGCGCCGGGCGGGCCCACGAGGTGGCACTCGTGAAGTGGGAATGTCCCTGGCAGCCCTGCCGAGCTGGGTGCCCCGGCCCGGGGGAGGCAGGGGAGCAGCCCGGCCCTGGACAGGGCTGGGGGGGAAGGGAAGTGTTGGAGCAAACCCGAATTGTTCATGATTTCCTCTTAGAACAAGTGGCTTTTTGCGGTGGGAAGTGCAGGGCTCTGGGTTGAGCAGGTGCCACCCAGCAAATCTGTCTGACCCTCTGCCTGCAAAAACTCTGCTCTGGCTTCATTTAGGTCCAGCTGGAATGGTTTTTTCTCCTTGGTTATTCCAAGCTGAGGGAGGGTGGATTCAGTTCAGCACAAAGAATTCTTTGCAGTGACAACAGTGCAGTGCAACACTGAAATACTGAAAATCTTGATGTTTATCAATAAACTCCTTTAGAAATCACTGTCATGGAGTCTAGAGGAAACTTGCAAGTTGTTTAGAGTTTCAAATTCTCTGTGGTCACTGTTGAGATGTGGCTTGATGAGAGTTACACAGATCTGGACCAGATTCCCCTGGACTTTGTTCAGGCATTTTCCTGCCCAATTCCTGTGTTTTGGGTTTCCTCACCTCCCTCAGTGCATGGAAAGAGATGTTGGAGAAGGAAGTTTCAGCAAAGCTGAACACAGACAAGGCATTGGAACCCCAGGATTTTACTGGGATTGATTTTGTTTTTTCTTTTTTTTTAAATTCCCCCTCAACCCCTGACTGTCAATTTTGAAATAGTTCTTAACTGTTTAAAGATCTTTTTAGGGATTTTTGACTGTTTTAGGCTGATTGTTCTCCTGAAGTCATGCTCAGTGGTTTTTAGTTCTGCACAGGGTTTATCTCTAGCCTGATGCAGTTCTGCAGTCACTGCAACACTGGGCTGGTTTTTCCAAGCAGATAAGAAAAAGTAAAACAAATTAAAAAATAAATCAGTGGACAAAACACCCTGAAATGTCTTTCAGTCTTTGATGGGGTTTTATCTGCTGTTAAAGGTGTTTTGCTGATCTGTTTCAGTATTTATCATTCCCCTCACCCACTTTTTTCATGCTCAGTTTTCTTACTTAGAAATGTAGATTTTGGGCACTCTGGTTCTCTGTGACTGTCACCAGTCTGGTTTGAGCCACGTGCTCCTGACATGTGTTTGAACTTCTAATAAAAACACTGATTATTGCACAAGCTGATTCCACAATAAAAATCCCTCCCTGGGATGCTCAGTTGCTGCAGAATTCACACCTGGGCTTGAGGAGACCCTTATGGCCATTAACAATTTTGTAGAGGTTTTTATCTTGTCTCTTATCCTTTTATCTTTCTCTTTGTTGGTCTGAAGCAAACAGCACATACAGGTGATCTGTGTGGAGCAAAAACAGGGATGGGCATGAAATCAGCAGCTACCTGAAGGAAAAAGGGAATATCTAATAGGAGGAGGAGATGTTTAGATTGTGCAATGCTTTTGTTTAATGAGATAATTAAAATAATGCATTTTTGACTTGGCAGTCATCATCAGGTGAATATCAGTGCTTGCTGTATTTCCTCATTTCCAATTAATGCTTTATCTGGTTTGTTTTACATTGTAGATGCTGAAATCTTCCTCCAAGGAGAAATATCCCCTGTTTACTTTTGTCAAGGGTCATTCTAGAGACTATGACTTTGCTTCCAGTCCACTCCATGAAGAAAATGACCTTTTCTCCGAGGATGAAAAGAAAAGACTGAAGAGATTTAGTACAGAGGAGTTTGTCTTGCTTTAAGGACATTTTACACAAGAGCATCGGCAGCTGTCCAGGAGAACACTTCCCTTTTAACTATAAAAATGTACCTGAATTCCTCCCCCCCAAAAAGGCAAGCCTGTGCTGAAATTGGTCTATTTTCATAAAGATGATAATGTTTTATATGTTCAAAGTCTTGAAGATGTCTGTTACTAATGTATGTACTAATTATTTTTGCTCACTGCTGGCTGGAGGAGCCTCCGTGCCGTGGTGGTGGTGAAGGGAGAGGCTTTGCTCAGAGCCAGGAGTGCCTGCAGAGCCTGGCCAGTCCCTAAATCCCTAAATCCCAGCCTGTGCCCTGCTGTGCTGCCAGTCCAGGCCACTCCTGAGCAGGGCTGCCAGGTGGGGCTGGGTTCTGTCAGGGATGCACATCTGGAGCCCATGTTTTTCCTGTCTGCAGCACAGCTGGAGCTGTCCCTGTGGGGAGGGGACAAGTCCCAGCTGTGTGGCCCCAGCAGGAGCTCTGCTGCCACCCTGGCACCCATCCTGGGCAGCTCCTGCTGGAAAGGTGAGGCTGATGGATCAGGAGTCCCTGTCACTGGCAGTCCTGCCATAATTACAGAGGCTGAATTGGGAGTTAAGATACTATTTAGCAGTATGACTTTCTAATGGTTTCTCATTAAGCTTGCTTTGGAGCCTTAATATGAGGAGTGAAGATAAAGTATTACCTTTCCCCACAATTTTTAAAGGTTATACTATTAATATTAACTGCAACCAATCAAAGCAGCTGGAGACAATTATTAGAAGAGAGCAGTGTTTGTTTCCTGTTTCAACTACCATAATGGTGAGGCTTCTCCTGCCAGAGCAGCTTTTAAATCAAAGCAAAGGGGGGTGGATGTGGAAAATTCTGGGCTGTGATGATTTTTTTTTTTGTTTGTTTTGATACGTGTTGTTACTGTACAAATGATTACTTGATGGTGTGTGTTCTCAGATTGCAAACAAATGTACAGAAATAGTTTCATGTTTTAACAAAGTAAATGCAATATTTAAAAAAACCATATTAACGCTGCTTGGGAAATAAAAGAGGTGTGAAAACATGAAGTGCATGTGCCTTTTATATTAATATTAGATCCTCTAAGAGTGAATATAATCCTGCATCTAAACCAATATTGTAAGGTGTGAATACTCTGTTTATTTGCAATAAAGGCAGATTTTATTGTTGTGTTGTAAACCAAATGTTACCTGGTCTAAGTGCTGCTCAGGCACAGAGGCACAAGTGTTGCTGATCCAAATAATAAGCATCATGTTTGTTCATTAAAGCACCTTTTACCTTTTATGAGCAAGAAGTGACTAATGGATAGATCTCAGTCAGAACTAGACCAGGTCTGTGTCTGTGTTAGGGCTGGAGAGTGCATTTGCATGTGTTAATTAATATTCCAAAAAGCCAAAATGTTCATTTATTTTCAAGGAAAAAAAAACCCACATGTTATTTGTCTAAATCAGTAACCTCTGCTAATATTTGGTGTAATACAACTTTTCACTAACAGCTATGTGAGGATGTTTGGCTTGATCTTCATATTTTTTCATTAATAGCCCAGAAGAGGGAGTAAACAACATATTTATGGAATTTAGATATCCAAATGAGGAGAATTGTGGATGTCAGAGCTGGAAGAGAGAAGCTTCCTGGTGAGTGGAGAAAGGAAATTTCCACAAGGAAAGGCAGGGTCCAAAGGTGCAGTGGATGTGCCCTGGGAAGGGGGAGAGGAGCTGAGGGAATTTCCATGTTCAGGAGCTTTTGTGCCTCTCTGCTGAATTCCCAGGTCCATCATGGACCATCCACTGCAGGACAGGAGCTTTGGCTGAGATGGGAACTGAAGGATGAATTTTCCTTTTTTCCACAACTCCACCACCTGAATTCAGGCACCTTCAAAACTCCCACCTAAGGTGTACAGCCCTCCATGGGGTACAAATCCTCACTCTTCCAAAGGCTTTTGGTTCAGAATTCCTGGAATGGAAATGCTCACATGGGATTATAAGAGCTGTAGCACAGATTTGTTGAAAATGTAGTTCTGCCATTCCAACAGCAAACTTCCCTGGAAGGCTGAAATGGTTTCTCTTCTCTTTCTCCAACTGGATGAAAATTGTAGTGGTTGAAACATCTGTGAAGTTATTAAATTGTGAAATTTTTTCTCCTTTCTAACTAAAGGAAAGAAAAGTAGCAGTGCTAGAACAGGAGCTGAGTTGTGGTCCTTTAATTTGTAGCAAATCCTTTAGTTCACAGCTGGGTTTTTTTGAAGCCTGCTACAAATAATTGTTAAAAATTCATGGCTCTTTTCATGGGTTTTCCTCATGGTTTTTGTCCAAGGTTTTTAAGCACAGACAAGCCCACAGAATGCCCTGGTGCACTCGTGTACAGGGGTGACACAAGTTAAATTACCAAGTTCCTAGAAATTAATGTTTTTGGGTAACTACAGGGGACTTTAATTGGAAACTCTGTTAATCGTGTAGTAATTCTCTTTACCTCGTCTGCATTAGCTGCTGCAAACCAGGCAATTAATTCGTGTCATCAGTGTTGCTGCTGCTGCCTTCAAACACAAACCCGAGGAGCATCAGTTACTCACACACCCAGCAGTGGCCGAGTTCTGAAAGGACTTCCACAAATCACGGCCTCCTCAGCTGCCTGATGGAGCTGCCAGAGCAGGAGCTCTGCAGGCTCAGAGCTTTTCCCCACCTCACAGCCTTTCTCTCACTCCTTTCTGCATTTCCTTTCTCCTTAGAAGGAACATTTCTGTGTTTATCTGACATTAGCTTGACACAAGCCTTCCATGACTACGTGGGACTGTGCCTTCCCTTTCCAGCAGGGATATTTGCCTTGTTTTCCAAACTTTGGCTCTCCCTGGCAGTGCCCAGAGCCCAGCACAGCCCAGAGCTCTGCTGGAGGTGCTGGTTCTGCTCGGGGAGCTCAGGGGTGTAGGGTGAGGGATCTCTCTGTGTGACCTGGCCCCCCCAGCCATCACCTCCCTGTGCTCTGCAGCCTCTCCCATCTCCAGCCACACTCCCGACCTTTAAAAACGCCCTCCAGGCACTCAGGAAAGGCAGCAGCTGATTCCTGACGAGTTTCCAGCACGGAGGTTTGGGCTGGGCTGGAGAACAGGGGAGAAGCCCAGAGCTCTGCTCTGACTCCATGGGGTACAAATCCTCAGGGATGGCTCTTGGGATGGGTGAGGCTGGAAGGCTGGGTTTGCCCCGTGTTTACTCCTGAAACGGGAATTTTTAGAGTGGTTCTTTAGGAGAGGGAATTATTTACTACTGGTGGTAGAGACAGCTGATCTCAGAGGGAAACAGAGCCTGGAGAATTGCAGCCCAGCCTCCAGCAGGCCTGGAAATGGGAATATGCTCAAGCCAGTTCTAAATTTGTTTCATAGAATACCAGAGTGGTCTGGGTTGGAAGGGACCTCAAAGCCCATCCAGTTCCACCCTGCCATGGGCAGGGACACCTCCCACTGTCCCAGAGTGCTCCAAGCCCCATCCAGGGACTTGGTGATGCCTCTCTTTAAAGATTTCTTTTCCCTCTCACCAGTGCCCTGTGCTTCAGCTGAGCTGGAAAACTGAGCCCACCCTGATTTGTCTTTGGTGCTTTTTTTGTTGGTTTTTTTTCTTTTTTGGCTTTTTTCCCCCTCCAAACCCAGAAGCTTTGTCAGTGAGAAGCAGCTGAGCAGTTCAGTTGTGCCCAATGGAGACAGGGAAGGGATCTCCTGTTCCCTGCTAATTCCAATAGGAAAATGGACTTGCTGCAGACGCCTGATTTATTTCCAGCCTTATTGACAATCTCCTAAAGGGAATGATGGAGTGAAAAGCAGCCATCAGTGAGTTATGAAAGGTCAATAATGCCACAAATGAACACAAACAGCAGGCTTGAAATCCAGCCCTCCCCACCTTCAGTTTCCACAACCATTTCATCCAAGGTCACCAGGCTTTTCCAGGGAGGACAGAGCAGCAGGAGCATCTTAGAGGAGGCCAGGTTACTCCATGGCCCTTTCCCACCTTGGAGCTGATTATTATGGGGTGCATTCCCCCAGCCAGGTGCAGCATCCAGCAGCATTTCAGCTCCTGACACGATCCCTAAGCCTGGATCCTCTGGCAGAATATTCCAGCAGCACAGAGGTGGGACAGCCCCCCACCAGCATCATATAAAAGGATTTTTAAATGCTGATAACTTCATTGCATTGCC
Source organism: Drymodes brunneopygia (assembly GCA_013400955.1). Taxonomy (NCBI): domain Eukaryota; kingdom Metazoa; phylum Chordata; class Aves; order Passeriformes; family Petroicidae; genus Drymodes; species Drymodes brunneopygia. The sequence continues at coordinate 135,461 of VZTZ01048536.1, forward strand.
AAAAAGGTGCAAAGAGGTGTTGGAAGGAGTCAGGATCCAGCCCATGGTTTGACCCTGAGGTTTGGTGTCTTCACAAGATGCTCCTGCTGCCTAATTGGATGAACTGAGCTCCATAAACAGCTCCCTTCCCTGTTTGTAAGCAGTCCACGGGCAGCTGTAATTGTCTGAATCCACTGTGTGAATAGTAAAAAGAGCTTTACCTAATGACTGCAGCAGCCCTGCTCGAGTGAGAGCTCTCTGGTATTTATTCACACCAGAATTCACGAGGCTTTTGTTTGCCATGAACACTCCTGCAAATAAAAACTTGCTCACTCTAATGTTTATGAATAAATGTGCTCGTAAATGCCATCAAAGCAAATCAGCAGGGTTTTATTTATGCAAGAAGATGCACAAATAAATGTTTGCTGTTTTCACCCAGCTCTGGTGGGTGTTAAAGCCGAGGCTTTGTGAGCTCTGCTCAGCACTCACACATTATTCCTGCTCTCCTTCTCCTCCCTTCCTGCACTCTCATCCTGCCTGTGAATCCCTATGCCCCAAGGGAACCTTGTTAAAGTCAATATTTTAGGGATTATCCACATCCAGCAGCTTGCTGGGTCAGTGGACAAGGTCATGGAAGGGACTGGGATCACTTTTGGATGTTCAGGACTGGGAGGACAGGAGGGAAAGGGGTTTGTGGTTACAGCCTTGTGCTGTTTGCATGGCACACAGCAGATACCCAAACCTGCATTTTTTGGCACGTGCTGGCTCCTGGAGCAAAGTGGGGGTTCTGTCTTACACAGAAGTGTGGGAGGTTATTGCCATCCTGTCTCAATCAGTGCCCTAATTAAATATAGGAGAGGATTTTCTTTCTAAAATGTAAATGTCAAGCCTTGTTAAGGAAAATTAAAATGCACTGAAATGAATGTGGTAGGAGCTGTGGAGGTGCTTAAGTAGAGTATCTGTATTTATTAGAAAGGGAACTAAAAAGGAAGTATTTTTGGAGCTCAATCCTTAAACTGGGCCATAAGGATTTTATGCAAATTTCCCTTCCAAACCTGCAGTTAGGGACTGGTTCCAGGGGTGAATTCTATGTCCCAGCCTCTAAAAACTATAAAGGAATATAATCTGAGACTCACCTCTTTCCAGGATTTATCTATTCCTCCTCTTACCAGGATCACTTGGGATTCTGTGCTGGCCACACTTCCTGAGAGCTGGACTTGAACATTCAGGTCATTCCTTGCATTCCCTTGAGTCCAGTAGAGAACAACATTACAGAAGTTAAACCCCTCCATTCAGCAATGGGATCATCCCCATTTACAAATAACCCTCTTTAAAGGCATTTTTCTACTTCAGCCCACAGCAAGCCTGGACCAGGAGTGTCAGTCAGAACCTGCAACACTCAAACCCAAAGTCCTGGATGTGGATTAGGATGGGGAGTCCCAACAGAAAAGTGAATTGTTTGAAAGGCTCAGAGAGCAGAACTTCAGCTGATCCCAGAGAGGCTTCAGCTCTGGGCTGTGATCTCAACCTGCCCAAGGTCAAACCCTGAGGTGTGTTCACATCTGGGGCAGGTGAGATGTGCCTCTGTCTGGCAGTGAGGAAGCACAAAGTACAGCATTTGTTCAGCACAACAAGCTCGTGCCTTTGCAAATATATGAAGTTTTTTGGCCTTCCCAGTCCAACCATTGGTTTGTTGTTTTCATGCTAATACAAATTCTTGTATTAAAAGGAGCACGGCCTTGGGTTCCTCCATCCGTATGGGAAAAAGTTACTTGTCTGATGGTAAACAAAGAACAGAAGAATCGATTCACTGTCCTCACTCTTAAAAAGATGGTATGAAGCCATAGTGAAGCAATTTTAATTGTGGCTGTGTAGCACTTGCCATCAGTAAGATCACTTGTGTTCTGTTTTTAGGGTCCGGGGTGCTCCGGAGCACACGGGGCATTAGAAATGCAAAACATGACCGCATGTTCTCAGGGCTCTGGCAGGCCCACATGAAAGAGCACTTGTGCTGGGATGCTCAGCTCTGAGGGTATTCTCTGTTCAGCGTGTATTTACAGAGATGTATGAATATTTGATTAATGAGTCATGGTCTCTGGAGAAATTTAATAACTGTACTGCTGTACAAAGGCAGCTCCTTCACTGTTAACACAGCTGCCAATAGTGTCACTGACACTGGAGCCCTTTCTGCAGCTAATCTGTGCTGGGGAGTAAATTCCTTCCCTACAAGGGAATCCATGGCACACATTATTCACTTATCTGGTTGGAACTGTTGCAGGCTCAGTTGCCAGACCCTGATTTGTAAAGATTTTTCCAATGGAAACAAGCAGTGACACGTGAGCCAGAAAGCAGCAGTTTCGCCAGGGTGTGGCGGGCCCAGAGTTACTGGGGAGGGTCAGTTCAAAAGGAGAGGTGCTTTAAAAATTCAGTTTGTAAAATGCAAAAAGAACAATGGATGACAATATTCATGGAGAGCAGAGTGCTCCAGCAAATTCTTACTGCCTCTAAAGCTGTGTACAGTGGGGTTTCAGAGGTTGTTCAGGGGTGCACCAGTCACAACACGGGACAGAGGTTTTCTCCCCCCCTGAGACCACACAAGTGTTCTTGGCTGTTCCTGAGCAGTTTCCCAAGGATAATTCACTGCTAATTTTATAATTTCCCCATTTTTATTCCTAATACCTGTGAAGAGATCCATTTTCACTTAGGAAGTGAGGTGTATATTTTAGTGGTGTTACTCCAGCTCAACTGCTTTAAATAATAGGGGGGAAAATGTCAAAAAAAGATAAATTTAGTGCAGAGGCTTTCACTAGGAGCTTTAACTGCAGGTTAGAATTATACATGCTATGCAGAATTTCCTGCAACACTTCTCCTTTGGGCCACAATGCATTACAGCAGACGTATAATGAAGCTGCTATAAAATCCGTGGTAATTAAGGGGGATTTGACAGTAATTGCAACAGTGAATCAACTTAATTATTACCTGCTTCAAAGAGAGCTAACCTGATGTTATAATCTAACCTTTCCTACTTCTAAAATGAGAGATTAACCAAGTATATGTAGCATTTAAGAATTAAATCTGTTGAGATAGGATTATATTAATATACTTTTCCTGTGCATTTTCTGTCCATGTGGGTACAAAGCAGCCAAAGGAGCAGCAGCAGAAGCTGACAAGCTGCAGACAGGCTGAGTGTGTGCATTGAGAAAATAAACAGAGGTGAGGCAGCTCCTCTGCTGCCTGCTGAAAGCACAGGGACTGCAGCCAGAGCAGTGGAAAATGCTACAGCCCACACCAGCCCAGCTCCCTGAACAGCCTCGTGCTGTGCATTGTCTTTCTGTGCTTAATTTTAAGCAAATTATCCTGAAATAACCCAATATAACATTGGTCCTGTCAATTCTGGCCTGATCAGTGCAGCTCTTTCAGCCCATAAATCCAAGCATCACTTTTGCTTTGTTTTCAGAGCTTTTGAGATGTGGTACCTGAGAGCAGGGGGTGGCTGGGGCTGATCCAAACCCTCTCCAAACTCTCCCCCAGTGCTTTGCCTGCAGCTCCATCTCAGCAGCACTTCTGGAAGGTGAGAGGTGCAAAAACAAAGCTTAAAAAAAACACCAGAGAAGTGAGAATTAGCAGCATCAGCACCACCAAAACTTGCCACAACAACTTTCACACGAATTTCATCTTCAAAACTGGCAAAATTCACTTCAGCTCTGCTTGAGGAGGGGTTTGATCATCCAAGTGAGGCACTGAGTCATGCAAGCCCTTAAAATAAATCTGCCAGTGTTTACATCTTGTTATGCTGTGAAACAATAAATTAGAAAGATTTCTTTGGTTTTCACATGTCCTGGCCCATAACATGCTGCAATTAATACCTAATTTTTATTTTATTTTATTATTATTATTAATACCTAATATTTTATTATCCTGTGCCCCACTTTTCAGGCAGTTATCAAGCTGACAATGGTGAGCACACACACAGGTTAAAGATGTCACCTGCCATGGGTGTGTGATTTGAAACTGCACTAAACCAAACCCCTCTCACCTTTAGGACATGCTTTTAGAAGGTTACAGCAGCTTAATCTGCCTTAAACAAAACCTGCAAGTCCACCAGGTTGTAGACTAAAAATGGTACAAAAAGTCATTCGAGCTTGATGGTAATTAAAAAAATTCATTCTATTGCTGACTCTGTGACTGTAAATTAAGAATAAATATGTAACTTGCAGGGGAAATCAGGCTGGGGTTTCTCTTTATGTACAGGCAATATAATCTCTCCATCAGGAGTCACACCTGCAAACTGTGAAAGAGTCAAGGTGCCTTGGAATTCATCCCACTTTGTGCCCAAAATGCACCACAACTGGATTTGCTAACAAGGCTTTTATTTATGGCTTCCTGAAGCCAGAGATCCTTTATATTTTTTAGTAAAGACACTTCAAGCTCCCAGAACCCAGTAAAAATTCCCCTGGGAATGAACACAGGATGCTCCAGCCCCTTGCTGAGTGGCTGTGGAGGAAACCATGGAACCTCCTACAATTCCACTTTGGGAAGAGGCTGAGATTGCTGAGATCTCTCCACAAGCAGCTCCCCTCTGGAGCTCTGTGACTCTCCCCACACTCATCCCCATCTGTGGGAATGGCCTGGGATGGGTCCTTTTGTGCCTGAGGTGGGACAGGCTGCAGTCAGGTGCTCATCCCTGTTCCTGGGAGCTGCTGGAGCACAGATTATGGGATTTTAGGTCCCTGTTCCTGGTGGCAGCAGGGACTCTCTGCTCCTTGGAAGGGGAGGAAATGGCAGACTTTAAATAACAAATTTTCACTGATGCCTTTTGCTATTTTTACAACGCATTTTGGAATAAATGAGAGATTAACACAGAAAAAAAGTACTTAAGGTGCATGCTCAGTAACTATTTTTTCATAACGTTTTAATGGATTCAGGGTTGAGCTCCACTAAAATCTGGATTTATTAGAAACGCTCCATGCATTTCAATAGAGTTTTTCTCATGAATCTAGATATTTTACATTATTTCAATAGAGCTGACCCTCTGTTTCATTAGAAATGCTCCAATATAACCCATGGAGCATTTCTAATGATTCTGGTTTTACAGCAAATCCAAGGGTCAGCTGTACTGAAAACAATGGTGCTAACCTCTTGGTTTATTAGAAAAATGCTTTCTGTCTCAATGGAGCATTCCTAATAAATCAGATAAATAGGGATCTCCCACAAAAATGCTCCACTGGTGAAACAGACAAATGGGTTTGTTGTTATTGAGATTTTTTTTTAAAAAACAAAGATTGTTTAATAGACTTTTTTCTTGCTCACTGTAGTGTGATCCCCTCCTATCAAGAGTTTGAGTCTTCACCATGAAAAACTCAGTCAAGATTCCTCACAATTCCCTCAAAAACAAGCCTTGCCTCAAGTCTCAAGCATTTTTTACCTCATCCATGAAGACTTTACAGCAAGGCCAACTTCCAGGATGGAAGTGTCAGCGCCAGGTTGGGATTCAGGGGTTTGGTGCTCTGCCACAGGGTGTGATGGGTCTTTTCTCACTCTACTAAGAGAGGGGGTGAATGTTAAACAGCTCAGCACTGACCCCCAAGACGTTTAACTGCAGCAGGGGACAGATTTTTGTAGGCCTTAAAGCTCCCTGTCCTTCCAAAGTTGTTCTAATTCCATGTGTTGCAGTTTGTGGGATGCAGCTGCAGAGACCCCTCCCCATCCCTGGGCTGATCCCTGCTGAGTGTGCCCATGCACAGGTGAGGGTTTGAGGTACCTGTGCAGGGGTGGTGGCACTGGCAGGAGCTGCAGTGACAGGAGCTGGGTGTGAATCCTTCTCAGCCACAGGAGATTCTGCATCGTGGAGCCATCAGGAACTCGAGTCCTGGGCATGTTCTGATGAACTGGTGCCCATCCAGTCCAGGATGAGTAAATGCCAGTGCTGTGAAATGCAAAAAAAAAAGCCTTGGGAAGATGAGACAAAGCTTTCTGTTCAAGAGGAAAGGCCAATGAGATAATTCCAGTGACTCAGGATTTGGTTAGAACGTTCTGTATTTATGGAGAGTATTCTGTGCTGTCCAGATATTCCCTGTGGTTCAAATGCCCCCCAGTTCCTGCAAGTGCATTCCCTGTTGTCTCTGTGAGAATTGCAAATCCTTGGCTGGAGGCCAGTGAGTCTCAGCTGGAGCAGGATTCCCGTCCTCTTCCCCACACTCCCAACAATTTCAGGAAATCTGCTGACCAGTTTCTGTGAAAACCTGAGAATAAAACATGTTGCAGTGGTGACAAATCCACAAACCCAGAGACTCCACTTTAAAAATGATTGGTGTGTCTGAGAGGTCTCTTTTTTTTTTTCCTTTCCAAATTACATGACTTTTACCCAGCAGTGAAAACTGAGAAATCCACAGAGGAGTCAAACAAAAGGACTTAAACCTGTGGGGTGCTGTTGTCTGCCCCTGTGCCTGGAACATGGGACTGTGGGGCTGTGGGGAGATGCTGAACCCACCTGCTCAAGGCTCTGAGAGCCCTTGCTGAGCTCCAGGAGTGTGTGAGCAGCACTGATTTTCCTGTTCAGGCTTCTCCCTGCCCAAGTTCATCCTGCAGGACCCGCATCCTCTAAATGCTAAACAAGTCCTTCAGCCAAAAGCTGCAGGTCAGGGCAGGAGCTGCTTGGTCAGGGGGATTTTAGCAGCCCCAGAAAAGGGATTTGAAGGCTTTTCCTGCCCCAGAGGCTCCAGAGCAGCAGCAGCACCAGGCAAAGCCCCCTGGCTCTCAGAGGAGCTCAGCACTTCATCATGTCAGGGCTGGCTGCTGAGTGCTGTGTCTGGGGCCTCTGGCTGTCAGAGGCAGGATTTCATCTCGGCCTCCCTAAGGCCATCCAGAGAGCCTAAAATGTTCATTTACGTTTCTTATTGTCTGGCCAAATCTGTGTGTGCCCAAAAAAAAATATCGGGGAGTTTAAAGGCTGATCCCTGATTATCGCGGGTTGGAAATTTATTCAGTGTTTTAAAAAAGTTAAATACATTTACTGTTACAAGCAGCAATGCTTTTGTCAACTCTTACTTCTCCTACTTAAAGTGTTTGTATATTAAATGTTTCCTTCTGTGGTGTTACTTACTGAGATCAATCTCTCCCATTGTATTTTTGCAAAGCAGCTCCATTAAGGATAAATATCAGTGTAGTGGTCTCATTCAGAGATATCTGTGATTGAGGCATGAACTATTTCAACCTCTGACAATCTGTAAACATTTTCTATATCGTGCACAAATATTTATGGATGTGGCAATTTGTACCTTGGCTGATCAGAATTTCCACGTTTGTGTTTATTCCTGGAATAATCATGTGTTTATACCACGTGTAGATTTATGTGCTTTATATATTCCACATATACCTGCGTAGCCATAACCTGATCTGCTGCTCAGAATTTATTTCAGCTTTCCACATGAGCTCTTTCAAACAATGCTAATTGTTTCAGAACCAAAATCATTGATGATAACTCTTTTAGGAATTGTCATGTTGTCTATAAATATTTAGCGACTGAGTTGCATTTGCCAATGTATCCCAGGATTACAGATGAAAAGGGAGCATCTGCCGAAATTAAAAGTGGCCACGTTTTCGCTTGTAGCTTAATTAAATGCCAAAATTTATCTACATTAACAACAAAGTGGTGAAATTTATTGATCAATTCACATGATATAAGTTGACAAATGGCGCGGGCAATTTCCATAATTTTCTACACGTGTTAAAATTTGTAATGAAAAAGGAATCCTCCATTAGCCGGGGCCGGGAAATGAAAGGGGGCTGGTGATGGAGCGGTGCCCCGGGGCAGCGAGTGCGAGCTCCGTGCCCTGTCCAGCCGAGCCGTGTACAGATGGGCCTTTGACAGTCCTACAGCTGTTCTCTAATTGTCCATTAAGTGTTCTATTGATTCTCTGATTCAAAGTCCATGTCTTTCAGCCCCAGCTCTCGTGTGAAGTGGCAGACACATTCCTGCCGGAATGACAGAGCTGCTTGAAACCTAAAAATGCGGGCTGCCACTTTCAATCGAGGAGCCCGCTTTCAAAGGAGAAGCCTCGCTTAAAGGAGCTTTGTGAGAGCGCCTCGGATTTGAGTTTCTAAACTTTTAGCATCAATCAATTAAAGCGGCGGCAGCACGAAAAGTTGTAATTCCTCGTTAAGCTGGCGGCTGCTAAAGGGCTGCCCGAGGATGCCGGGTCGCCACAACAAGGCTGAGATCTTCTTGTGCCGGATGCAGATTCTGCTCCCAGACCCCTCTGACACGTGTAATGATATTCTCATTTGACTTGCAAGTTCACTCTGAGCATTTTTTTAAAGGGAGATCATCTGCAATTCCAGCTCGTGCCAGTCAGGAGCCTGTTTAAAATCATCTTGCTGTAATCGGAAGAGTGAAAGATAAGATGCATATCTGTTGCAAGGACCATAAATCTTCAAAGAAACAAATAGCCATAGATAAAACTGTAAAAGTTATTTAGTTCTCTTGCGAAAGAGGTTTATTAATCTAAAATTTCCAGTCCATTGTGTCACGATTTGGTTATGGCACTGTATCTCATTTCGTGCAATTGTGTATCAAAGCCTCACAGCTGAAACTTGATCAGTTCTATTCAGATCTATCACCAGAGCCAGGGAAAAAAATGGAAATATAAAAAAATAGCCACCTGAATATAGATCTGGACTGGGAGAATTTTTTTTCTCCCAGATTTCCTGTTATTTTACTGTGATGTTTATGAAGTGGATTTGTTACTAAATTGCAACTGAATTTTAAATTCTTGTTTGTCTTTTTTAAAGCATAATTCCTGCTAGGCAGGACACAAACAGTGTTTATGGATTCACTACTTGAGACCATCACCATGCACAAAATGAGCTTTCCCCATTTGCCACCAGCACTATTTGCCTACATATTTTTCTTTTTTAAAGTCCCCATCATTTAAAAGAGACGTGAAACTGTTTTTGATAGAGCTTAAAATAAGAATTATTTCTCGTCGGGAAGATTTTTATCCTCTCTAGGTAATGAAAAACCACTCTGCTGTGAATGTTTAATATTCTGCTTATTCTTTGATCACCTCCCCTTGCCCACATTGGTGTTTGTACCCCTGGTTTGTGTCTGAAAACCTTCACCAGCCCCTCTTGGTGGGGATTCCGAGCCCAATTCAACAATGTGGGGCTAAGAGAGGACTTGGACCCATCAATCAAATTAGTTACAGCCTTTAAATTTAAATAAGATTGCTGATTTGAACTAAATTAGTATTTCTTTTTAACCTTAATCTATTTGTCTTTGGGACATCAAATTTGCAAGCAAAGGCAATGTTTAAGGTAAGAAGTGAAAACTCAGATGGGGATTCCAAGAACACGAGTGAGATTTCTGCTCATACATCAAAGGCAAAGAAAGGGGGAAAAGAAAGGAAATGAAAGGAAAAAAAAAAAAAAGAAATGGTATATAAGAGGAGGCATTTGACATTTTATAGCCAGAGTTTCTTTCTCTGTTCCATAAAAAAGAATATGTGTCAAATTAAAGAAATGGTGGAGGAAGCTGCAGAAAATGTTACCAGGCACTTCTCATTTCAGGAGTGCAAGTTTGGGGTTTGAGGATGGGACAAACCCACCAAGGGGACAGCAACCATCCTTTTGTTTTCACCATCCAGAGAGGAACCTGAAGAGCCTCTCTGATCTAACAAACCACATATTGATACCTGCAAAATTCTGTAAATCTCCTTCATCCCAGCACTTTCAATTCCACCGTCAGCCAGTTTTTTAAAAAGATTTTTAGAAGCTTTCAACTGTGGACTTTTGTCTTGTTGAATGAACTTCAGCTCCACTAAATTTTAAGTAAATTTGTGATGACTGAGCAATATACATTGGCTGAGCTAGAATCCAATAACCCACAGGACAAATTAATTTTCAACAAAAAGGGCAGAAACCTCAAGTGCCATGAGTATATGGAATCTCAGTCTATCTCTCTGGAGCCATTTTTGCAAATCACTACAGCTATTCATAATCTAAATCAGTCTCCTTTAGCAGCAGAAAGATCTTTTTTCATGACAAAACAGAAGATGACATTCATTAGTGCCTAAGTTGCATAAGCTACCTTAAATTTATTGGTGCTCTTATACTTATCTGGGTAAGAATTCCTTTGTCTACAGCTATAGGAAAATTCCGGACGTGCTACTTAAAAATATAAATTGTCACTTTTATCAGAACTTTTGGCAGTTTACTTTATTTTAGAAGTAAAACTGGTGGTTAAGGTTTTAAGGCTTCCAATGGGCGTTGTTTCAATCATGGTTAATATGCACCCAGGATGGCAATGCTCAGGGAAGGGAGCACTTGCACAGAAATCTGGAGAGCTGGGGCTGCCTGGAGCACCAGGTGCTGACTTTTCCCTGGCTTTGAGCACAGCTTATGGCCTTGCAAAAGAATTCTGGGACCTCCACGTGAATTCAGGCTGGGAAAGCCAAACCCTCTGCTGGGGGAGTTGGGGGATTCCTACAGGATTTTCTGGGTGTTGCACTGTTGGACACGAAAGGAACACGCAGATTTTTTTAGTAGTAGGTTAGGATTACTCAGGCAGGACTAGAAAAAGGGGTTTGCTTTTTTTTATTTTTTTGTTTTTATATTTTTTTAAGACAATCGTGGATTGGTTAATGAGGTTACTACTTCTACATTTTTACAGGATAATGACATAGTTTATTATCTTTCTCCAGCTTAGGAGAAAGGAATGAAAATAATTTAGAAGTTTAAACTAATCTAGGCCAGTTACAAAAACAAAGACTATGTTTATAGAAAATGCATGAGAAATTCTACTACAGAAGTAAAAACATAGAACACTGCAAAAAACAGGGCGACATCTGGGCAGTGTTTCCCTCTTCTCCAGTGATGGATCATTTCTTACATGGATCATTTCTTACAGAATTCCAGACTGGTTTGGGTTGGCAAGGACCTCAAAACCCATGGGCAGGGACCTTCCTCTATCCCAGGTTGCTCCAAACCCTATCCAACCTGGCCTAGAAGTTCTACCAGGCTGAACCAATCTACCTGCAAATATCCCCCATCCTCACAGAGCTACAGAGCCTGATTATGGTAAAAATGCACATTCGAGTCAGTATATAGGAAATAAAATAGAAATGGATTTGCTTTAATGTGATGCAAGTGAATACTGGTCTTCATCCACCTGTTTTATAAACTCCATTTCCTGTCTTGGGTACAGACTGTTAATTCTTAAATGCCTTTAGCTTGATGTCTCCTACTCGGGATACAACTGCAGGAAGCATCGTGACCTCAAGATTGACATACATGTCATTTGTGCAACTGTGCTTCATTCCTTTGTGCAGGAAAAAAAAAGTGGAACAAGCATCTGTGGCAGCTTTTGTTACAGCCTGGATAAAGCTAAACGATCCCAGAGTCGCTCTTGCCTCAAAACACACGAGCATGATTTCAATTATAATTTCTTTTAGAGGGTGAGAGTGGACGGGGCTGTTGGAATGACAAATGAGAGAGATAAAATAATGAGGATGGTGCTGCCTCTGCCTGCTCTCTGTTTCTGGGTGGGGTGGCTTCTTGTGGTGGGTCCCACACTGCCAACAGAAGGTGGTGGATCTGCAGCAGGAATTCAGGCTCAGGGAGGTGAAGAGATGATGAACTTACATCAGGTATTAAGGGAGGGTGATGAATTTAGAGCAGGTATTTAGGCTCAGGGAGGTGCAGAGGTGATCTCTGTCACAACTGCTGTTATGAAGCTTTAAAGAGTTCATGTTGATCTGCTGAGTTTTTCCAAATGTTTTCTGAATTCTGTTTCTCCTGCTCAATTTCCACCCTGCAAAGTAACCACTGAGCTGCTCCCAGCCCGAGGCAAGAGAAGAATCAGCTCCCACTGAGCTGCTCTGGTTCTTTTTTCTACCAAGGAGTTTTGGTCCTAGCAAAGGGAGAGGGAAATGAGGCTGATGTGTTCTGAAAACACATCAGAATTATCATTATCTGCATGTGTTCAGATGCTTAGGAAATCAGGCTGAAAGAATAAAATAGAATTACCTATCCAAGCCTCCTCCCAGGAATACAACACCTCCTGCATTCATTGCTCAAGCACAGCTCCTGTCTCAGCTGGAGTGAGAGGAGCAGATCCAGGGCTGGAAAATGCAACAGAGCTTTTGTGATGTAGTGGAAAAATTCTTACGAATGGCTTTGCACATTTTTTCCCCCCCAAATCTGAGTAAAAGTTCAGGTGAGCTCTTATTTTGGGGCATCTTTCTTAGGAGGAAAGGCAGCTGTGTAATTCTTGTTTTATGGCTGCGTGCTATTCCCGCCCGTGCCTGCCTGGATGACCTTGGCCAGTCATTTCCTTGCCATAAAGTGGCAATTGGGCTGTTTACTCCCTTCCCACAGGTGCTCGGGAGTTTAATTAATACCTGCTTTGAGATCCTCAGGAGGTGCTAAAGTGTTGCTGTATACCAAAAACAATCTCTGTAGCTCTAAACAGAGGAGAGGGAAGGGACTTTTAAGGACCTGCGGGTTTGGAAGGTGCTGCAGGGAGCAGGGAATGAGTGCCTGATGTCCTGCCCCGTGTCCTGAGGGCACAGTGACCCTTCCCCAGGACTCATCTCTGCAGAGTTTCCCCACCCAAACTCCAAACTCCACCAATGCCTCTCCTCCAGGCTGGTTTTGTCAGGAAACAGGGCAGCATCATGTGGAACATCACTTTATGGGCAGGAACACGACTTGTCTTGTGGGAGCTGGGCATGGAACAGAAACCCTGGTGCTGCTGCTCACCTGGAATGAGGAATCTGCAGCTTTTTATGCAGTCATTGATTTATGGATCGTGGATGGATGGGCACCACTGATGCCTCAGCACAGCCTGGCCACGCTCGGTGATTCCCTCACCTGAGGAATGGGGGGGACACTCATGGGCAGCCAAGAGAAGCAGGCTCTGACATCCAGGAGAGATTGCAGAGCTTGTGAGAACAAAATCAAGTTCTCAGCCTCCAGGCATTGCCGTGCATCTCAAACCAACCTTCAGAGGAAGTTATTACAGCGGGGTGAGGGCAGATCAAATCAGGCTGGAAATGTTTGCTTATTATTGTCAGGTTTTAAACTGCAAACTCTGCCATTTGTGCTTCCTTTGGAAGCTGATCCAGAGCAGAACAAAATGGCTCAATTACAAAGTTACCATAGCTGGGTGTCCTTAAAAGGGAGCCAAACTCAATATCAGCCGTGCCTGGTTCCAAGGAAAGCTCTGCTGTAATGTGGCAATTTCTCAGGGTGCTCCTGAGAGGGGAGCATGAAATAAAGAGGCAGATTCCTCCTGTCAGGCAGATTCTGGGTCTGCAGCTCAAGCTGATGGAATGGAAATGAAGGTGAAATTTGTTTAAACCTCTGCTGGAGTGAAACCCTTTCCAGCTGCTGCCATATCCCAGCCTGGAGCAGCAGCAGTTGAGGTGCTCATGGGATGAGATGACCCAGACAAAAATTCAGCAGGTGTGGGGAATGGGGGAGTTCTTGGAACATGAAATCAGAGTGATTCCAACTGATCTCTTCAACACTTTTAAAAATCATATCCTTTTAAAAAATAAATAAATAAAGAGGTGGGAAAAAGCTCTAAGACTGGAGAGGACACTCTGCAAAGTGTGGTGGCCCCTGGGAATGCCCAGAGGGATGGATCAGGATCATTGTCCCTTTCCTGAAGGGAACAGGAAGGAGCTGCAATTACAAGTCCAGTGAAATTCCTGAGAGGAAAACTCAAGGCTGTACAGCTGAGAGAGGAGCTGGAGTTGTTGGAGAGCAGCTGCTGCAATGGATGCCCCAAACAGCTGGATTTTAACCACCACATGTCCTTGTCACCCAATTGTCACAGCCTTCAGACACCCCACGCTGCCCACCCACTCTCTTCTTCCACAAGGTTTGGGGAAGTGACTCAAACATCAGTTAAAAATTTAATAAAAGCATTAATAAAAAAATTAAAAATTCATCAAAGCATTAATAAAAGAAAGTTGTATCATCTCCAGCATTTATGTGAGCCTACAACAGAGCTCAAGTGTTTCCCAAACATGAAATACTCCAAATACTGCAGGAAAAGAAGGATTTAGCTCAGGAGGGTGCTTGGTAAACAGATTCAGTTCTTGGAGTGCTGTTGGGTTCTCTCCTCTATATTTGGGCCTTTCCCTTCCAAGGGTTTCTCTCTTTCTGTTCAGTTTCTCTCTCAGTTTTTCCTTAGACTTTTCAGAGCCTTCAGAATCAAGGGACTGAACATTGGGAATGAAATCAGAACAAAAAAACCATCACACTCCCCAAAATCAAGCCCTGAAAATTCAGTGCCTGGGTTCCTCGGTGCTGCATCTCACCAGAATCTCGGCTGAATGTTGCTATTTTAAAATAAAAACAAAACCATTATAATAACAAGTTTCCACTTGGTCGTTTTCCTAAGTAACATGGAGAGAAAAATACAAAGCCTGGAGTAAACATTAAAATAAATATCAGACTGTACTCGGATACATACACGGATTTTGTCAAGAATTATTCTGCGTGGCCCAGTCTCTGTTGCCTTTCTCTACATTTATTTTATTTTTTCTTTATCCAGAGCATCCAGAACTTGGTATTAGGTGTAAAACAAACCTCTGCAGAGAGGTGAGCTCTTGCAAAAGGGTGAATAATTTGAATAATCCCTGTGCTTCGAGTCCACGGTGAACGTGCCCATCCCCTCGCACCTCACCAGTGGCCAACGAGAGCTCTGATTAAACACGATACAAAAAAGAGCTTGCAAGTAGCACTGTTTACTAACATTTCAATTTCTATGCCTCATTTATTAGACTTAGAATAAAAAGGTTAGAGGGGTGTTTGGGATTGTCTTTAACCTTGATGATATTTCCACTGAAGCAGCATAATGGCTCTTAATTGCTTAAGTGAAGAGAACATGTTGACATGTCCTTCTTTGTGCTTAAAGCCCTGTGCCTGAACCATTATGCTAATTCAAGCATTATATACACCAAAGTATTTATGGGACTGACACAAGTGATGTTGCAGGTAAAGGGCTGTGAAATGGTCTGTAAACAGAGAGAATTGATTCCGGGCCCAGAGCAATGCTGTTAAAGTCACAGCCATTGAGCCGCCAGCCCCACGGTTTCTGTGCAGATTGTCACCCTGGGTCAGGCGGCCAGCAGAGATCAGCTGGGTGGCCTTGATAACGTGGAAACCAACCACAGAAAGCCAAATTAACCTGGAAGCAATAAGGACTTGACTGTGGCCTTTTGCTTTTTCTTTTTTTCTTTTTTCCTTTATTTATTTATTTATTTTTTAATATTTAGGTGCTTCAAATAAAGAAAAAACTATCAGCAGTGTGACTTGCTCCTACGTTTTCCCTGCTCTGCCAGTGCTGCCCTTTGAAGGGATCACAGAGAATATGGACATTGTGTGAATCTCTGTTCAGAAAGAAATAATCCCATTAGGGGTTTTATTTGCTGATCCAACATGTGAACTGGGTGGATTATTACTGTTTTCCTCCTTGGGTCTAAGGCTAAGGGTGATATTTTACATTATATTGAAATAGTTTATTGTCTTGCTTGGTTTTTTACTAATAACCCACAGTTTTTGGCACTGAGCAGAATTTTGAATGTCTAATTTCCTTTAAACCCTGCATCTAGTTTATTGTTTGCATTGCACTAATTTTAAGCAGCTAAATGAGACTGATCAGCTCTGCCATTATCTCTGCTTATTTTTATTTTTGGCTCTGGAGTACTTGGGCTGACACTTTTTAGTCTTAAAATGATGCAGAGTAATGTCTTACTCTCTGTATCTTTTTTATACACTGGGAGCAGACATTTCCCTGATTTTCATTTTTTTAAATGCCATGAGAATGGCATCATTCATCCTAGACTTCATATATAAAATGTAAACCTCAGAGGGAAGTCCTACATTCACAGTAGTCTGTAAAGCATTATCACACTATGGTGATTATTTAAAGGGCAAAATAAATGAAATTACTGCAAAATAACAGATTGCATAACAACTCTTTTTACAACAAGAAAAATAGAAATGTTTACCTTGAATTCACCCGAGTGTCCTTTGAAGCTGATCCTTCAATGAAAAAGAAATTTGAAATTCAACAGACCTGAATATAGATAAAAATCTAGAAAAATATGGAATATT
>VZTZ01048536.1:156567-195040 GCA_013400955.1 Drymodes brunneopygia
CCCGTGGGGAGACTGAGGCACAGAGAGATTTTTGCAAGCTCTACAAGCTCACAGAGACCTAGGAATAATAATAATAAATTTTTTTTTAAAAAGGGCTTTTCAAACTTTCAGCCATCTGTGCAGACTTTCAGTGTAATTTCCCAATTTAAAAACTAATGGCCATCTTCCCTTGGAAGGGTTTTAACATCACCTAGTTCTCCCTACCTTTTGAGCAGACTTGGAATTTGGCAGGGAGGTGATCAAGGGTATATGTCCTGGCATTGCCACAAAAGCCCATCTAAAGTTGGTTGAGTTACAAGCTTTTGGAAAAAAATAATCAGTCTCCAGGAGCTCAGGAGGCATTTAAATCTCTCTGAATTTCAGGAAGACTCCACTTATGCTGGGCGTGGATCCAGCTTGGATGCTCCATGGTTGCTACTCCGAAAGCTTCAGGTAGTGCCAGGTCCAGAGACTCAGCTGAAAAACCCAGCAGTGAAGGGATTGTTCCTCCAGGAGCTGATCCTGCCCCTCTCCCATGGCACTGAGCGCTGAAGGGAAGCTGTTTAATTTTCTGGCATGGGGGAATAAGAGAGGGATGGCTGGAGAGTGAGGTGTGCTCCAAGGACAGGCTGGAGCAGGGAAAAATGAATCAAATCTGGGAATAGTGTGAGTCACCAATTTCACAATTACTGCATGTGTCAGGTAATCCCTTTCCTCAAGCTCTGCCTGAGTCTGAAAAGTTGGGCCCATTGGAATCAAACCTTCCCCTACATCCTGAAATAAGGTCTGAGATATCTGCAGAAGGAAATATTCTGGGAAGTGAAATTACCCACACACTGCTCATGTGCATCCTGGCAGGTCACAATTCACAGAATCCCAGGCAGGTTTGGGATGCAAAGACCTCCAAAATAATCTCATTCCTCCCCTGTCCTGGCAGGGACACCTTCCACTGTCCCAGATTGTTCCAAGCCCTTCCAACCTGGCCTTGGACTATTGCTACAGGTATTTTCTCTCATCACAGCTTCACAGCCCTCTGTAGGACACCACAAAGTTGGTTTCATTTTGTTTTCTTTAAGACAAAAAAAAAACTCAGGAAAGCCCACAAGTGTTCCTGAAGAGACAAAGCCCAAAATGAATAAAACATCATTCAGGGTGCATATTAAAGAACCCTGAAGGAAACAATTGCAAGTCACCTCCAGAGCAAGTTAAATCTGTGTGTTGCATGAGGCAGGCATCCCATGGAAAAGCCAGAATGAGGGGAGAGATAACAGGGGGTGAAGGAGGCACAAGAGACTCCATCCAGCAAACTTCAACACCATTTTCCTAACCTAAATATGTTTCATGATACAACTTTAATAATGAACTTCTGGTAAACTGTGTGCACATGAGCATATTTCCCACCCAAGGGTTATAGTATAATTAATATAATTAATAAATATCATTAACATACAGGAAGCAGGGGTTTCTGTGTGAATGTATATCTGAACATCTATGAAATGTCAGATATGGTTCATGGTATAAAAACGCTGTTTTCTGCATATACCACTCTAGTGTGGGGATACATTATTATTATTATTATTATTATTATTATTATTATTACTAATATCTCACATTGAGTCACAAGTCAAAATAATTCTGTGATTCTGTGACCTTTTTCCTGAAGAGCCTCATCCTGCAATGGAAATGATCCCACTCAAGTTGACAATTGCATGGATCCAGGACCTTGCTCACCTGGACTGGTTATTGGATTCATTGGGCAGAAGGCAACAAAAAATATTGGTCTTCAAGAAAGCAGCTCTGGGCTCCTCAGTGATTCCAGCTTGTGATGCAGCAAATTCTTCCTGGAGCGCCCAAATTGGATGGCAAAAAATCTGGGGCACAGCAGCAAATCTGGGGGACAGCAGCATGAAGGTCACTGGCTCTTTCCCCTCCTAGAGCTGAAAGAAAAATATTAAAGCTACTGAAATAAAAATATGAGTGCCAGCCTTTGCCATATCTTTTTGAAGAATAATACAAGAAAATTCCAGTGAGTCCTGCAAAACCTGGTAAAAAACTGCACTGAACAGGCTTTTTTGCTCAGTGGCTGCATGGTGTTTGTCAAGCCTCAAAAAATTCTGAGCAATTATTTTATTTGTTAAAATGCTCTACGTCCATTTTATAAATCAGTGTTTAAAGTTCTTTGATGTGCTAAGGAAATAAATATAATTCAATTTTTGGAAAGAGGCTGAATGAAGAATTAACTGACTTAGAAGAAGCAGCAGTAGTGGAGCCAGGTCTGAATTCATGAGCTTCACCCTGATGTATCTCAACATAAAACAGCACCAAACCTGATCATCTCAAATTTTGGTTATTACAGTTGTGTTTTTAAATGGCTTTTTTGTTGTCTTTACACACGCTGATTTCTCCTGGAGCTGACAGGCACAATTAAGAAACTACCACTCTCTGCCACAACAATTCTAAACAGTGGAAACAGCACTGAGGAGTGAGGGAGCAAGAAGGGGACTCTGTTGTTATGGTGATGGTGACATTTCTGTCTGCCTGTCCCTGCTCCTGAGCAGCTGCACAGATGTGACCCAGGCCAGTCCTGGATGTGATTCTGTCCAGCCCAAGACACATTTGACATTCCTTTGGCAGTGTCACAGCTGCTCTCACCCCTCATGTCAATGTTTGAGCCCAGCCAGGAGAGCCAGCCCCCAGCTCTGAATCCATGCTCTCTGCAGTTCTCCTGATTTTGAATTTAATCTGGTTCTGAGCAAACACTTTTGCAATGAGGCATCCAAACCCCTGAAATAGAAAAGAATTCCCTCTGATGACTTTACCCCTGGTATCCACTGCAGTGCATCCTGCAGTAACTTGAGTCCATAATTTCCATCTTTCTGCCCTCATTCCCACTCAGGACTCAGACCTGGTCTCAACTGAATCCTTTTTCCTGGTTTTGTCCCATTAACCATTACACCCTGCCAGCATGCAGGGAATCCATTCCTGGCCAGGGAATCACAGGGGTTCAGGTTCAATTCTGATGTCAGCATGACAAGGAGTCTGATTTTAGGGAAAACCAAGAGGAAATGGGCTGTTAAGCAATGGCACAGGTGGGGTTTGAAGTGGTGGATGTCCAGGCTGAAGGATGCACTGGAAGTATGAGGATCAGGCAGAGAAAGAAATCTAAGTCTGAATTATTCCTTTCCACCTGCATTTGCTGGGAGATGTTTGAGCAGGTTGCACAAAGCCATCAAGAATAAAGATGATTTAAGTTTTTGTTGAAGGCACTGAGACACAGGACAGCCCAGCAGCTTTGAACAGGCCTCAGATTAAACTGCAATTAAAACATTCTGAGAAGATTCTTCACCCTGGAGACTGATGGGCAGCCCAGAAATCAAAAATCCCCCAAAGCTGAGTGAGTGGCTGTATTTTCTTGCTCCTCCCATATGACCACAGACAGAGGGGCTCCAGTGACCCCTGACAGCACCAGGCCCTCCCAGGAGATCTGGCATTTCAAGCAGCAGATTTTGCTTCAGCCAAGGGCTGTTTGTGTGGGTTCCTTTGCCTGGCTCCTCCTTTCCTCAGCACTTGACATCCTCTACATGGATCCAGCAGAGTCCAAGTGGAGGAACAGGAAACTTTCTCATGTAAAGTTCTTTAAAAGGCAAAGAACAGAGCAGGCCTGGCACTATGGCTGCTGTGAATTAATATTTAAGCTCATCTCCCTCCTTCCCTGTCATGCTGTCACCTACATCCCCATCCTCCAGCAGAGCCCTCTTTAAATCTCCCTGCCACAGCTGACACTCCACTCCATCAGGCAGTGCTGGGCAGGATGAGCTGGCTGCAGGATGTGCCCCAGGCTGGAGGGCTGGGCAGGGCTGCAGGGATGTCCCCCTGCCTCTGAGCAGCTCAGAGGTGGCATTTGGACAGCCCTGACAAACCCTGACACAAACCTTGTTCCTTCTCAAGAACCTGAGAGATGTTTGTGGGTTCTGAGGGTGTTCACCCAGAGGTGTCAGGATTTTGTCACATTTTTGCTCCCCCAGCTGGGTGCAAACCTCACTGCAGTGGGAGCAGTCCTGGGTTTGCTTGGGGTTGGGGCTGTGCCATTCCAAACCCAGATGTGTCACAGCTGGAATTCTCTGGTGATGCCTGGGAGAAATCAGACAGAAAATGGTTCTCGTGTAGGAATGGGTCCTTTTTATCCTAATCCTGGAGTTGTGTTCAGGCAGAGGAATTGGACTGCTGGATCTACAGGAGGGAGGGAAGCCCATGAAAAGCCTTGGTTAAATTCTGGAAGTCCTTTCCTATGGACTCAGGACTTGCCAGAACATGGATTAAAAACAACTCTCCTTTTCCCGATTTCAGCTCCTGATACAAAGGGTCTGAACCTGTGTGAGACAGAGAGAGTGAAATCTGGCAGTCTAAGTATGATGTAATTCAAGTATTTTGGTACAGCAAAATGGAAGAGAATTACTTTTCCTATTATCTTCTAAAAGTTATTGAAAATGATATGAAATATATGCTCCAGGAGAAAAAAAAAAGGGAAGTTTTTTTCTAAAAATGCAATTTCTTTGGCAGTTTATTCATTCGTTATTCATTCACCCCCTCTCACGTTGAGAAGGCTTTCTATTATGAAACATTCTGTGAAAAAAATGAACAAAAAAAAAAAGTATACTACTTCTTTAAAATATATTGCAAGAATCCTCATTTCCAGATTTTTATTGCAGCACTAGCTGGTATTCTTGCATGCAGTTTTGTAATTTATTCTGAACATTCCACTTAAACCTTTTTTCAATAGCATGATTTTATTAGAGTCAGCTCACTGGACTTTCCCAAAAAGGTATTTAAGATCAAATAAAACCAGTGCTTGGAAAAATATCATTACAATATGAAAGCAGTTACAAAAACATTAGTACTGCAAAGTTTTATTTCAAATGGCTGAGCCTGCTGTACCCCAGGTTATTGCACTTCTACTTCCTCAGACACACTCAGTGGAAAAATGGGAAAAACTGTCATCTTAGCAGTTTTTACCTGTTTCTCAAAAAAAGCACCCAATTTCTAGGGAGGCAGCGATTTTTTTTCAGCACCACCATTAATAAGAGCAGCAAAGTCTCCTTTGTTCTGCATTCCTGGGAGCCCTGGCAGGGGATGGGCTCCAGGGAGCTCAGTGACTCCCCAGGAGTGGCTTTGGGTGACACGGTGACAGGGAAGGGTGGCTTGGGAAGGAGGGTAAATCACCCAAAAAAGGTTCATTTCAGCAATCACTGGAGGGTGATTTGACCCAAATTTCACCCTGTGTGCCCCAGTGCTCCCAGTAACCACCAGCACCACTCCCCAGCTGGAAAATGCTCCCAAAGCCCCATCTCCCCACAGCTCACAGGGCAAATATTTCCCTTTTTCAGTTGTTCCTTTCAGCCCAGAATCCCAGACTGGTTTGGGTAGGAAAGGACATCAAGGATCACCTCATTCCAACCCCCTGGCATGGGCAGGGACAGCTCCCAGCAGACCAAAAACAGATCAAAAAGGAGAAAATGGGCAACTGGCACTGGTGGGACTGGAGTTCAACCTGATCCTTGTTTGGTGGTTTTG
Source organism: Drymodes brunneopygia (assembly GCA_013400955.1). Lineage (NCBI taxonomy): Eukaryota > Metazoa > Chordata > Aves > Passeriformes > Petroicidae > Drymodes > Drymodes brunneopygia. The sequence continues at coordinate 162,118 of VZTZ01048536.1, forward strand.
AATTTCACTGGATGCATTTCAGAACTGGTTTTTTGGGGGGTGTTCATACTTGTGACAGCCCTTTTAAAAAAATGATGGATTAAAAAAATCCTTAAATTCAGCTAAATTAAAATCTGATTTAGAGTAGAAATGAAAATGAATCAATGCAATACAGGAAGTCTTCTTTGCTGTACCACCAGATTCTGTGATACAGCATTGTATTTTCTGGTCTTTCTATTTAATACTCAGATTTCTTTTATGGGGCAAATCTGAGGGGAAAGGAGTTATTTGAATATTACCCTTTATCCCCCCTTTCCCAACCCTCTTCTAGGCTAATTTTTCCCAAGAAATACGTGGAGCAAAGGAGCACCAACACACTTAAGTTTGAAAATTTGGTGCTATGTGTGGACTTTTAAATCCCCTTTTTAAAACCACAAGTTACTGTTCATATTACTTTTCTAAGTAGAAATATGCTTAAAAAGTAAAGTCTTTATTGCTTCTTAAAAGGCGTAGTGCTCTGTGATAAATTCTCATATTTTGACTGTTAATATGTTTGAATGAAAATTATTTATACATTTTGGTGAGGTTGAATGGTTTTCATTTGATTGCTGCCTCTGGAAATGAAAGCAGAGTAGCAGGAAATTTACATGTCATGCTGTGATGTATATCCAGATTATGAGATGATTGTGCAGCAGATGAACACCAAGTAAAATCATTTGCATCAAACTGTGACAACTGCAATTCCTGACAAGGCCTCTTAGTTTTTTGGGCTATTATCATTGTACAAGAATATAATCTATTGACAGCAGGGCTGTTTAATACATTTAAAGGCAGACAGTGGAAGAAATCTTAACTGTTTTCATTCACCACTGCACAAGGGTGCAGATCAAAAGTGAATTATATTTAAAAATATGCATGTATGATGATAAGATGCATGACATTCATCAACCTGTTTAGTCATGGTTAAGCTGTGATGGTGAACATCCAATATTACTGCCATATGTGGTCTGAAATAGAGACGTGAGACTGGAAATTATATTATTGCCCAGCAGCAGTGAATAAACAGGGGAAGGGATTCTTTCTTCATCTTTCTTAACCTTTCCTCTCGCACTAAATTCTGCCCTTTTGGACTTTGGGGGGTGTGTTTTGTCTTAGCTGCAGCTAAGCAAATTGAAAGTTTTTCATTCCTTTTTCTGTGGCAAAAAGCATCCCTGGTTTTTTTTTTTTCTATAATAATAATAAAGATACTTTTCTTTATAGGAATTCTGATATCCATTGGCTCTGGATTGGGATCCAAATGAATACTTTTTAAAAAATTAGAATTAAATATTTTATGCCTTAATTCTGTCTTTTAATACCCTAATTAATTTACCCTAATAATTTTAAAGATCATACCTGCATTGGTGACATTTCTCACCTCCCAGAGCTCCCAGCAGGGCTCAGTGATGTGACCAAAGCATTTCTGGTGTGACATGGAAAGAGATTTTCTCCAGCTCCCTCAGCTCACATTCCCTCTGGAAGTCCATTCCTGCCTTTTTGCACTTTCTGTGGGCTCTGGAGTTCCCCATGGGACGTTGGAAGCTGTAAAAATGATGAGAAATAAAGAAAAGTCAATCAGCAGTGATGTAAATGCAGTTTCCTACAGAAAATCAGGATGTGCTGCTAATGATCTGCACTGCCACCATGGAAATTCCATTCCAAACAACATTGTTTTTCTTCACCACACTCTCCAAATACAGCCAGAGTTCCATCTTCTGCACAGTGTTTGGGGTAAGAAGGAAAAGGAGGCATTTTCCTGTGGATAGGAAGGTTTATCCTTCCTGCTTCCAGAAAAGGGGGGGAAAATATCTGACTGGGATGAGGAAATTTTACAGGGGTTCATTTTGGTGGTAGAAAAAAACCAGCATAAATGATAATGGGCTCCTGGATTTTGTGTCATCCAAAAGCAGAGAATCCTTCCCATGGATTATCAGACTTCTGCCCTCACCTAGAGAATGTTTTGTTGCCAACAAACACCACATTTTCTTCCTGCTGAAGGTGCCCACATGGTTTCATCAGTGCTGAGGTGATATGAATTTCCTGTTTATAATTCTGCAAAACCTACTTTTAGAACAAGAAGGGTGAGAATACCAAAAAATGATGATGAGAATGACCATTAAAAAGTGTGACAAGCTGTTTGTGCATTGAAGCCATTTGGGTACCCCAAGCTTGTGGTTCCAGTGTCCAGTCCAGGTTCCACTCAGGTGACATTTATTCATTTTTATTCCTGTTATTGATTCGTTTGAGACCAAAATTCAGCTCTGTGAGTCTGAATGATCACACACAGAACATGGAAAACCTCTGAGCTCCAAGAGGTTTAGATTTTTCCCCTAAAAGCTGAGTTATTACCCCAGTCCTTCCACTGGAGGAGAGGATGCTCCTCAAGTCCTGCCTTGGCGTGGCTGGAGCAGCAAGGCTGGAGCTCCAGAACATTCCCATGTCCTGGATGGAGGTTTCTTCCTGCTTTATTTTGCCATTGGAGATATTTCTTTTGCCTGAGCTTTACCCATCCGTGGGGCTTTCAAATGTCAGCCCAGAGCTGATGTGAAATCCAACCTGGTTTTATTGAAGCCTCCTGGTGCAGCAGAGAAAAGCTCCAGATTAAAAAGTTATCAGCTTTATGATGTCGTCCTTTTTGGAGCTGAGGAGCAGCTGTTGCTGCATAACAGCTCAGAGCCTGATGAACATTTTGGGAGAAGGGGTGTTTTTTAAATAAAATGAAATAAAATAAAAAAGAGTGTAACTCTTCTGGCAGGAAATCTGGCCACGAACTTCATCTGACAGGTGTAATAGAGTGTGAGAGTTTTTTGGGGACTGCACCATGCAAAGTAAAACCAAGCTGGTAATAAGCAACTTGGCATTTATTCTTTATGTAGGAATATTTGTTCCTCAAAGTCAGACTATGTGGAATATTAGCATTTGAATAAATTATTCAAGGCTTTCTAGAGAACGCAAGGGGGGAAAAAATCTTTTCAGCATTATAACATGACAATCTACAGGGTAGTAGAAAAAGAGGGCTGTCATTTTTTCTTCAATTACAAAAGGCAAATATTTATTATTTATAAGTATTCGCCTTGTATAGGCTTAAATGTTATTTATGAACCTGTTGCATAGTGATTTTCAATGTAACTCATTATTTTTAGCCTTAGGGTGTTGTAAAGGAGCATGGATATATTTAATGACACTCTGCTAGTCAGCGCAATTACACTGTAATCATTATGTAAAATGTGCTATTAATTAAACCAATTTCTAGTTAGAACATTCTCTTCTGCAGGGCTTAATCTTAATCTCTGGCAATCTTTCTCTCTGTTTTTCACCCATTAATTATATGATTACTTTTTAAGTTGCACGTGATGAAATACGTTTTTATTTTTAAGCTTAATCTGCTCAATTATTTGTATTTATCAAGCCATTTGCCTGAATTATTGAAAAGGCTTTATTTGCCAAACAAAAGGAAAGGGAAAAGAAACAGAAGCTCAGGCACTTATCTGGGAGTCAACAGTGGTTTCATGGTTGGGAATTGCTTCTGATCTTCTCTGTAGATGTTCCAGGGCTGGATTTCATTTCAGTTCAGAAACGTCTCCTCTTCAGTCTTCTCCTTTTATCCCAATTACCACACAGAAATCTACATTTATTTTTAAGTGCTTCATTTATACACAGAGGCAAATCTCCATATTTCCCCCCACTGGACTGGCTCTTAATTTTGTTAAATATAGTAAAACTAAAACATTGCTCAGCCTAAATGGAGTTGACACGAACACCAATCAAATTATTATTATTATTATTATTATTATTATTACTATTATTATTATTTTCATGGCATGGTGGGGTTTTTCAGCTACAAATTAATACTCTTAACAATTCCCGTTAAAATAATTGCATCTAAATGTCTACTTCACTTTAGAAAAGGAAAGAATCACCTCGTTTTTAAGTCATCCTTGCTCTGCTCTCCAATGACCCCTTGTGGAAAAAACCCTTGAAAAGAGGAGGAATCAGCTCTACAGCCTCTGAATATTCCCTGGAAATTCAATGTATTGTTCTTGCCAAGCCTGATAGTCAGGAGTTATGGAGTAACAAGCCTGGAAAGTGTTGGGTCATTTTTTTCTGAATTCCCAAGATTTTGGGAGATCTTCATTTCAGGGTCTTCACTCAGGGTGCCTCTTGCATCTCCTTGATCTGTGATGTCCAACCCGACCTGGTGCTGTGTGGGGAACTCCCATCCTGCTCAGCCTTTGCTGCAGAGCTCCCGAGGGCTGCTGTAAATCAGAAATTGCTGATTAACCCCCCGAGGTCCCCGGGGGTGGCACCTGGGGGAGGTGGCCCCAGACGGTGCCTGTGGCTGCCTTGTCCCATCCCCAGCTCCAAGGCTGTCCCTGGCAGCAGCAAACGAGAGCAGATGGCCAAGGCTCCCCTGTCATCAATCTGCTCCCCCAGCAGAGCCACCTCGGAGGCAGCTCCTTGTCACCCAGCTGAGAGGAGCCCAGCAGCAGCTCAGGGCCCTGTCCCCAAAGCACTGACACCCTCTGTGCTCTGGGTTTAATTACAGGAGGAAAATCCTCTGGGGAGAGGGTTCCCCAGCCTCTTCATGAGGTTTTGCAGGTTGTGGCAGAGCCACCTGAATATAAATTTCTTTCTCCTCAAAGATCATCGATTCCCTGAAATCCTCTTGCGTTTTGCAAGAAAAATTCAAGGATAAAGCACCGTTCCTGCAGCCTGAGCTCATCAGATGGCTGAATCCAGCCCAGCTTTCACCTGGACTCGCTTTGTTTCTTCCCACTGCCAGCATAGGGCCCTTCAGGACAGGGCTGTGGGTCTGTCCCAGCCTCATTGCTCAGAGGGAGCCAAGGACCTGAGGAGGAGTGAAGTGACTCCATCCTGAAGCGACATTCACTCCTGAGACACACACACCACACAGGAGGGAAGGGTGTGGTGGGAGCAGAGATTTTTCTTGCCACCTTGAAGGTAGGTCCTGACCTATTCTGGCTGGATATTTAAACATCTCACAGGGTTCACCAGACAGGGTTAAAAAGGGAATCTTTACTCAGATAAAGAATTCTTCTGGTCAGCACTGCCATTGCTGCTGTAATGACACTTTCTCTACCACTGCCATTCTTTGAGATGTGTTTGGAGATGGGTTTTGTGCTGCAAGTCAAGAATTAGAGAAAAAAACTGACTGCCATGGGACTGAAATTTCCCCAGAGCAAGGAAACGACTCTTCCTCATCTGAGGAGCTGGAACTGCTGCTGTAGTTCTGCTCCCACTCAGAAACTTCAGCTTAAGATCACAAACCCTTCCAGCTCCACCTAGGAAAGCCCAGGACAGGCAATCAACCCTGCCTGCTGCTCAATATTCTTAAATGATGTTTTATCCAGGGAGGTGGCAGCTGCAGGGGAAGGCAGACAGAGAAAACCAGGGTAGAAACAGGACCTCAGCTCCAATTTTGGAATATTTCTTATGCTCCCAAGCAAATCAAAGATGTGCTGTGCCCTCCAGCACTGCCCAGCCCAGTTTGCTGCCCTCCCTGGCACAGTTCTGGCAGTTTTGGGGAATGTTTCCCTGCCCTGTTACACCTCAAGAGCCCCAGCTCAGCCAGAGCAGGCTCCTGGGGCTGCTCAGACAGGTCCCCCTGGGCAGTTTGGGGGTTTTGCTGTTTTATGGAACACCAGCTCCAACTGGAAACCCCTACAAGCCCCATTGCAGCATTCACTGAAAAGCAGCTGGAAGGGAGAGGAGGGGTCAGTCCCACCCTGCCTTGGAACAGGCACAGGACAGCACCAAACCTGCCCAGGGACAAAGGCCAGGAATTCCCTAATGGAAAAGCAGGATTATGGCTTTGGGGCACACTGCACACCCAATGCCCATTCCCGAGCACAAACCTGCCCAGGGACAAAGGCCAGGAATTCCCTAATGGAAAAGCAGGAATGATGGCTTTGGGGCACAGTGCACACCCAGTGCCCATTCCCCAGCACAAACCTGCCCAGGGACAAGGGCCAGGAATTCCCTAATGGAAAAGCAGGAATGATGGCTTTGGGGCACAGTGCACACCCAGTGCCCATTCCCCAGCACAAACGTGCCCAGCCCCAGCCTCATCTCACACAAACACACATGAGTGGGAAAATATTTAAGAATATTATCTGCAGATCTGAAACAGGAGAGGGATCATGAGATGAGATCTCTGAAATCCCACTTTACCCACCAAGATGTTACTCCCTGTGCTCAGGGTGCAAAAAACGGCCGGTGGAGCATTTGAATTTTTGGTAATTGTCTTTTCCCCATTTCTAACTTTATTTTGGGGCTGCTCTTTGCTGGCTGAGCCCAGCCTTGTCTGCAGGGCAGCCCTGAGCTGGCAGATCTGGCTGCAGGTGCCTTGCAGAGAATCCCCAGCACACAGTTCCCTGCAACTCTATTTTTAATATACATTGCTGACCCTAATGATGGTCTATTGAGATGAGGGCAAGGAATGTCTGATCAAGTGGAGATTAATTTTTGACCGTGCTGTCTGGAAATGCATGAAAATGCACTCCTTTTTCTATTTAGACTCACAGGATGCTTTGATTGATTGACTAGTTTACAAATGAAGGTGATAAAATTAGGTTGAAGACCACATACATTTCTTAAAATGAGTCTGGCTGGTCGTGGAGACAATGAGGTTTGGACAGATTGTATTGCTGGTTTAGGCAATCTTCTGAACATGTCAAGATTTATAGACCTGTACTGTAATGTTACAATTGCAGCTCACTGATATAGGTTTCTTTGCAAATTCTTTCCCATTTTATTTGAAAAAGGCCATTAGAGAGTTATAGACTATTGAAAAAGCTTTTCCTTTGCTAACCCTTAATAAACTCTTCCAAACAAGGACTAGTGCATTTTTGTATTAAATTTAGACCAAAATCTATAAAGCATGTTCTCCCAGGTTTGGATAATTTGATTATTATTATCTAAATGGAGTTATGGTTCCTATTGGCTTGCAGGAGCACACACAGTAAATAAAAGGTAAGTTAAGGTTTGTACAAGATTTTAGGACACTGAGGATTTTTCACTCATCGTTTGGATTTCTGGATTTTGGGAATGGGAAGTTTATTTCCCTAGGTTGAGAAATTATAAAAAATAAAATCCTCATAATATAGTGCTGAAATTAATGTTGCATTGAGCTAGAAACAAATCACTATTAATATTTCTTTATTCTTTTGGTTGCAGAAATACCCACAGAAGCCTCGGGATTTTCTTAATAAAACAGACAAGGTTTACCAAACAAATGAAAACAGACGACAATGGGTTTCATGCAAAATTAAAAACCATGATGACATTAAAAATCATTACAAGAGAAGAGCAATAGATAAGATATCAAAGCTCTTCATGAATTAATAATAAATTCTATTTTATACATTTTGCCGTCAGACTAATGTTATCCAAGAAGTTTGTCAGCGGTGTCCTAGAGAGGAGGCCTGGGTACATTTTAATGTGAGTTTCCAGATTTTGTTTTCATGCCTTTCCACCTGAAAGGTGATGTTTCCATGTGTTTGGAGTGCTTGAGGATGATACACTATCTCAGGACAATGATAAATATTCTAAATACAGAGCTCAGCATGTTCTGTCCATGGAGGAGAGGGCTGAGGGTGTCCCCATGTGGAACAGGACCGGTTCCCTTTCCTCCTGGGGAGTTGGGTGGGAGTTGTGGGGACAGCAGAAGCATCAAGGGAAGTGCTGGGTGCCACCACAACCCAGCAGGCAGAGGAAAGAGGCTCCTTTCATGAAAGCCCTGTGGGAGCATCTCCTCCTCCCACAGAAGCTTAGGGGTGGGAGGGCCAAACTGTCCTTGAGCCTCCCTCCTTCCCTGGGCTGCCAAAAATGTGTCCTTTGTAGGGCTACAGCATAAAAACCCAACTCCAGCTGCCAGGGGGAAGCTTCTTCCTTAACCAGCATCACCTCACTCCCAGCTTTGGCAGAGCTCCCATTTCACCACTTCCCAGGGATCTACCAGGCCATGGGGCAGGATTTTCCCTGAATTAATTTATCTGTGCCTNCCATGTGTTTGGAGTGCTTGAGGATGATACACATCTCTCAGGACAATGATAAATATTCTAAATACAGAGCTCAGCGTGTTCTGTCCATGGAGGAGAGGGCTGAGGGTGTCCCCATGTGGAACAGGATCAGTTCCCTTTCCTCCTGGGGAGTTGGGTGGGAGTTGTGGGGACAGCAGAAGCATCAAGGGAAGTGCTGGGTGCCACCACAACCCAGCAGGCAGAGGAAAGAGGCTCCTTTCATGAAAGCCCTGTGGGAGCATCTCCTCCTCCCACAGAAGCTTAGGGGTGGGAGGGCCAAACTGTCCTTGAGCCTCCCTCCTTCCCTGGGCTGCCAAAAATGTGTCCTTTGTAGGGCTACAGCATAAAAACCCAACTCCAGCTGCCAGGGGGAAGCTTCTTCCTTAACCAGCATCACCTCACTCCCAGCTTTGGCAGAGCTCCCATTTCACCACTTCCCAGGGATCTACCAGGCCTTGGGGCAGGATTTTCCCTGAATTAATGTATCTGTGCCTTCAGGAGGGATTCACCTTTCCCCAGCCTAAGCACAGCATCCCTCCCTTCAAAGCTCAGCCTTAAAACCCAGCTCTGACAGGGATTTGGGAAGGAGGTGAGGGCACAGACCAGGATAAAGATGAGGACGGCACATCCCTGCAGTCCCCACGGGCTCACTGCTCTGCCTGCAGGGTGAGTTTGGATTCTCAGTTATCCAGTGAAGGGCTGTGAGGGGAGGAGTGGGGAGGGATGTGCCTGGGAAGTTCCCAACTCCAGAAAATTACTCCTCCAACACTGGGATATCAACAGCTGCTTCTCCATCATCCCAAGCTTGCAGCCAGCCCTCCACAGCTCATGGGATGCTGCTCTGGTGCTGCTGTTTCAAACCATCAAAATGTGGATTGCCTTTCTTTAAAAGACTTTGATTATGAGAAGAAACCAATAAATACCTAAAGTCTGAAACCAGCTGGTTACTAAAGACCCAGTGAGTGTGTGGGTTGTTTTTCTGTAGGGCTCTGATGTTTTAAAGGTTATCAGAAGAGGGGATTTCTCAGGTTGCTGAACTGAGCACACTTTGCACCTTGCTGGTGATTTTTAATGTAAATGAAACCCTGCACACTGAGGAAAAAGCAGCATTAAGCCACAGAACAAATACCCTCTAAATCTAATTCTAAACAGCTGATCAAAGATGAGCTAATTTGCTGTTCTTGGCTTAAAAAAAAATAGATTGCCTATTAAAAACACGGCATTAAAGCAGAGGGAAAGCAAAGCTGGCAAATCAGAAAGGACTTTGATATTCCTGGCTGAACCATGGCAACTTCACTCTATCTATTGTAATGCACTTCAAGGCAGGTTTATCCTCCTCTGCCACCCACTGTAATGGGAGAGACTCCTGTAATAGCTCTAAATGTTTTCTAGGAATGTCTGAAACCTTCCAGCAGAGGTATTTAAAGGTTTAGCTATGTTTGAAATACAGCTATTTTTCAATCTGGCCAGCCAGCCAATCCAGGGGCCCGTGAGTGTCCCAGTGCCTGCCATCTTTCTCTGATTGTCACTGGGAATAGACTGATGGATCACTTCCCTGTGTCACTGCTCCAGACTGGTGACAATCAGGGAAATGATTGTGTCTGCCTCTACACATATCTGTAATTGATTGCCTAAACCCTAAGACTCTCTTTCCCAGTTGATATGATGGAACATTGGACTGAAATCACTCTCGATGAGGAGGAGTCAGGACCATTTGTTATTTACTTCTTGCCTTGCGCCTTCCCTCTGCCCTGCTGGAATTGTCCCACAAGAACACATTATGGTAATCAGACAGAATGTATGTATAGGAATCAATCAAAGGCAGAGCCGTCACAAGAGTTATGACATTGCAAAGTCTGTTTGTAACTTTTGATTTATGGAAGATTTTCTGGTTTATAAATTGAGAGTGAGGCATGTTGGGATGGCTTAACCCTTGGACTCCTCGGTGAGGATAAAAAAGCAGGGGAAAGGAATTAACTCAGTCTCCCCTTACTCATAAACACTTGATTAGAAAATGAGACTAATGATATTTGCTTTGGATTTCCAGCTTGAAAATGTTTTTGTATGAAAGAAAAATGCTTTGCAGGAAAACAAATAAATTCACATGTGTCGCCCTGATTTTTCTAGAGTGCTGTGTTTATAGTTGGTAGCAAAGGTTCTCATAGATTTTGTGTAAACAATCCATGTTTCTATAACCAGCCAAGGATTTTTTTGTACTTTGGATGTTGTTTTTCATTCTTCTTTCTGGGCTGGAGAATGTGATGGGCTGTGTTTCTCACCTATGGAATTTCAGAGGTGGCAACCTCTTTGTCCAATCCATAACTGTCTGTAAAAAGGTATAAATATAAGAATAAAGAGAGGCTGGGTCTCTTTTTGCTCTCTGCCTGGCCTTGGTGGCTGAGCTCCTGAGTTGCCTGAGTGTTTCATGTCTGACAGAGCGACACACATGCACAAGAAACCTTCCCACGCACAAGCAACGAGCCTGCTCTCACTACACATCTGTTTAATATGTCCAGCCCTGCTCCCCAAAACATCTGCTTAACTTCAGCTCTGGGTCTCCACCCGCTGCAACTCGATGGGTTTGAAGCACACACTTATCCTCAGGCTCGAGGAGCTGCTGAATTTAAACATCTGCTTCCTGTCCCTTTGCTGTTCACCTCCACACGGTCCCACAGCTGCCAGCTCTGAGACCCCTGAGGTTCTTAAACAACCCTAAACTGCACAGACATGGACAGGAAAGAGGGGCCAAGTCAAGCTAAAGATGAGATGGGGCTTAAATGTAGTATAACATTCAAATTAATGCTATGAAGGCGTGAAAAAGATATATATTTAACAGTTTATGTGGTTGTTGAAGTCTCAGGAGATGTGTGTGTGAATTCATGAATGGCTCAGGATATGCAAGAAAAACCTTCATATATATACTTTAAACTTGCATCTATTTATTTTCTTCTCCAGTCCAAATACCTGCATTATCCTTTTGATGTTTTAAATATGTTATTTTGGGTCTTAGAAGTGCATTTGGAAACTCTAATCCCCTTCCACGTCTCCATCTGCCACTAACCCTTCCTCATCAGGACTTCCCACGTCACCTCTTTTCTAATTGGATTCACCCCTTTGTTCTCTGATTTCATCTCTGATTTGGTGCTGTCTGAGATAAGCAGTTGTTTTACAGGGGGAAAATTGTTTTTCCATGACATTTTGCTAGACAGCATCCTCATAAAGCAGCCTGTGTTCCATAGCTGCTCTGCTCTAGATGGGGATGGATTCCAGCAGGGATACAACAACTCCTGATGGAGTCTGTGCAAAGGTGCAGATCCCCAGGAATGGGAGAATGGATGTGTTGGTCAGATTTTGAACGACTTGTATCTAATTCAGATCCAAAACTGCATTCTGCCTTCATGGAAAACATTATGGAAGTTGCTTTTCAGATCCTTTGCTTGGTGAGATGTATTCAAAACATCGGAAAATCCAAGGCTGGAAATACAAGCTGGATGCCCATAATCTTTTATCTTTATGGGAGACTTTGTAGCTTTTGCCACTTCAGATGTTTAGAGACCCAATGGGCAGAGCCCAGAGCAGCAGCACTTCCACTCTTGGGAAAAGCTTTGGGAAGTTTTTAGAGGAAAACACCGAGGTGAATCACCAGGGTGAAGCCACATCGCACTAAATTCCAGATAGAAATCTGGAGTGGGATTTGGTGGGATTAGAATTTTGGTTTTGTTATTTATTGTGGCAACAACTTGGAGTTTTGCTCAAGGTTCAGAGCCTACTGTGCCAAGAACTGGATGAAAACCAGTGCAAAAGAAAACCACTTCAAAGACAATCCCAAAACCCGTGGGTTGCATTATCACGACTCCAGCTTTAAAAGTCACCCCTAAGAGCAGAATTCAGCTCCTCACACACTCCAAAACTTGCATAATTTTCAAATATTTACCTGCTAATCTTCACTGTGTAATATATTTAGCCATTCTGCTGACAGCTGTACTCATTTTACTGGCTAATGGCTAGAAGAAATCAGGTTTTCTTTTTAATAGCACAGCAGTCCTTCTCTGCTTAATCTCCTCCTTTAGCTTCAAACTGAAAGCTAATCAGATTGCAGATCCCACTGGGCACACTCTGTGTTTTTTTAATACATTAGGAAACCTCTATCACTATCACTGGAAAACTTAAAAAACCATTTAAAAACAAAAAAGAGGAATAAATGAAAATGTTATGAACCTGGAAATGTTAATTAAGCCGTTTTCAAAGAAAAGGCTTTTGATTCGGAATTAAACGCCATGTCACTTATTAAGAGTTAACATTTTTGCCTCCAAAAGAAAGGTTCAACAAAGAATTTGGAATCATTAAAAAATTTAAGCCATATAAATGGACATTATGAATTCTGTTGTAAACTGTTAGAGGCAAGCTAAGTGTCAAATAAAGGCCTGGCAGAATATTTTTATTGATGTCCCTGTGTCAGGATATCACCTTTGATCTTTCATAGGCCTCTCTCACCTTCATGGATAACACAAAAAATTCATTTTTCTTCTTATCAGCATTATTTTTATCCTTCTTAGAGGGTTTTCTATGATAATTCACACATTCCCTTTCCTGGCAGAGGGGATGTGGGAGAAGCAGTGATTCAGCAGATCTTGGGTGAGAACCTCCTGAGCAGTGAGTGCCACACCCTCACACCAGGCTGGGGAGCACTGAGAAATGTCCAGAGAAAATATAATCATAAAAAAGAATGGCCAGAAAAACAATCCCATCAGAATCAGCAAACAAAACTGCAGCAATCAGAATAATTTGCTCAGTGCAGCTGTGGCATTATCAGGGTATTAACCAGAATATTTTCCTTTTCCTCATCCTGTGATCAGGGCACTGTTACAATCTATGGAAGAGAGGAGCTGCTCTCTGTAATATTTCATATTTTTTTGGTTAGCTTGGGGTAGTAATGAACAAGTCACAGCCAAGTGAATTAATCTCCCTGGCTCTCCAGAAATGAAACTTCATGTACAGCAATTTGGCTTTCATTGCTTTTTCACTGTGCCCTTTCTCTAAGATTCTTCATAAAAAAGTAAAATTAAATTAAAACCAGTGGAAGGCGTGTTTTAACCGCTCTGAAAATGCTCGTAGATTTTCCATTAGGCGCACACACACACATTCCAGCAGCAGGGAAAATTAGGAGGCTGTGGTAAGCACATTGCTCAGGGTTCAGAGATTTCAAAACAGATCCCATGGGTTAAATTAACCTCCCCTGGGTGTGGGGTGTCCATGGCAAAATGGCATTTATGGCATCACCAGCAGGAGCAGCCAGAATCCATCTCAGCACCAAGAAATGCCCAGGAGGAGCAACCAACAGCAACTCTTGATCTCACCACACTTGAGACACTTCCAAAAGCCCTTCAGACTTTTGTCTCTCGTGCCCTACCTATTGCTTGGTATTTCTGTGATTGGTTTTTATTTCAGTTTCATTTCTTACTCTGCTATTTCCCAGAATATTTAATTGCTCTCCACTCAGCAGCTCATTTAAGCCCCCACTCACCTGTGAGGGGGTGAATTATCCTGTTAAGCACAGACTAAATTCCATGTATTGTCGTTTAAACCCTGATCACCACAGAATGGGAAATGTATATTTCAACAGTTACTTAGATCAATTAACCCTCATTAAACCAGTTGGTGCTTCATCAACATAAACCAAATATAATAAATCTCTCCAGAGCCCCACTGTATATTGAGTAGGTGCCAATTAATTATAAAAACGTGGTATTAGCAGTTTACCAATGATGGCATAAATATGTATCTATTACATCACTGTTAATCCCTGTAAATATGTTTTTAATAAGCTGGTGGTATTTAGTCAGCATACAATAACTGTCTCATTAAGCTTAAATTAAATGCATGGTTAAGCATATTAAAAACACTTAATTTAAAGCATTGCCAACATTCTTCATATCAGTTTCCAATGTGGTTATGGTTTCTCAGGATTTTAGAGATTCTGGCAAAATTGGTGGCCCTGTGACTTTCTCCTCAGTATTTATGAAGAGTCTGAGTTATTCAATGCTATAATTTTATAAATACAGAGCCACTCAATCCTTGTAAAGGAGACTGGGTTTTATGAACAGCAAGAATTCTCATGTGCCAAAGCTCAGAGCAGATAAAATGTTTTGCAAAGAAATAAAACAGAGGCTTCAATAATAAAAGAGAAAGAAAGAAAAGGAAAAAGGCCTCAGTTGGAATAACAATAAAGAGAACGTTGCTGTCCATGATTTTTCATTTATGGATAGCTGGAGACATGAATATATTTGCCTATGGCTCGTGCATTGGTGCTCCCAGCAAAGGCATGGCCAGGCAGGGAGAGCCCCAGCTGAAGCTTTCACTGCTCTGTGAGTTCCCTCCTGGATTCCCTCGGTAGCTGATTATGTCACAGAAGTTATTTAAAAGACACATTAAACGCCAGCTAAATCAAGACTTTCCATGACTTTCTTCCAAAGCAATGAAATTCAGGACAAACACTCTCCTATGCAGGGAGATCACCACCTGGAGAACAGAACTCTTCATTTCACACCCTGTCTTTCCAAATGGAACTCGAATGAAGTCGTGTGTTTTATTCATTTTATTATTTCCTGGGCTATTTATATTGGCATTTTGAAAACATACGGCAGAAAATTCAAATTTACAGCAATGCTCTGCACTCCTGTACTGCCATCCATGTAATGAGCTCCAAAGGCTTTATGAACTTGGCTGCACTTAAGCCTTATATTCCACACTGGACACTTCATAATAACGTAGGAATAAATAGCACCAGCAACAATCCTCAGGGTGACTCTCAGAGGTGCAGAAAACGAGGGACAGGGAAGTTACAGGACCACGTGTTAGGAAAGCTTTGTCAGTTCGGTGTTTCCAACCAGCACCAGCAGAAGATGCAGCATTTTTCACCCCTGGAAATCAGGGCCCAGAAGAGGTTTTTTAGGAGTTTGTGATGTTTGTAAAAACGAGAGATCTGGGATTTGTGTCTGGGCTTTCCTCCTGAGGACATCCTTGATGCCAGCAAAGCTGGATGTCCATGGGTTCCTCCTGCTGAAGAGATCACCACAAACCTCTGGAGTTTCTCACCCACAGCCTCTGTTTGCTTTTCACCTTTGAATTTGTAGCATTTCACCTTTTTCTTCACTGATACAGCATAAAATTGCAAGATTTGCTTCCCTGCCATGTGCTTCCTGTCCTCAGCTGAGGCTGCACTGCCATGGTCTGTGAAGTTCATGGACCCCTGCAGAGTCTGAGCAGGCTTGGACTGATTCCTGCTCTATTACACAAGGCTGAGCAAGCCAAATTTTCTGTGAGTTTAATTTTCATTAATTGAATACAGCTCAGTCCAACTGAACCCAGCTGGATATTCTGGTTCTTCTGACTCCATTGTCTCATTATTCTTTAAACCAGCAAAACTCAGCATCTTTAAGGAGGATGCTGAAGTCAATGGGATGCTGGATGGACAGGCAGACAGCTGGGAAAGAACCACGTGAGATGTGGGGCTCCTGACTAGGATCAGTTAATTCTGACTATTTGAGGTCATTCAGGTAGCACAGATTAGGGTTTCAGTTCAGCTCTGGAAAGTTGGCCTCCTGCTCTTTGTGACAAAATATCAGAGAAGAAAGAAGAAAAATTATCAGGGAAGTACAGTCAAAACAGAAATGGGAAATGCTGTAAAAAAAAACAGGGGATGGAATGTGTTGTGTTTGCACCTCTTCAGCTCCATTACAGCCACTGCACTAAAATCCCCTGGCTGTGCCCTGGGAGTTTCCCTGCTCAGGGAAGTCACTGGTGCTCAGGGAAGGAAGAAAGATGAGTTTCAGTGCTGGGCTTGTGGCCTTGACTCCCACCCATTCCAAAGGATGAACTGGAATCAGTGGATTCTCAGTTGTGGCAGCAGATTTGGCACATCCCCCTAAAATCCCTGTGTGTCTCCTGCACCTGGAGGGGCCATCCTGGTTTCCACAAGCAGGATCAGCTCAGGGGAGCTGGGGAAAGGGAATGTCAGCGGCATCCTCCCCTCTGTATATATTATTTTTGTAAACCTGAGGTGCAAATTGTTTGTAGAATCTCAATTACACCCCTTATAATATTGTCATGTGCAATCAGCTCACTATGAAAACAGGGCTTTCAAAGGGTAAAAAAATCATTTGAACTTGTGATCTACAATGGATTTGAATATTCAGATAAGGTCACTGGTCAGAGCAGGGGTGACAGCTGTGGTCAATAAACAGGTTCAGTGAGACAAAATCTTTTTGTCTGTGTGGGAATAGCCTGAAGAGGAGAGGTCCTCAGGAGGGATCAGGGAGATGAAATTGAGCTGTGTCACCACTTTATTTGCAGGATGCTGAGGGGTGATGGAAGCTTTTGGTGTGGCCACCAGGCCAGGCTGCTGATCCTGCTGACGGTGTCACTGCAGTGCCACCAGGTCAGATGTTCTGCTTTGCTGTCTGGGGCAGAGCCATGGCTTGTTTGGCTTCCTGCTGATTGACTCCTGACAGGCTACAAACAGCCTCGAACAAAGCCAGCCAGAACAAAAAAGACAAGTGGTTCTGAAGTCCCCAATTCCTGGGTGCTCAATGTGACATCTCTCTAAAGAGCCTGGTAATCAGAAAAAGCTGAGACAGCTCCTGGCAGTCATGGCTGAACACCCAAAAACAGGGCACCTACTGGCAATATTTGAACACCCTGGCTTTCCTTTCAACATGAGTGAAGAATCTGCTTCCTAATTAAGTACAACCCAGAGCACTGCTGGAAATCCAGTGGTGAGCACGAGCAGCACAGTTAAGATCACACTTAAGAAGCTAAGGATGATTAACCTTTGCCTAGGTTATAAAATGCCCCATTGGCGAACTGTTGCTACTGAATATATCAGCTGGATATCAATTGGATTATTGAGTGAGAAGTTATCCTTGATGTTTGGGATGATGATCTATGTATGGTTACAAACTGTTTATGAGAAGTGGGAAAGCCAATAAAAGATTAATGCAGATTTCAATGGATTTTTCTCTCTTTGCTTTTTCCTGGGTTAATTCATGCAGATGGAAGGCAGCTCTCTTCCACCTTAGAAGGTGCCAGCTTTGGGGTTGCACTCAGAGATGTCCTGCTGCTCTTATCAATCAAATTACACTGGGCCCAAGTGCTGACATTTAGTTTTTAATCTGCATTTCCACAATTCCTGTGTTTTTACAAGTTCAGGATAAACTTTCCCGAGAGCTACTGAGAACAGGTTTTCAGCCTGAGTTCAGCTTCCTCCACAGGCACTAATTAAAGACAGAATCCTTAATTTTCTGAGGCCAAGCTTGAGGTCAAGCCTGTGAACTTTTGTTTCAGTGCAGCTTGGACAGACACAGATTTACCTGCCAGGGGTGTAAGACTTCAGGTAACAGGGAAATTTTGACTTTTGGGCTAAAAATGCCATTTCAGTGAATTGGGAGCTCGATCCTGACTGTCCTGTCAGGAACTTGTGCAGGGTGAACTGCACTTGATTTCTTCTCACAACCTTTTTCTCCTAGGGGAAGATCCTCCTACTTTGTGTTTGTCCCCAGGGGCTCCATTTCGTAGCAGAACTAATTGCCCCCAGTAAAAACAAAACAAAAATAACAAAAACAAGGATAATGATGGCACTGTGATACTCAGTGAGATTCCCAATTCTCCCAAAGTCCAGGAATGCTTCTGAGGAGGGAAATTTTGGTTCAAACCCATCTCTGCTAATCTGTACAGCCCTTAAAGCCTAAAAGACAAGACAGTCTTCTTTCAAATTTACAACAGGCTGTGTTTAAAAACCTGACAAACCCAAAATGGGCTCTCCATAAACTATAGTGGCACAATTCGTGCAGCTGTAATGTAGGTTGTGTCAGCATTTCCATTATACTCTCCACAGCTATTTTTCAGGGGTTTAGATCTTGGCTATAAAAATCCACCTGGGCTGGAGAGTTGGCAAGTTGGAATTTCAGCAGGGGAATTCATTTTTTTTCAACTAAATTTGAAAAATAAATTCCATTAGAACTGGAGACAGCCCAGACAAGGTGTGTTTGAGGATGCTCCTGGTTGCCACGGTTCCATTAATATTTTTCAAATTCCATCAGTATTTTTACCACCTGTTTTACAGCTCAGTAAGTCGATTCATTTTGGCTGGAATGCCATCCCACCTCTGGAGTTTCACAGCTAAAATTATTCAGGTCCCATTCTACTTATATATACATAAATATTTTTCAAACAGTTTTTTCTTTTCTGGTGTGTCCCTTCTCCTGTGCTTTCCTCAAATCTGTCAGTCTCTGGAATTCCAATACTTGCCATATTTTCACATTTTTGTCCCATTTTACACACACAGACAGTAAAACTTCTCCCCGTGGCCTGTGGTTGTCAGATCACTCTGTGGATCTGCTGAAATCCTTTTTTCCAGCACCTCTGGATTTGCTGCCATCTGTGTGCCTAACTGCAAGTTTTTGGGAGTCCTTGCCATTTTATTTTCCTGGAAGATTTCTGGAAAATATTCCAAGCCAAGACCCACACAAGCATCATGTAGTAGTGCCATGTAACACTTATTTTCCTTCCATACTGCAAGGGTGGGCAGGAGTTTAAAATCAGAAAACAAGGAGCAGGAAATAGAGATGAGGAACAATCTCAAATTCACTGGTGATTTCAGGCAATGTAATGACCAGAGTGTGTTATTTATTTTCCACTAATGATCCTTAGAGATTGTGAAATTGCCAGAACTATAAGGATGGGGCAGTTGTTTCAGTTTTTCCCCTTTTGGTTTACAGGGACTGGTTAAGATGAATCAGAAATATTAAAATCAAAATTCATTAATAACAAGCTAATTATTGAATCTGAAACATTAAAATCAAGGTTCACAAATAACAAGCTAATTATTATTATTAATCTTTTCTATTTTAAGGATGCCCCTATTCCTCAGTGCCTGATCAGACATGGATGGAGGGAAACACAATGCAAATACACAGAATAAAGTTGTCCCTTTTGATAAAAAAGGCCACATTTCACAAGCAATCCCAACTAGTGACCGTTCACAGATTAATAATTTGGAAATATTCCTGGATTACCAGTGGAATGCCCAAGCAGCCTCTTGGCAAAACCATGATCTTGATGCCTCACTACACTTTTAAAACTCACCCTTCAATGTGAGAGCAACGAAGAGGTTTTAGATTAATATTTGGGCTTGGTTTTGGCACTACCACCGTTAGGATTTTTCATTTAGATAAAGGATCTAAATCTCCTTTTCCCTCAGTGACTCCCAGCAGCGCTGCAGGTGTGGAAGTGAAGGATTACTCGGTGGAACTCCTGCTGCTGAGGTCTCCACTGAGCCCTGGCACAATTAAATTTGCTGTGCAAGGTCAGGATTTTGTCTCCCAAGGCTGGAAGAGACGAGTCAGCAGAAACTCTTCCAGGCTCTGCTGCCTGGCCATGGAGAACAGCAAGGGAAGTGCTGGGAATAATGAGCTCCTCAAAGCCCAGGATAGTTTATGTCTGATTCATCAGGCAGTCAAAATGCAGCTCCACAGCCAAGGAACACATTTTTTTTGGAAGGGATCTACTCATAAGCAGAGGAAGGATTGGTCTCCTGTGTGGCCACAGAGCTTTGGTGAGTGTGCTCGGGCTGCCCTCAGAACAGGCAGCCTCGAGGTGGGGTTTATTTAAATTCTCCCCAAATCACAGCCTTAGGTGTGCTCCTGCTGCTGGTCAGTGGCATCTTCTGTCCCTCAGTGCACTCTGGTTTAGGTAATTCTGGATTCAAGTATTCCAAAGCTGAATTAACCCCTTGCTCGGCCTGCTCTCCTCACTTTGCTCCCACCCAGACCGTTGGGATTTCACGCCACTCATAACCAAAGGAAATCTGCCCATCTTTCACCTTGAATTTCCAACCAAAACCACAAACTATGTAAATGAACAGCCTTCCTCTGTCTCCTGTGCTGTCTGTATAGATTTTCCAGCACCATAGCTATATTCCATAGAGCTGCATCTCCGTTCACTTGGAACGGATGGAAAAACCTTCCCCGTTAATGGGTTTCACTGTGTTGGAGACTCACAGTGCAATAAAGCTGCATTTCTGTTACTCTAACAAAGTCTGAGCCAGAATTTACATAGAAGGGTGGTGGAAAAGCATTTAGATGATGGGAGAGGAGAAAGTGAGGCTGGACAGGATGGCAGCAGGGTATGAAAGTGATAAATAGGGAGAGGGGAAGGCACAGGGAACATGGGCAGGTTATTACTGACAGGAGGGCAGGCAGCAGAGAAGAAATGAACTGGAGTTTTTTTTTTACTGGATCCCAACTTCTCCAAAGTGTCTTTATACAAGGAACTGCTGGACTGCAGGTTCTTTCTGTATTTCAGAAGGAAAGGTAAGATGCTGTGGGGTATAAATGGGTAGAAAAGGGATGTGTGGGGAGCTGGAAGCCAACTGACCTGGCTGGAGGGAGAAGGCAGAGGAGGAAAAAAGAACAACAGTGTAAAGGCAGAGCTCAGTGGGACTGCCCTCACCTGGAGCTGCTCCCACGGCCTTGTGTTTATCACCAGGACAACAGCAGGAATTTTTAACAGTGGGGATAACTCAGTGCCTTGCTGAAGAGATCCTCACTCCCCAGAGACCCCACATTAATGGGGTCACGATGGTAACAAACCCCTTTGCCACCACAACCTGCCCTACCCAGGGATTCCTGCCCGGAAGAGCATCTCTGCCATCAGCAGAGCTTTGTGGAGAGGGACCCCAGCAGCTGCTGATGCCATGGAAACCAGACAGGAGCTACAAAGGTGCCAGAGGGAGATGAGGGAAGTCACAGCCTTGCAAACAGCCCCTCTCTCTCGTGACAAGCAGGTGACAAGAGGCCGTGGTGCAAGGCCCCCCTTGCCCTCAGAGCACCTGAGGTGAGGACAAGCAAAGATCTCAGAGCTGATCCCACAGACAGCAGTTCCAGCAGTGCTTGGGGTGATGGAAATCACTCCAGATAGGGGTGAAAAGCAGCAGGCGATGCTTGGGGCCAGCCCTGCTGATCTGTGAGTGGAGGAGCAAAGTGCCCAGCACCACTGAGGTCTGTTGGTCCTCACCTGAAATAAACCCAACCTAAAAAACTCCAAGAGAGAAGAAAACTTCAGTGAGTTTTAGAGGTTTTCTTCAGGCTCAATAACAGGTGAATGAAGGGGAGCATTGCTGACTTGGCACCTTTGCAAAGGATGCCTTTCCTAAAGCAAAAAGCTGTTATTCTTGGCAAGTGAATACTTCAGAAGTAGTAACTTCCTCATCATCCTGCACCATTTTGCTGTTCAGAGATTGTTCAATGGAACTCGTGTCTGCACACAAACATAATCATCACTCCTGATTTCTATCCCACATTGTTAGGCAAGTACTGTAGGCCAGCAGATCTTTTCTGTACAGGTGCAATGATCTGGGATAAAGCTGCATCCTGGTTGCCAGCCTTTGTCACTCCAGAGCCTTCCTAGGGAAAAGGAGACTTCCTTGGAAAGCAGACATGGAGAGCCATCAGTGGGTTTATCATCAGTGGGTTTATCATCAGTGCCTTAATTCAGGTTTCTGGTAAGGAAGGAAAGGGTCACTTCTGAGGCTGAGCCTTTGCTTCCTTACCAGAAACCTGAATTAAGGCAAACCCAGGACAGGGTTCCATTGTGTGGCCACCCAGGAGCTCCCAGAATGTAAAAGCGCCTCCAAAGGGCACTGCTTCTTCCACACAGTTCAGACAGAAAGGGGTTCAACAGGCCCAGGTTCGAGGCTGAATTTCCCTGAAATTCAGGTGCTCCTGCACCAATTCCCAGCAGCTGTTTCCTGCTGCCTCTGGCTCTTCCCACATGGGAACACAGCCTGGTTTCCATGTTTCTCTCCCAGGGAACATTCATTTCACAGAAGACTCGTGCAGCTCAGTGTTAGGCCGGGAACACTGGTCAGAAATTGCAGCTCAAGGATTCCTGTTATTTTATAGCATTTTCTTTCCCCCTGTAACACAAGTGGGTGTTGGAGCCAGAGGCAGCAGAGACCATCATCCACCACATTTGTCACCAAGCTTGATAGATAGTATTCCCAAGCCAATGCCATAAATGCTGTTTGGAAATTGCAAAGCCAGGCTGCTGCTGCTGCTGGTCTGGCCAAAAAGAATTAATTTATAATCATGAATATAAATTTCATAGATAGTATTATTGTCATTCTGCTTTTGAGTTATAGGACATATGGGGAGTGGCTTGTGGAGCAGGAGCAGTGTCACCATAATTCAGTGTAATTCCGGCGACGATCGTTCGATCCATCACGCGGCCATAAATCAATCAATTCCCTGCATTAAAGGGACAGACCTCACCTCTCAGAAATTGGGGAGAATAAGGGGGGTCCAGGTGTTCCTGGTTGTGCTGACTCAGGCTGGATTTGTGGCAGAAATCAGCCCCACTTCATGGCAGGATTTGCGCTCTTCTCTCATCAACTGAATGATGTTTCCCCATGTGACTCCACGCAGGTTTTTTTAAAAAAATCCCACATCATTCATCCAGATCCATCTTCCATCTCCCTGCCCTCTGCTGCACATTAAATTACTGGACTTCCTAAATGAATGATAGTTGACAAACTACAGTAAACTTCCTGTCCTGCCTGAAATGACATTAATTCAACGGGAGCCCAATATATTCAAAGGTCTCTGAAATGCCATGAATTAGGGAGCAGATCTTTCCCATTAATGTGGCCCGGTCCCTCCCAAAGGCTACCGGCCTCGGGGAAAAATAAAAGCCAGCAGAGGCTCAGTGCCACAGAGCAGGAATGAAATGGCTTTGTGAGCACACTGCTGGGAAGGGCAGTGCAGGATGCTCAGGAAGAGCCCCCACAACCATGGAGAGGCATTTTGGGAAGCAGAGTTAGAGGGTTAAGCAACCCTGTTGTTCCCCTAATGAAAAAACACGATTATTCATGGGACAGCCACAGTGTGTGGTTTGCCAATTACCCAACCAAGGGCCATGCTCGCTCAGCCATGAGTGAGGGCAGTACCCATAATATTTTATTGCTATTAAGCCTCAACTTTGCATGTTTTTATATAGACTATAGGGTGTTTAATAGCCATGCAAAGCCATGACTTCCTTGCATACATTAGAGCTGGGCAGAGAAGTATAAATCCTACCCATGCTGACCCTTCCTGCACAATGGAAAATGTGCAGCTGTGCAAAACTGGGACACTTGGAGTTGGCCAAATGAGTCTTGTGTGCAAGATCTCATCCGTTCCGTGAAAATGCTAAAAAAGTTCTGCAGGAGGCTGTCACAGAGCTGAGAGCAGGAACAGAACACTTGAGGTGAAATAAAGATGTAGGTTTTTAAAATCAGGAAGGGAAATGACACTTTTGAATGTCCAGAAAAGTAAACTGTAATCCAAAAAGGTGAAGAGGATGTGATGCTTTTGAGAGAAGATTTAAATACATTCCCATGGTTTAGTGTTGTCCATTCAGTTTTATAATTGCAGGGAATAATTTTTTGGATAGTGATATCCTCAGAGACAGGGTCATGCTGCTTTCCCTGTGGATCAGGGAGGTGTCTGTGTGTTCTGAGCTCCACACCTGGATCAGCCTCGTGTGAGGAGAGGACACAGCCCCAATGGGAACCTGGACCAACCAACTCTGATACCTGGGGCTGCTGCAGTTGCTTCATTCACCAGTAGCTTTACACATGAAATTGGACTGGTGTCTATTTATTTATTTATACTCTGGTAGAATTGTGCACATTCACATTTGCCAATTATTCTATTTCCATGAAATATCTGTGGTTTGAGCTCTGCCTCCCTCCTCGAGAACGAGACAATTACGATCCTTGACTCCCCTGGAATGCCAGATTTTCCTGCTCCTTCACCAAGTGGATCCACTCAGTGGTGTCAACTATTTTTTGACTTTGATAAAAATGTATTGAAAGTCAAGATCATCTCTTAATAGTTCACATTTCTATTTAATAACCTGCTGCAATGTCAAAAGATACAACCATCAGATTGCAGTTCCAAGAAGTATTATGCACTGCCATCCTATCTATTGATGCACATCAGACATGTCCATGTTATTCCATATTCTGTCCTTTCCAAAGGAAGGCTAAAGGAGACAGAGGGTGCAGATCTTGTTAGGTGCAGCCTCTGACACCATCACTATCAATTGTCTTTTGCTAGCACTGATCATCACCTCAATTATCTGCTGTCCAGCCTACCTGATAGGTTTTTGCAAACTATAACTCTTCTGTCGATGAACATGGAATAATGACAGCTCGGGGCAGATGGACGGAATACAAAAGAGAGAAACCCAAAATGTGAGGCACAAACACGTGCAAACATCATCCCCCTGTGCCTCCAAATTAATCAAAACCCACACAAATCTGTGGTTCTCTTGAAATCCACATTACAGAAAGGGCTGAGTTAAACGTGCCCCGTGTGACTCTGTTTTCTTTTCCACTTTTATTTCACTCCCAAGCCAGGTAAATACAGTACCAAACCCCACATTTTTAAATAATATTTGGCAACTCATTCAGAAATCATTATTGTATGCTTAAATAACAGCAAAAGAAAGCTGGTTTGTAAAAGTGTGTCTGGCCTAATTTTAATTTAAAGTATTTTTTTAATGATTCCAATACCACAAGCTTTAGCCAAGGACTGAAAAAATCAAACAAAAACTTGTAGGCAGCGAGCTGCTGCTGTAGCTGTAGATTTTCCCCAATTCAATATTCCCCACAACAGGAGGAAATGGATTTTAGTGCAATATTAATTGAAGTTTTGCCAGTATAAGGTTCATGAGGTTAATTCGAAAAGAATACATTACCAATATATTTATAGCATTTAAATAAATTAGGATTGCACTTCACACATCCATAACAGCTGTTAAATAATATTTTTATTCTATGTAAATTCTCTCCATTCATCTCTGTTGTATAACAAATGACCATAATTATGGTGCTTCATTGGTAGGAAGGTCATTGGTAATCTTGCAATTTCTCATTGGTGTAAAAAGGGAAAACAGAAATGTTTGTGATGAATGTATTCAACCTTTTGCATACTTTGGTGCTTGGGACTGTGCATTAAAATGCAGCAAGAAATTAAGTTCTCCCCTTACACAGCATTTTTAATCTGGTGCTGTTGATTTGTTATAACTATGGCATTTACAATGCTTTTTCAGAGGCTTTTTCTTGTATATTTTATATTTGCTTCCTCAGAAACTAATAAGGTTCAAACACTCACAACATTCGCCCTCTTCCCAAAAAAACCCACCAGAGCCAGACATGACAAACTCAAAGATCCAGTCTTTGCTTTTTTAACTTACAGCCCATAAATCTTGGGTTATTGAAAAATAATCAAATTAATGCTTCAAACCAAGTTCTAAAGAGTCCTTGAATAAAAGTGAGAACGCAGACTATTACTGGAAGTCTCTGAATTGAGATTACTGAGCTAAATGTGTTAATTGAGATTTTTTTTTCCTAGTTCAGTCTTAATTTTTTAGAGATTTAATTCTTACTTCCGAAAATGGAGGAGTCCATGTTTTCTGAGCATATATTTGGGAAGATGCATTTCCCTGCTTTAAAATAGCCATTATGAAATTCTTCTGTCTAACTTAATAAAATATACAATATATTGTCTCATTCAACCCCAAACTTTTCTAGTTCTCCAAGTATAAACACCCATTCTGGTTTCTAGGGGAATATACTACGATGGCAGTGATTTTATAGGCAGGAAATGAAGATGGAATATGGGTTGTTAATTCAGAGAGAGGAAAATAGAGAATGAAAATAGAGAAGGAAGGATGGCCTGTACCTGGGGCATCACTGCAAACGCTGATGCTGGAAAGGTCCTCAGAACAGGGATTCAAGCAATGGGAATTCTTTTTAATGAAGCTTGATTTAATCCCATTATTCTAATAAAGAGTAATCAATGGGCAGCAAATCTGAAGGTCTAGTTCAGCTCTGATCGGAGTTGGGTTGTTTTTAAGACAGGGGATACAATGGAGGAGAAGTGAGTTAATCAGCTTTTGGTCCACTAATCCCCACTTCCTGCAGTGAGCTGGAGTTTTGAAGGAGGGCAATTTGGAAGCTGTCTTAGCATAAATCTCCAGCAAGTCCGTGGCTGTCTGGGGGGAACGAGCCCCTCAGCATTCACCAAGACACGCTTCAAGGAGATTCTACTCTTAATCCAATTTACTCAGCCGAATAAGTCCCACTGCTTCAGCTTGCCAACAAATTAAAATCCAGCTTCATAAAAACACCTTGAATTTGGAAGGTATTGGCTGGCCTGCTAGACTTGAAACTTCATTTATTCTGGCTAACTTCTCAATTATCTTCCCAGCAGTGGAGATGTGTAAAAGTGCAAAAATCAATAGGATTCTATTCCCTTTCTATTGGAAAGGGAAAAATTAATGAGATAGGACACTCTCTTAATCAGAAATAAATGTTTTAATTCAGATAATGACATAGTTTTCCCTCGCTGAAGGATGACAAATGCTGGGCTGCACCCCCAGCAGAAGCAGTTTCAATTTTATTGTAAATATAAAAGGTATTGATCGGTGAGATGCACAAACCCTATTGCTTACAAAAGCCATTCAGGGGGACTGGGAAAACTATTAAGCACTGGGTCAGAAATCAATAAACAACACTGAAATGTAGCAGAGGTCGCCCTAAGGCTTCGTGGCATCTTCGAAAGCCAAGTGGCAGAAATAGTGACAGAAATGTCTCTTGTGGAGCAATGTTAGGGATGAAGGGGTCACGCCTTTAATCTCTTTGGGGCTTTGACAGCTCTGTGGCACAGAACTGATGCAGTCTTTCCTGGCTGCCTTTTGATTTAAATACATGCTGATTCATCCCACAGCCCAGCAATGATTGTTTGGGGAAGTGCAGATAGATTGGCTCAGGGAATATCGGAGGAGGATTTTGAGCCAGCTCCGCTTATGTAAACGGGGTTTTTAATTTGGGCTTTGTTTGCCCTCTCTAGAAAAATGTGGATGGAAAAGCACAAAGAGGTCTGAAAACAGGATCTTCCAGCATGCATTTTTGAAAGATAAATTTAAAGAGGTGAGATTTAGAGATATAAATAATAATTTTTAAAATAGGAGGGAGTTGCACTATAAAAGTTATCCAATGTGACATTATTTGGAACTGTACAATGAACAGCTTCATTTTTCCTTTCTTCTTCAAAGATGCTTCCACTACAAAAGGTGACTTCCTGTGCCAAAAATCACTCACCACGCCTGAACAAATCCCAATCACCCCAAGTCCTTGCTCTCTGCTCTTTGGTTTGAAAGTGCCAGCTCTGAGCCCAACCTGGATCCCTTCAAATCCCCCGAGGAGCCCATTCAGCTGCTGCTCCATAAACCAAAGCACCCGGAATGAAGAGACCGGGCAGGCAAAGAGCTCTGTCCCCCGAGGTGGCAGCTGATTTTCCACGGAAGACATTGATTTGAAAGGCTTAAAGCAGAGTATTGAAACTTTTAACAACATCATTCCAGAAGCGGAGCCAGAGCCAAAAAAAAAAATAAAAGAAATAAAAGTGAGCGACTGTACCTTGTGCTCCGGGAAATGCAGCTTCCCCCCTGACATGGGTATGATTACAAGATTGGTTAGGGTCAGGTTACCCATCAGTAGGTGAAGTGTTCAGGTGCTGAGGATTTCAGTTCCATCTCACCTCAGATATTATGTCAGCTCCGTGTCATTTTCATCGCGGGGAATGATTTGAGGGCTCGCCGTGTCCCCTGTTATTGCGGTCACTTGACCTCAGATGTAACTTCTGTTTAATCCCAGCATTTGAGCAGAGCCTGGGAGCAGCACACACACCACCAGCCACCACTTGACCTTTCCCAGCCTGCAAGATGCCAATTGGCTCCGGCCTTGGATTCCACTGCCCCCTCCATTTGCAACAAATGAATGTTAAGGCCTCAATGAATTGACTCACATTGGAAGTTATATTTTTTCATTGCCACAAGCGTTTTAAAATTGAATCCCCTTTTTATCTTTAGTCCTGCGATAATGGTATTTTTCCTGTTGCATTTGGGTTGGGAGTATAGGAATGGGTTTGTTCTTAAAAACAATCTTCAGCTCTGCCACGTGCTGATTTTAAGCACATGGCACTGAGGGAGGACACGTAAAGAGCCCAGTGCCTTTGCTCTGTGTAAAGAATCACTTTATGTTTCGTAGTAATGACATTGTTTTCTGTAATTTATTAAGCAAGCCTGATTAAATCTATAAGGTAAGTAGAGAAAACTTTTGCAAACCATATAAAATTTTAAAAGTAGAAACCATTTAGTCACAGTATAACAGGTTAGAAATACATTGTCCCCATCTCAGCAAATATGTTGGTATCACTCAGCAACTCATTAATGACAGCTCATGTCACATAAATTTGTTACTAGAAGGGAATGTGGTCAGATCCAGGGGCCAGCACAGCCTTTGCACTGTCATTATTGCTCTGCTGTGAGCACTGCTCGAGCCAACAGCAATTTTTGGGATGTCCCTCAGAGCTCCTTCTTTTCTAAGAGCACCTTCCTACGCTGGAAGAGTCACCCAAGTCGACATTTAGATGATACTAAAAGTCTGATCTGCTCTGCTGGATTTTTCCATGGCTGCTTGGATCCAGGAGTGAAATAAATGCTTCTGAATGAAGAGCTACAACAAGAGTGGAGCAGTTTTGTGCCAATCAGTAAAATTAGGTTGAGATCCTGATTTTCAAAGGTACAATACTTTGCAAATGAGGTGTCTAAACATGGATTTAGGAGCAGCAGCAGGATCCTGAAGGATCCACTCTGGAGTGTGGCAGTGGCACCCAGGGCTCCCTCTGGCACAATCCTGGATCACAGCTTTCCATGGTGGTTTATCCAGAAGCAAAATCCAAAGCTCTGCAATGCAAACCAAGGTGTTACAGGTGAAGGAAGCTTCCAAAGTGCTCCTGATCCAGAAATAAATGTTTTTATAGATGCAGCCTCAGGCTACTTTGCCAAGACCACAACAGGCAGGGATCAAGGACTCCATGGATATTCACCCCTCAGCTTTGTTAGTCCTTCCACTGGGAAGAAAACTCTAAATCAATGCTGAGGTGGTGAGTGAGGGGTTTTGGGATGAAGCAACCACCATCCACAGGGAAAATCTGCCCAACCCACCCCAGCCAGCCCCTTTTCCACCCCTCCTCACTGACCAGGAACACATTCAAACACAGGAGATGATAGGCCCAGAACAAATGTCCTCATCTCTGCTACCTTCCTAAAAAGCACGGGATTAAATGAAAGTAATTATGTTGAAAATTAAAACACAAAATGCAGGGAGCTGCCTTGGGAGAGGAAGGCAGGAGATGGCCCAATCCGTCATTCCCAGCAGAGCCTGGCCTCCCTCCCTGCCCTAATGAGAGCTCTGGGTCTCTCCATAATCCATCTTCACATCCCCATTATGCCAGGCCCACCAAGCTCTCACGTGTGAAACTCTGAAAAATAATGGCAGTTCAGGCAGCATGAAAGCTTCCCAAAAATTCAGGTTTCCAACCAGAATCTGGACTCTAAGGTTTTGAAAAACACACAAATTGTTGCATGACCAAGACTAAATCCTGAAGGCTGGACCCACAGTCTGAGACTTTTTCCTAAATAAAATCCTGAACAATGCATTTAACAGCTGTCCTATGTGCAAATTTATTATTTAACAGTTATTTCGCAGAAAAACCAACTGGAGTTTATTATTATTTTGCTCTTCTTATTTTTTATAGAATACACTTAAATCAAAAGCCATTAATTAGGATAATATGGGGGAGAAGGGAGCATGTGTAGAACAACATGGCACATTCAAAAACTCCTGCTACACTGAAGGTCCAAAGCACTGTTTCCATACAAGACAGGGAAGACAGATTTGACAGGAGAAATTCCCAATTTTCAAATAAAAAGTGCATCTTTGGCTGCAGACACATCCTCCTCCATGGAGGTGTTCTCAGGCCTCTCCCACCCCACACGTGTCACCCTCAAGTCCGACCTTATTCACAGCCCTAGCAATAAAATTTTCTTTAAATTTAATGAGATTAAGGATGTCCTTCACTCGCATTAAATGAGAGATTTTACCAGTGCGTTCTGGAAGAAGGACAAATTTAAGCACGAGCTTGGATTGAAATAATTTGCTGAATTAGCACTGAAATCTTTGGTCTTCTCTGAGTCTTTACGAGCTGTCCTCTGACTGAGCACCAGCTTCACTGGAGAAAACCCAACCATCAGAAATTTAAGGAACATCAGAAGAAGGATTCTTCCATGCTGTTTATTCTTCCATAATTTTCTTTTTTGCTTATCTTCAAATTAGAGAAAGCCACTCATTTAAAGAGCCATTTATACTTGTTATCCTTTCCATAATTTTTTAATTATTTAACTAATTATTTAGCTAATTATTTAACTCTGGAGAGGTAACAGCTCTAAAGAACTTATTGATATCTTGTGGGTTTCAAAATGTAACTGCAGCCCTGGTTTGGACTCTAATAAAGGAGCTGTATTTCATCTCCTCACTGGGTGGGACACTCAGGAATGGTTTAGATCTTGATTTTCTCAGCTGGAATTTCCTGGATTCAATCCTAATTTCTGCTGGGCACTGGGGGAGAAGGGAAGTGGCTGCTGGGTGGTGGGAAGCCCTTCAGAGAGCCCAGGAGTGCAGTGGTGGCACAGAAATGTCACCTCCCCTGTGCTGCAGCAGGGCTTGGGGACTCTGCCTCATTCTTCTGCTCTTCCCCAGACTCTGCAGAGCTCTGGGTTTAACAACAGCAGCAGGAACTTCTGCCAGCTCCGTGATCCTTGGAATATTCTCTGATTTCATGTCTGGCCCAGGTCAGCCCCATTTACTCTTATTTTTGACAAGCAATATTCCAGTGGCAACTTAAAGCATCTGGACTTAAAGTGGGGCCATCCCCTAAGAAAAAACACCCATTTTATTAATTTCTTGTGCAGGAGCTGAAGGCAGGGATCAAACTCCCTAAAGGCTAAAGCTGTGCTGTTTGCCAAAAGGAGCCTCACGAGCCTGACAGTGCCTGCAAACAGGAGAAATCCTTTCTGAAAAAGAAGCCCCAGCACAAACGTGGGTTTGGGTGTCCTTGACATTTATAATTTACAAGGGGATGATTATTAGCAACAATATCCACACTCACTTTAAGGCTGAAATAGTAAATGTCACTTTATGCTATCCCTACCTGGATGTGATGCCAGCAGACATGTGAGAAATTGCAGGAATCCTGCAGATAAATCAAGCCACAGCTCCACATTCAGCCTGACCCTGCTCTGCTCAGACGTGGCAAACCCCCAAAAAGGCAGGACGGCTCTTCAAAAATAAATGGGTTTCTGGGACTGTGAATGTGCCCATTAATTTCAAATAAGATGTTGTGTACATAAAGTTTTTGGAGTTCTAGGATAATATTGTCCTACTTATCTACAGTGTGGAGAGACAGATTAGATAGAAAAAGGATTTTCCACACTATCCAATTCAAGGCAATTGCAGCAACATGTGGAACATCAATAGAATAGCTTGGAAATGTGTTTTTCCTGTGTAGAAAGTTACTAATGGGGGGAAAAAAAGTTAATTTCTACTATTTGTCCTGAAAATATTTCAAGATAGAGGTTTACAATGGCTCCCTGTGTTTTGAAATCAGATTAAAATTAATGATTCCATTATTTGTTTTCTTCTCCCTTTTGATACAGAAAGGAACATTGTGCTTAGAAACAAATGAATTATTTTGAAGCAACTGTCCTGGAACATGGAAGATGGACGCATAGAAAGAGAAAATCTAAAGCTCTGCTTCCACTTTTTCTCCAAAAGGACATAAAGCACAACTTTTACCGACAATAAAGAAGTTCCAGGAGAAAATACCAAATGAGCTGTTTGCAGTGCTTTTATATCCCAGTCATGGCTGTGGCACTATAGAAGCATCACAGAGACACAGAATCCTGGAATGGTTTGGGTTGGGAGGGATTTTAAAGCCCATCCCATTTCACCCCTGCCATGGCAGGGACACCTTCCACTGTCCCAGATTGCTCCAACCTGGCCTTGGACACTTCCAGGGATCCAGGGGCAGCCACAGCTGCTCTGGGCACCCTGTCCCAGGCCTTTCCCACTCTCACAGGGCAGAATTTCTCCCTAATATCTCCCCAACATCCCAAGAACTCTCACTTTCCCCAGGTTTGCCGAGGGCAGAGGTTTGGAGCCAGCTCAGAGCCCTGCACCTCACCCCCATGGGCAGCGTTTCTTCCAGCTGAGGTCGGTGTTCATCAGGGGAAGAATTACAGCTAGTGGGGCTCAGCCTTTTATTTTGGCTTTCTCCTCCTGTGTCTTCATTGTCCTGCCTGGCCCTGACCCTGCAATCCCAAATGTCCATCTGGACACCACTGAGCCCCTGAGCTCCTCCACTGAGGAGATCAACTTGAAACCTTTTTTACCCATTTCTTTTGACGAGCAGAATTCGAAACTTTGATTTTCTTTTCCTTTTCCGTGTGAAATACCCCGGACTTTAAATAAAAAACCCAACCCCTGGGTTCGCACGGAGAGGAAAATCCCTTTCCCGATGGATCCCAGCGCATCCCGGAGCGCGCCTGGCGCTGCTGCTCCGCCCGCCGCCGGCAGGAGGCGCTCCCGGCGCGGCCCGGCCGGGGCTGGAGCCGGGATGGGACCGGGAGGGACCGGGATTTTGGAGAGGAGGTGTTAGGATTTTGGGGAGGGGGTCAGGATTTTGTAGAGGGGGTCAGGATTTTGGGAAGGGGTCAATATTTTGGGAAGAAGGTCAAGATTTTGGGAAGGAGGTCAGGACTTTGGGGAAGGGGGACAGGATTTTGGGAAGAGGGTCAAGATTTTGGAGCGGGGGGTGTTAGGATTTTGGGAAGGGAGTCAGGATTTTGGGAAGGGGGTC
>VZTZ01048550.1:0-11791 GCA_013400955.1 Drymodes brunneopygia
TGAGATGGAGTATTACAAACATCCCAAAACACCTGCCAGATGATCACCAAATCACAGGAACACAAGTTGCCACGTGCAGCTCTTTAATTTTGCTGGGAATTTTGGTGTTTAATTAGCAAAGCTGCAATCTGAATCAGGGACATTCTCCTGCCCTGGAAAAGGAGTGATTTTTCCTTCCTTTCTCAGAACAATAATGGAATCATCTTCCACCACATGCAGTGCTGCAGGAATTTTGGGAAAGAAGTTTTTGCAGTGCCCTGACTTCAATTACACCAATCTGAGTGCTTACAGTGTAAAAAGTTCCTTGGTAAATGACAAAAAAGCTAAAATTCCTCCTACAACGTTCCAATTCCGCTGCTTTTTTTGTCATCACGTTGATTTGGGGTTTTCAGATGTGCCCCAGGTTCTGTAAAGTCCAAGTTCTGTAAAGCCAAACTTTACTTTCAAGTTTTCCTGGTCTGCACTGTCCTTGTCTGACCTACCCAAAATTACATGTGGGGGAGGTTTGGCTTTGGCAATTTGAAGGCTTTAAATGCCTTTGTCACAGGAGATTCCCACATTTCTCATATTTGCCTCATTTCTGATATTTGCATTGACTCTCCAGTGCCAGAACTGATGGTTTTTTCCCTTTTCAGCTTAGAAAGTATTTGGTAAAATGCTGAATTTTGATATTTGTGGCCTCAGAGTGAAAGCTGCTCCTCTCCTGGTGATTCCCTTGCAAATCTTGGGGCTCGCTGTGCTCAGACCCTGACAAAATTCAAGCTGAAGGGCCAAACTTCCAAACGTGACTCACTCAGAGCAGGGCTGAGGTCTGAAAGCACCTTCATGATTTTAAATTCCTGTTCCTGCCCTGATTCCAGGGAAATCCCATCCAGCAGAGCACATCCCTGACTCCTCCAAACCCTTTGGCACTGATGGGTGAAGGCAAACCCCACCTTTGACTGCTCTTTGCTCCTCTTTTGGGGCCAGCCCTAATGGGAGGATTTATCCCCAGTGCAGAGGTGTGGCTCTCACTCCGCGCTGTTCCCAGGCTCCAGGCTGCCCTCTTAAGATGATAAGCAGCAAATTCCTTGCAAAAATCCACGGTGGATCGCTGCAAATGGGTCTAAAGCAGCATTAAAGAGCCACACAACTGTCCTGGAGTGCAATCTAATTTTTTTGGCTTTTTTGCTCCTCTTGCAAAGAATCTTTGCTTTCAGCTTTTATAATTAAACTTCCTGTCATTCAGCAGAAAACCTTAAGAAAAGAACTGGTTATACTTGAGAAATTAAAACCTCAGGAGTGTTGAGGAGCTGTTGGGAACTCCAGTGTTTCTCTTCCTTTTGAAACACCTTTATAAATAATTATCATTCTCCTCATCACAGTTGTCTTGGGGTGACTTTATGATGATTATGTGCTGATAATCTGTTTCTCCTGAGCTCTTATACAACTAAATAAAAAGTTCTGAAAACAGCTGGTCAAAACCCCAAACACTCCCTTATCCAGAGCAGCAGCTGCTGGTCAATATTCCTGTTCAACACAAACCAGTTTTGCATTGCTTTGGTTGTTGGATCCCTGCCTGCCTTTCAGGAGCACAATAATTCCCTTCCTTCCTCACTTTCCTCTCTCCACAGCATCTGAGGAGCCCAGGTGTGAAATCACAAAATCTGCACGGATCTGACAACCAAACCCAACCACAACATCACAGTCAGAAAAGTTCTGAAACAAAGAGCCACTCAAAAGACCCTTAATGAGAGAGAGAGGGAGAAAAGGTGATCACAAATCTCCCCCAGCTCTGCCCCCTTTGCTGCCAAGAGCCTGCAGCAGCTCCCAGGAGAGGAAAAGCACCCCAGTGCAGTGGTCAACTCTGGGGCAAGGAGTGCTCAGAGACTGTGCTGTGATGGAGTTCTTTATTGTCCAGCCAGAGACTGAGACTGCTCCAGATCANACCTGGATGTCCTTCCTGCTCCCCTCTGGGCCTGGGGAAGGGGCTCAGCTCTGGCCCTTGCAGGGCTGCTGTTCTATAACACACACAGTGGGACCCAGCACCCCAGAGCTGTTCCTGTGGACAGGGAGGATGTTCTGTGCCTGCAACACCTCAGCTGTGAGGGCTTTTTCCTAAATTCTGTCATGCAGCTGCTGCTCTGCAGCCACAGAATCCCAGGGTGGTTTGGGTTGGAAAGGACCTTAAAAACCAACATGCCATGGGCAGGGACACCTTCCACTGTCCCAGGGTGCTCCAAGCCCTGTCCAACCTGGCCTTGGACACTGCCAGGGATGGGGCAGCCACAGCTGCTCTGTGCCAGGGCCTCCTCACCCTCACAGGGAAGGATTTCTTTCCAAATTCCCCTCCTCTAAACTATTCTCTGTCAGTTTGGAGCCATTCCCCTTGTCCTCTTCTCATCAGAAGTCTCTCCAACCTGTCACTGTGCAGGGAGAAAGACCCCACAACATTTCCCTTCAGCTCTGTATAAAGACTTAAAAAGAGATCCCACATTTCCCTTCAGTTTTGTGTAAATGCCTAGAGACCCCAAAACATTTCCCTTCTGCTCTATGTAAACACCTAAAGAGAGATCACAAAATATTTTCCTTCAACTCTGTATAAATACTTAAAGAGAGACCCCACAACATTTCTCTTCAGCTCTGTGTAGACTTAAAAAGAGATCCCACATTTCCCTTCAGTTTTTTGTAAATACCTAAAAAGAGACCTCCCCATTTCCCCTCAGCTCTGTGTAAACACTTTGGGGACAAAAAAGAAGATAACATCTAAGTACATAAACCCTTCTGATGGGAAACTTTATGTGATGTTTCATAAACACAGAGCTAAAACAGTTCCCAATCTTGCAGGCAGCTGTGTAGGGGATCAGTAATTAATTAAATCATTAGGTTTGGGTGGAAGCAATTCAGCATTGCTGCCCTGCCCTATTTAAGGTCCAGGTGCTCCTTCCCAAGCCCTGCTGGGAGCTTCTTTGGGGCATTTCCTTTGCAAGTGAGTGTGGGCACTGCATGGCACGGATTTGGGGGTTTCTGCACTTTATGTTTGAGGGTTTTGTTTGACTACTCTAGAAAGAGAACTTTGCCCTTAGGGTTTCAGCAATACTGTATTTATGCTTTCTTCTGTCTTTGGCTTTGGACAAAATTCTGCTGGTGGCAAGGTGGGACTGAAAATGAAACATTCACAGCATGAAATGGCCAAATGAGGATGAAGAAGGGGAAGTAATTTTCCTACATCTAAAAAGTAATTGGTATCTTAAGGTAATAAATATCTATATCTTTATAAACAAACCTTCTTTGGAGATAGCAGCAGTAGAATCTGGCTTTTGTCAGATTTTCAGCCGCTTCTGCAGTGGTGACAAATAAGTAAGTATAACACAAAATAAGTTTTTATTTCCCTTTCCTCTCCTGGCATTTTACTGCCCTACCAAAATGCCATGAAACATTTCCTGGCTTTATTCATTTACACAAAATCCTTTTGATTATAAAACATTTGTGTACTTGTAACCTGTCCTCTTTGCAGCTTTGGTAGCAAAGAACATCTCTTTCTCTCTCATTTTATTTTGGTTTTTCTCCCCCAGTAGAAGTGGATGGGCTCGTTTTTCTTGCTTTTCCTTTCTTACAGCTCTGTAGTTTTAAGTGATTAAGTTCATGTACTCTTGTAAGTGAGTGCCTAACCACCATGGAATCACACATTTTTACAGATTCTACTCATAAAAGCAGCTCAAACAGTGCAGCAAAACTGCTCTGGATCCATTAGCTCCACTTTAAAAACTGTAATTCCTAAATTATGGATCTGTTTTTGTGTCGTTCCTCTGGCTCTGTGCTGGCTGAGCTCTCTGCAGCACCAGCTGCAATCAGATCATGTTGTGTGGCACTTCTGTCCCACTTTAAATATTTAGCTGGGAAAAGTGGCCCAGGATTTGGAGTGGAGCAGAGCTGGGAGGGGAAATGGGTTCCTGTCACTGCCTGCCCTAATTCAGAGCAGAAGTTCATCACCCTGAGCCAGGAGTAAAGGCTGAGGTGCTGCAAAGAAATGCTCTGAGTCTTGTTTGCTTTGTGGTTTCCCTGCCTGCAGCAGGGCACTTTTATCCTGCTTAATGATGAGTTTTTAACTTGTCTTTGCCTCTTTCTAGCAATTTCCATGGCCCATTCCAAAGGGAGTTAATGCTTCCAGAAACAGGGCACTTGTAGCCTACTCAATGATTTTTAACTTGTCTTTGCCTCTTTCTAGAATTTCCATGGCAGATTCCAAGGGATTTAATGGTTCCAGAGACAGGATACTGGTATCCAACTTAATGATGAGTTTTCAACTTGTGTTTGCCTCTTTCTAGCACTCTCCATGGCACATTCCAAAGGGAGTTAATGATTCCAGAAACAGGGTTCTTGTAGCCTACTCAATGATGAGTTTTTAACTTGTGTTTGATTCTTTCAAGCAATTTCTATGGCAGATTCTAGAGGGAATTAACAGTTCCAGAAACAGGGTACTTGTATCCTATTTAATGATGAGTTTTTTTAATTTGTCTTTGCCTCTTTCTAGCAATTTCCATGGCAGATTCCAAGGGATTTAATGGTTCCAGAGACAGGATACTGGTATCCAACTTAATGATGAGTTTTCAACTTGTGTTTGCCTCTTTCTAGCACTCTCCATGGCACATTCCAAAGGGAATTCCTGGAGCTGTGTGCAGGTTTCCCTTTCCCATTTCTGCTCTTCCCCTGCCAAGTGCTTGCTCTGTTTTGTGGCAATGCTGCAGTTGTAAAAAGGCCCTTCACAAACACAACCTGAGGGAAATATTTCTCTGTGTTCAGATTCTGAACCTTTTGAATGTTTGAGTTTGAAGCAGTGGCATTGCTGTGGTTTCTAAAAGGTGAGTTAATGACTGGTAAAATAACCACCCAAGGGCCTGAAAGCCACGTGTTTCCCATCTCTCTATAAGGAGATATTTTTGTCTTCCTTTCCTTTTATGCTCCTTTCTATATTTTACCAGGCCTATGAATGGCTTCCCTGGCTAAATGTGAACTTTTTTTGTAGAATTAAGAAATAGTTTAGGAAACAAGAGGAGACTTAAATAGTATTTACTTTGGGAATATAAACTAATAATTGTGAGGTGCAGTGTGGGCTGAGAGTCCTGGGGAGGGAGCGACTTCCTAAATGCTCTCAGTGACACCAAAAGCCAGGACTGACTTAAATGCAATAAAAACTGCAACTTGTGGGCAGCCCACTTTGAAACCAAGTGGGAATTTGATTTTTATTTTAGAGGGGCACTTTCTGCTCTGTCACAGGACTGAAAAATGAAATGGGGGTCTGCTCTTCATTTACAGGGGCATTTCCAGCTGTGGCACAGGAGGAGCAGGTGCTGTCAGGTTTCTCCTCTCTTGCAGGTGGCACAGCAGTGGTGTGGCAGATCAGCAAGGCTGGAATGAGGATCTGTGCCTGCTCCTAAAGGCTCAGTTGGTGCCCCAGAGCCTCGGGATTCCCTGGAGAGAGGGCAGTGAGCAGGATTGGCTCTGCACACCCTGGCCATGGGGAACGAGCTCAGCCACAGGAGGTTCTGGTGCAGGAAGCTCAGGAGGTACGAGAGGCTGCCAGCTGAGGGGGGAACTGCTGTGCCTGATGTCCCCGATGTCCCCACGGCCCAGCCAGCCCAGGGTGGGGGATTTTGGGGCAGTGTGAGCCACCCTGAGGATGAGAAACCCCAGGGTGCTGCTGCTGCTGGGCTGGATGGCAAAGATCAAGGAAGGAAAAGGGAAATGGCCTCGAGCTCCCCACCCGTGGGCCAGGGAATGGTGAGAAACACGGAGCTGCAGGAGCTTGGGGAGGCTGAGGACACCCCCCCTGCCATAAATCCAGATGGAAAAACTCAGGAGAGAGCTGGGAGAGCTGAGCCAGCCTCCAGAGCTGGAGGACACCCAGAGGTGACAGTGCAGGACTGGCCTCTGCAGCCTGCAGGGGAGATGGGAGCTGGGGCTGAGACCAAGCAGGGGACAGTGAAAAGCAGCTCAAGGTTACGCAGGAGAGCCAACCCCAGGCTGTGCAGGGCCAGCCCTCTCTGCAGGTGGCTGAAGAGACTCAAAGCTCCAGCAGGAAAACCCAAAGCCAAGCCTGGTGCAGCCACCAGCCAAGAGTGAGGCTCCTGTGG
Source organism: Drymodes brunneopygia (assembly GCA_013400955.1). NCBI lineage: Eukaryota > Metazoa > Chordata > Aves > Passeriformes > Petroicidae > Drymodes > Drymodes brunneopygia. The sequence continues at coordinate 6,114 of VZTZ01048550.1, forward strand.
ATTGAAAAAGCACCAAGTGCCCAGTGTGATACCTGCAAAAGGGAAAAAGGACTGGGAAAAAAGACTGGTTAAAAATGTTTCTTGTATCCAGTGAGAGGATGTTGTTTTTGTCATCTTTAAACTGAATTTCTGCTGGATGTTCCTGGCTGTCTTACACCCTTTGTGGGGCACAGAAGGTTTTCCCTCTGGCAGGGCTGGAGCAGGGGAATGAAGTGGCTCTGTTCCCTCAGCAAGCAGCTTGTGAGGATCCTCTGGCTCTGCTCTCACCAGGGGCTGCTCTGGAAAAGCTCCTTTTTGGAACCCTGCAAAGGTGCAGCTTTGGATCTTCCTGGTGCTTCCTGTCATTATTGGATTTCCTTTCCCCTGCTTGTAATAACTCGCTCTGCCTAATGGTCCAGGAGAACGATTCACAGCATCAGTGTTATCAACCTGAATGAACAGATTATGAAACCAGTGGGTCCTTACAAACACACGATGGTGGTGGTGGGTGAACAAGGGGCTCCAGGTTTGCTGCTGGAAGTGCTGGCTTTGTGTGGTTTTGTATCTGTGAGTCAATAAAAGCCACTTTCACTGCCTCCCATGAAGCCTTGGCTGCAGCTGGCAGTGGGAGAAGGGAGGGAAGGAGGGGATGGGTGTCACCATCTGCTGGTGCTAGCGAGGGTTGTGATGGTTGGTTTATTGAATCTGAGTGCAAAAGAAACAGGGACAAGTATTTAAAGTTTAAATCAAAATCACTTTTATTGAGTGCTAAGAACACAATTTATGCGATAGAAGAGGGGGAGAGAGAGGGAGAAAAAGAGAGGGAGAGAAAGTTGGGTTATAGCTACCGTGGCACAGACAGAATCCCCTTTGGTCTGGCTCCAGGAATCTCAGCTTTGTCCACGGGGAGATCTCAAAGGGGTTTTTTCAGAGGGTCTCTTTATAGTCCTTTCGAAGGCAAGGGGCAGCTCACCAGCAGGTGAGGTAATTCTCTTCAGGAACGAGGTACAGCAGGCTGAGGGGTGGGGAAATGAGTGCCATTGTTTTGGGGCAGTGGTACAGAGCAGGTGTACAGGACAGAGCGTTTCTGTGCAGCCCTTTCTACCTTGGCAGCAAGAACGATGCAATCTACAGTGGCCTGTGCTGGCTTTGTATACCCCTGCACTTGGCAGGCATTCCCACCTTGATCTGGCCAGGCTTCTTTTGTACCAGAGTCCCCTTTCCCCTTTTGGGGGTCTTCTTTGGGGTGTTCAGTCCCTGCCCTGGTCCATGATCAGGAGACAGATGAGGGATTTCAGTGCAGTCTCTCACAATGGGCTGGCCCTGCCTGCCCACAGATGTGGGAAATGGCATCTCTGGGGGTTCCCTGCAGTGCCAAGGAGCCAACAGTGCTGGTCTGGCTGTGCTGGGGCTGCTGCTGGACAGACAGGGAATGCATGTGCAGGAAAAGCCTTTTGTTTGGCTGCTGTAGCTCTGTGCCATCCATGGGGCTCCTCCAGGTGTCTCAGAGCTGAGCTAAGCACAGCCTGGAATGCTGAGCCTCGGCCTGCTGGAGATTCCAGCTGGGGGCAAAAATCCTTCTGGGAGATGGGAGAGCCAAGGAGGGGCTCCAGGGCTGTGCTGGAGCAGGATGCCCCAGGGGGTGCCAGCCTGGCCTGGAGCAGCAGGGATGGGGAGAGATGCCAAGGGAGGAAAGTGAGCAGCAGCCTGAGCTCCTGGAGCTGCCTCCTGCACCTGCCTGTGGTACCTGTTCTGATCCTGGAGCTGCCTCCTGCACCTGCCCGAGGTACCTGTGCTGATCCTGGAACAGCCCCTGCACCTGCCTGAGGCACCTGTGCTGATCCTGGAACAGCTCCTGCACCTGCCCGAGGCACCTGTGCTGATCCTGGAACAGCCCCTGCACCTGCCCGAGGTACCTGTGCTGATCCTGGAACAGCCCCTGCACCTGCCCGAGGCATCTGAGCATCTCCTGAAGCTGCCTCCTCCATCCAAGGTACTTGTGCAGCTCCTGCACCTGCCCGAGGTACCTGTGCAGCTCCTNTACCTGCCCAAGGTACCTGTGCAGCTCCTGGAACAGTTCCTGCACCGGCCTGAGGCACCTGTGCTGAGCCTGGAACAGCTCCTGCGCCGGCCTGAGGCACCTGTGCTGAGCCTGGAACAGCTCCTGCGCCGGCCTGAGGCACCTGTGCTGAGCCTGGAACAGCTCCTGCGCCGGCCTGAGGCACCTGTGCTGAGCCTGGAACAGCTCCTGCGCCGGCCTGAGGCACCTGTGCTGAGCCTGGAACAGCTCCTGCGCCGGCCTGAGGCACCTGTGCTGAGCCTGGAACAGCTCCTGCGCCGGCCTGAGGCACCTGTGCTGAGCCTGGAACAGCTCCTGCGCCGGCCTGAGGCACCTGTGCTGAGCCTGGAACAGCTCCTGCGCCGGCCTGAGGCACCTGTGCTGATCCTGGCACAGCTCCTGAAGCTGCCCAAGGTACCGGTGCTGATCCTGGAACAGTTCCTGCACCTGCCTGAGGCACCTGTGCTGATCGTGGGACAGCCCCTGCACCTGCCCGAGGTGCCTGTGCTGATCCTGGAACAGCTCCTTCACCTGCCCGAGGTGCCTGAGCATCTCCTGGAGCTGCCTCCTCCATCCAAGGCACCTGTGCAGCTCCTGGCACAGCTCCTGCACCTGCCCGAGGTACCTGTGCTGCTCCTGCCCTGGCTGCTGCTCAGTCACAACACTGACGGCAGCTCTGATCTTATTCCCAGCTGGACCCCGAGTAGGAAGCTCCTCCTTCTCGTCCTTTTCCCTCTCAGAAGCCCCAGCTGAACACTCTCCCCCTCTGTCGGTGCCTCCGCAGCTCTCCCGGGGTGAGCGGGGACAGCAAAGCGCCTTTGTCTCGTTGATCACCGCATCAACGTTCTGCTAAAATCCCCTAAAGGGCTTAGAGCGCACCTTGGAGCTCTTTTGGAACAGAATTAGGACAAAAAAAGTAACTTCAGCACATCCCTTCCTACACCTCTACCTCAATCCAAAGCTGTTGGCTGTGCCAGGCAAGAAATAAATGAGTGGGGAAGCAGCTGCTTCCCACCTTGGGCTCAGAGGCACCATCTGCTGCGCTGCCTCTGCCCGTGCTGCAAACAATTCCTTGGGTACCAATGCCCTCCAAGGATCACATTTACCTCGTGCAATCCCCAGGCTCCCCAGGTAAAAGTCTCAGGAAGTTTTTAAAAGCAAGGATGTACCCCCAAAACACTGGAATGTTCATTTCTACAGGCAGCAAAACTTTATTTTTGATTTTCCTGAAGTCAGTGAGGTGTGGAAGTGCCTCCCTTTATTGATTCAGTCTCTTTCTTTTAATGCAGGAAGGTCTTTGTTTGTTTGTTTCAAATATTGATTCTTTGAATTTATTTATGTAGGTTTTGCGTTTGTTTGATTTGGGTTTTTTTTAAGGCAGAGATGTTCCGTGTTTTTTCTGAGCCAGGTTTCAGCTCTTGATGGAGTGGAAGCCCTGAAGAAGAGAGCTCTGAATCACAAGAAATTTGACAGTTGGGGAAATAAAGCAGCTCAGGATCTGTCGGTGTGGAAAAGGGGATGGTTTGAAGTGCTGAGCTGCATTTCTGAGATGGATTCTGTGCTTGGAGAGCAGCTCAGCTGCAGCGTTCACACAGGGGCAGGGACCTGGCACAGGATGGGGAAGTGCAAAGCCCTTCATTGTGCAGTGAAAATCCCTTCAATCCCAGCACACAGACAGGACAGAACCTCACAGAAACAGCAAAGATGCATCCCCGAGTGTCCCCCAATCCCCTGGAGCATTGCCCAGGTGTCACCTGGGATGGGAACAGGTAAACAATGCCCTGCAAGGTCACAAACCACAAGATTCTCACGCAATTAATCAAAAAAACCACAAACCCATCCCACTTTTCCCCAGCCTTTCTCAGGTGAGCTGGATGTGTTTCCATGGTCCCCTCCAGGCCCAGGGAAAAGGCCATTCCAGGCCTGCTGGTCTCTAACACCCAAGGTGGGACCCTGCACTCAGCTCATTCCTTTCACTCCTCTCATCCCCCTTTTCCCTCTGCCATTCTCCCCAGAGCTCTGCTGTTAATGCCTTGTCCATCCATTACAGCTCTTTAAAGATTCAGGAGGAATCCTGCTTTTCATTGTGCAGCTTCAATATTCACACACCCCTGAGCAAAAGTGATCACAGAGCTGGGATTTCCTCTGTTTTCAGGTGAGAAACTGTTTAAACTGGCTGTACATTCACTAAGACTTGCTTTTTTTTCTCTCTTTTTCCCCTCTCTCTCTTTTTTCCTCCTTCTCTCTCTTCCTCCTCCTTCTCTCTCTTCCTCCTCCTTTTCCTTTTTTTGTTTTATTTTTTTTTGAGACAAAAACCTTGAGAGACTTTCTCTGAAGTGTGGTGTGTTATTCCACTGTCACATTTTACTCTGAATTCAGCAGGCAGGAGAATTCAGGGACATCTTAAATAAAACTACACCTCGAGTGGGTCACAATAAATTCTCTGCTCAAGCAGTCTGGGACATTTCCCTGCCCCGGGGTATTTTGGAAACCTGGGTTTTAATGGAAAGTTTAAAAACTCCGTATTTTTTCCCCAAAATTGCACAATTCAGAGCTGTGCAAATATCCTCTCCTGGTAACATCCTCAAGGTGATTTCCAGGTTTTTTTCCTGAAGTTATAAAGTTATAATTCTTTTACACAGAATTGAGGACTCTTGATCATCTTTCCCTGTTTGCTGCTAGAAAATCTTGCAGCTTTTTTCCTTCTCTTCCTCTATTGAGGAGGAATTTCCCGCAGTTGGTTGTTCCTTTGTCAATTCCTCAAATATAGGTTGATATTTTTATTTTGGAGGGAGGACAGGTGTTTGCTGCAGTGCTTCCTGCAGGGATCCATTTGGAAAAATGGCTTTATAAATAGAGGAGCTCTGCTTTAGATTGGTTGGAAATCATTTCTAATGATGCAAAAAGGAGCAACACTGGGGATGGAATATCACAGCCACTGCAGGGAAAAAAACTTTGAATTGGGAACATCAGGAAAACCTAAAACTTGAGGGTTTGGTGACCTGGTTTGAAATCTCTTGTCTGGTACCTGTTTCAGATGATAAGAAAATAGTTTCTTCTTTCCTGGGAAAATCCCAGCAAATCAGCTCTGATCAATTAATTAAAGGCTCACCTGACATCCTCAAGGTGAATTCCAGGTTTTTTTTCCAGAAAAGCCTGAAGGTAGAAAGTTTTTACAAAAAATTAAGGAGTCTTGATCATTTTTCCCTTTTTGCTGCTTGAAAATCTTGCAGCTTTTTCCTTCTCTTCTTCTCTCACTCTTTCAGGTGATGGGAAAATAATATTGTTACTCCTTCCTTGGAGAAATCCCAGCAAATCAGATCTGATCAATTAATTAAGGGCTCACCTGGCTCAAATGCAGGTGTGAGGTAAAGGTTTCAGCCTCTTACTGCAGGGAAAATAATCTAACACAGGTTTGTTCTGTGTGGTTTGACCCCTCAAATGACCTGAAATTAAAAACGTGAATATTCTTAGACTTGAACCTCTTGCATTCCCCCCATTTTCATGTGGATAAAAACCCCATTTAACCCTCTCAGCTACAATTCACATTAAAATACACCCAAAATCATCTGATTTTTTTTAATCAATTAAATGTATTATTTAAATAATAAATTTAATTTAATTAATTTATTTTATTTAT
>VZTZ01048550.1:11842-28332 GCA_013400955.1 Drymodes brunneopygia
TTTATGTTAATTTTATTTTCAGTGTTGGCAAACCAACAGAACAGCAGCCACAGAAAATCCGTGGCACATGAACCCCAAACTGTCAGGAGCTGTTCCTAGGAGGGCTCACTCCTGTGAACAGGCACCACCCCTCACACTGATTGTCATAAATAAATAATAAATTTCCAGCAATCTCAGGAGCTGGAGCAAGATATTCAACTTCTTATCTAATTCTTTTGCCTAAGTACATGAAAATATTCCAGTAGAAGAAAAACCCAGCACGGTGCCTTTCTTCTGTGGGAGCTTGTAGCCCCCAGATCCTCATCTTGTGAACACAATCCCTGAGAAAAAACCTCTGGAAAAAGGAGAAAAAGACCAAATTATTGATGTTGCCTGCCTGACCCAGGACTGATTTAGAAATGCAGAAAGCCAGCGTGGTGGTGGCTGTGAAAAGCCAAGAGTTTTGAACATCTCACAAAAATTTAACAGAGTTCTGCTGCAAAGCACTGGGGGATTTTTTTTTTCTCTCCCCTTTCAATTAACCAGCACGTGGGAACACTTCAAGGAACCAGCACCAGGCTTTCCCTGGATTTCCTGCATCCACTTTCGGAGGAAATATTAATGAGGTGAAAGGAATTAATGCTGGTGGGGAGCTGAAGCAGCATCCAGTGAGCACAAAGACTGAGCTGGGTCAAACAGGGAGAGAAGGCACAGGAGCAGGGATGGGACAAGGAGGGAAACACCCAGGAAATTCTGCTCTGCCTGAGCACAGCCAGCAGCTGCCAGGGAGATTTGGCACGGGATGCTGCTCAAATCCAGAGTTTCAGGGCAAACTCATGTAATTGAGTCTCCTAAAAGCCAACTGCGAGGCAAAAGAGGGATTTTATCCCACAAAATAAGCAGTGGAGCTTATCCCAGAGCACAGCTGATGTGTGAGGTTCCTGAGGAGCACAACACGTGGGCAGTGATCAATGCAGGGTCAAAGACTTCTCAGAAGAGACTGCGCTGTTGCATGGAGTTGGGTCCCACTGTGTGTGTTATAGAACAGCAGCCCTGCAAGGGCCAGAGCTGAGCCCCTTCCCCAGGCCCAGAGGGGAGCAGGAAGCACATCCAGGTCACCAGGGATGGACATGGCAAAAGAGGATCATGGCTTTGTGGCCTTGTGCACCCATTGTGGGAGAGGATTGGACTTGGGGACCTTCTAGGGGATTGTTTATCTTTGNACATGGTCCCATTCTCCAGCAGAATTCCAGAGTTATCCCAGCCAGCCCCACACGGGCACTGGAGCTCTGCAGATTGGCAAGGAGAAAACCTGCAGGGAAACACAAAGGGGTGTTTATTTCACCTCATTTATTCAAGGTTTTCATTAATTTCCTTTACCTTTCATCTCATTACCTCATTCATTTCATTTATTTCACCTCTCTCTCCATGCTCAGGGCCTTTCCTGGCTCTGCCCAAACTCCTGGTCCATCAGACCCTCTGGCACAGCCAGCCAGGTTTTATTAATAGGGCTGAGAGGGCAAGGACTGCAGATTTTCATAAACTGAGAATGAAAATGGAATAAACTCTGAGGATAAACCCCCTGCCATGGCATAAGCAATTTCTGCCTCCTGAAACAGGTATTTGAATGGATTCCTCTTGCCTCTATGGGAAATTCTGCTTTCTGGTGGAATTTTGGGAGTCCCTGGGGTCCCTCCAGAACCGGTCTCGCTTTTCCTCTTCAGGAGTATCCAGGTGTTGTCAGCCCAACCTTAGAGCAGGAGAAGCAGAGCAGAGACATAAAACACAAATTTCATTTTATTCCCCTTGCCTCTATGGGAAATCCTGCTTTCTCCTGGAATTTGGGAGAGGAGAGCAAATCCAGGAGCTGATCCAGCGTCTCATCTAAACGAAGCCTTGCTCTGAATATCCCCGGGTGTCCCTGCAGCACCTCCTGGTGCGGAGCTGGAGGCAAAAAGCAATTACAGAACGTGTGTAAAGGGATGCAGGATGGCTGCTAAATACTTAACAACCTCCTGGAACACGGGCAGGCGGCTGCTGCAGACAATGGGGGAGCTGTCAGTGACAGCAGAACACAGCAGCAGCACAAAGCCGGGCTTATCTCGCTCTGCACAGCTCCCAGGGCAGCCAGGCTGGGCAGGAGAGGCTCTGCTCTGCTGTGCTCTGGGTGAGAGCTGCTCTGCCCAGGGTGTTGGGATGATCTGTCAGGAAAATTCATCCCCAAACACCTTTAGAAAGGGTCTGGATTAGGGGATTTGGGAAGTCTGTGCCTCTCCAGTGCCTCAGGCAGTGGGCAAAGAGAGAGGGAAATGTGGCCGGGAAATTGGGATCCAAAGGAGGCTGAGTCCTCCAAAAATGTGAGAGAGCCCATGGGAAATGGCCCCTGGCCTCTGCCTTGATTGGAATAAAGCTCCAGGGCTGCTCGGTCTCCTTTTTGGCCACAAACCCCTGGTGTTTGGGGATGGATTTTCCTGCCACCTGCCACTCCTCAGACATTTCATGGCATCCTCCACAGGTGTTGGGATTCCAGGGAGTGGGCAGGAACGAGTGCACAAAGCCAGGATTTGTGCCTTTTCATTGCCCAAACCTTTCAGCAGACGTTCTTTGTGGCAATGAGAGAAATGGAGAGACCCTTCCATTGAGAGGGATGAGCAGCTTTTCCTTCTGAGGCTGGCTCAGCTTCCAGAATTAGTCTGTGGGAAGGGAAGAAAGGAGTTTTAAGTGCCACATTCAGCCAGCAGCATCATTAAGGCAGGAAGAGTGAAATGAGGAGCTGAGTGGATGGCTGTGAGTAAGTGGCAGCAGATTTTTTTGTACCGAGGTGCCAGACATTGCTTCCCTCACTTTTCCAGTGTCCTTTCCACTGTGAAAGGCATGACTGGTGACTGTCCTGGAAACTCTGGGCTCACAGGAATGTGGGAGAATGTTCCTCCCCACTGCCTGGAATCCCAGCACCTGTGGAAGAGGCCATGAAATGCCCGAGGTGTGCAAGGGGAACCCGTGGCTGATTCTTGCCCTGCTTTTTGCAGGGTNCCTGTGTGAGCACTGCAAGGTCGGGAACCTCAGCCCCTGGCCCTGCTCTCACCTCACAGCCAGGGCTTTCCAAAGCCAGCCCAAATCCCCACAGTTAAACTCTAAACGAGTCTCAGGATTTCTCCTGCACAGCCCCCAGCAGCCCTGCCAGGTGCTCAGCACTCCCTCTCAAACCCTGCCACCCATTTTAAATGAAGTTTCTGTCTCCTGGAAGACACATGGCCCAGATTTCAGCTGCCTCTTATTTTCCTTTCCTCCCGTGATCACTCCTCTAATGGCATTTAACGCTCCCAGGCATCTCCCGAGCCTGGAATGCCACAGCTTCCCCTGGCTAAACTAAAAACCTGTGCCCGTATCAGTGCAAGTGAACAAANGTGTTTCTCTGGAACCTGCGTGTTTCTTCTGTTGCCAGCAGTGCAGGAGCTGATGGAATCTCTCTGCCCACAGTGAGCAGCTCTTTGGAGGGCAGGGATTTCAGTCTGCAGCCTGATCCTCACCCCCTGCCCTGGCTGCCTCCCCAAATGGTGAGCAAAGCAGTCCCTGATGTCCCTGGGGTCCCTCAGAACCTGCTCTGCCTTTCCCCTGCAGGAGCACCTGGGTGCTGCCAGCCCAACCTTAGGGCAGAAGCAGCAGAGTGGGCAAATAAAACACAAAATGCAAGAATGAAACTTCTTTTAGGGCTGCTGGTTTGCTGTGTAAGCCACTCCAGGAGCATCCCAAAAGCACCAGGTTCACTCTCTTAAATAGCCTCTAAAAGGTCGCTGAGTAATTTAAGAGCTTTCTGAGGAAAATGCATTTATTCTGTGAGTGCTTTGCACTGCCCTGGCTCTGTTCCCTCACTCAGCTGAAATCTGGGCCATGTGTCTTCCAGGAGACAGAAACTTCATTTAAAATGGGTGGCATCCCTCCCTCTCTCCCTGCTCAGGTGAGGGGACACTGCTGAGGGAGTGCAGAGGGAGGAGTTGGAGTCCACTCCAAAATTCAAAAAATGTAGGGTCCCACCATGGGTGTGATGGACAAGCAGCCCTGGAATGGCCTTTTCCCTGGGCCTGGAGGTGACCATGGAAACACATCCAGCTCACCTGAGATGGCCTGGGGAAAAGTGGGATGGATTTGTGGCCTTCTGGAGCAACTGTGTGAGAATATTGTGGTTTGTGACCTTCCAGGGCATTGTTTACCTGTTCCCATCCCAGGGGACACCTGGGCAATGCTCCAGGGGATTGGGGGACACTCGGGGATGCATCTTTGCTGTTTCTGTGAGGTTCTGTCCTGTCTGTGTGCTGGGATTGAAGGGATTTTCACTGCACAATGAAGGGCTTTGCACTTCCCCATCCTGTGCCCAGTCTCTGCCCCTGTGTGAGCACTGCAAGGTCAGGAACCTCAGCCCCTGGCCCTGCTCTCACCTCACAGCCAGGGCTTTCCAAAGCCAGCCCAAATCCCCACAGTTAAACTCTAAACGAGTCTCAGGATTTCTCCTGCACAGCCCCCAGCAGCCCTGCCAGGTGCTCAGCACTCCCTCTCAAACCCTGCCACCCATTTTAAATGAAGTTTCTGTCTCCTGGAAGACACATGGCCCAGATTTCAGCTGCCTCTTATTTTCCTTTCCTCCCGTGATCACTCCTCTAATGGCATTTAACGCTCCCAGGCATCTCCCGAGCCTGGAATGCCACAGCTTCCCCTGGCTAAACTAAAAACCTGTGCCCGTATCAGTGCAAGTGAACAAAGACATAAACAAAGGTCATAAAGTGAATTTATACGACTTCTGATAAAACTCCTGCTGACAGGTTTGTGGGGGGATTTTTTAGCTGACAGTTTTCTTCCCAGCGCTGCCAGTGTTCCAGGCTTGTTGCCTGTTTGCTGTGCCTGTGGCACACACCTCTCACAAATACATCACTTTCTGGCACCAGAACAGAAGGGTGAGCAGTAATTAACAGCATCTTCCATAAATCCCACCCTTCTCTCCTCCTTTCTGCTCCTAAATATGCAAAAGATGCCTGGAGAGGTGCTCTGACAGCACCAAGAGCAAAGAGGCTGCCCATTACTTACCCCAATAAAAGCCTTACCTCGGTAAAAAGGAACCTGAAGATGAAATCACTGCTTTCTGTCATCTCATAGGTTTAGTTTATTCTTCTCCCCACGGGGAAAAGTTTCCTGTTTTCTTCACATTAATCAAGTGCTTTGTGCTGCTGAGTTTGAGCTGATCCTCCTGGAGCCCGGCGAGTGCTGAAGGAACAAAACCCATCTCACTCTCCCCTCACTCCCAGCCCTTCCCTGCTCTGCCTTTGTTTTTAAAATTAACTTCCACGTTTTCTCGGAGCTGAGAAAGCCATTACAGCAAAGACCAAACCAATTTTTCTTTCCAGCATGTGTGATTGTTTTCTGCTTCCCTAAAAGGTTAATGTTCCAAATGAATAATGGGCGGTGGGGAAGAGGAGGAAAAAAGATTTTTTTTCCCCCTGCCTTTCCCTCAGCTCACACAGCTGGAGGTGTTGCTGTCTCCTTGCACCAGGAATATTTTGGCAGCTTTCAGAGCTTTTTTTCTTGGGGTGGTGGCCTCCAAAACCCCCTTCAGGCCCTGCTGGTGGGGCTGCTCACAAAGGGAATGGGTTTGTGCTACTGTTTGCCTTCTTGAACTCCTCCAGATGGGTCTGCTCACAAAGGGAATAGGTTTTTTCCCCATTTTCCTCCCTGAACCCTTCTGGTGGGGCTGGTCCCCAAGGGAATGGGTTTTTTCCCCATTTTCCTCTCTGAACTCCTCCTGATGGGGCTGCTCCCCAAGGGAGTGGGTTTGTGCTCCTGTTTTCCCCCCTGAACCCTTCTGTTGGGGCTGCTCACAAAGGGAATGGGTTTTTTTCCCCATTTTCCTCCCTGAACCCTTCTGATGGGGCTGCTCACCAAGGGAATGTTTTTTTTCCCCATTTTCCTCCCTGAACTCCTCCTGCTGGGCAGTTTTGTGCTGCTGCTGCCTCCCAGGGTTGTTCTCTCCTGCCAGCAGAGGAGTTATCAAACCCCCCAGGACAATCCAGCCCCAGGAAGCCACAGCAGCTTCACCCCTGAGAAATCTGGGGGAGATTCCTGCCTGTTCCCAGCTGATGGAATGGGGTGAAGGGAATTGGAGCCACCTGCAAGAATGGCTAAAGAGCCCCTGAGAATGGAATATCAGGCACAGATTTAAGAAAAATCACCACAAAATCACCCCTGAAGAATGAGGGGTGACCCCACTGCTCAGCCCTGGCAGCAGCAGGGAGGGAATTCAGTTCTCCTGTTCCCCAAAATCCCCCTCTGAGCTGGCAAACCCCCCGGCTGTCAGTGGGATCCCAGCAGCAGGAGGACAGGGATCCATCCCAGCCCCTCTGGAATGCTGTGCTCCTGTTTGGAAAAGCTGCTGGATTATCCTGGAATAAATCCACACTGTTCCCCCTTATTAAATCAAAACCTGCTGGCTTGGAGGAACAAAATTAGTAATGCTGTGAACTCTCCCGTGGGCTGGGAATGTAAAGGAGCTTGGCATTGCAGAGAGTTGCAGCAGAACAGAATTCTTTGCAGGAGGGAAGAAAGTAAGGGAATCTATGAAGTCATTGACTAGTTTAGCTCAAAAGGACACAGCTCCAAATCTCAATATAATTATCCCAGTGCCCACAGTTCCTGTTGGAGATGTTCTTCTGCTGGGTCAATATTTTTTTTTTTTTCTTTTTGAGCTGAGTTAACACATACATCATGTTTCAGGATGCTGCTGAATGCAGGGAATTGAATTTACCGGGGTGAGCAGCTAAACTTAGGCAGGCAGCTTGGGGTGATCGCTGAAGTTTGTGGCAGAAATGGGAATTTGGAAGCCAAATGTGAGAGTTTGGAAAGCAGCAGAGCCCACACAGGTTCTGTGCTGCCCCTCTGAGCAGCCTGGTTATCCAGCAGGGCTCAGCAGTGCAGCCTCTGGTGCCACAAAACAATTCCCACCTCATTCCATCTTCTCCTCCCATTTCCTCCCCTTGGAGCTCCAGCTCCCAGGTCAAACCTCCCAGCTGCTGCCTGCAGGTCCAAGAGGGCTGCAAAGCCCCAGATTTCTGACTTGTGGTGAGTCTGTGCCTCAATCCCATCTCTGTTTTCCACAGTTCTGAGAACTGAAATTTCTGCATCTCTTCCTCTCTCTCCCTCTGTGAGCAGAGCTGTGCCCTCTGCAGAGGTGGATGGAGGAGTTCCTGGAGTGTGAGGCTTTGGGAATTAATCTGCCACACTGGCTGCTATTTGTAATTTAAACCTGTAAATTATGGTATTCAGATTTCTGCAAATGCCCCTGTCAGAAATGTAAATTGGAAGAAAACATTTTCTTTATAGAGTCTGGGACTGCTGAGACTGCTCCTATGGCTGCTGCTGTGGCTGCTGCCATGGCTACTGCCCCATGGCCACTGCCCTATGGCTACTGCCCTATGGCCACTGCCCTATGGCCACTGCCCTCTACCACGCAGTGCAAATTCCCTTTATCCCATCCCACAGCCAGGATGTGCCATCCCATAAACAGCAAAGAGAAACAATCCCCTAGAAGGTCCCCAAGTCCAATCCTCTCCCACAATGGCTGCACAAGGCCACAAAGCCATGATCCTCTTTTGCCATGTCCATCCCTGGTGCCCTGGATGTGCTTCCTGCTCCCCTCTGGGCCTGGGGAAGGGGCTCAGCTCTGGCCCTTGCAGGGCTGCTGTTCTACAACACACACAGTGGGACCCAACATTTGGGGTGCATTTCCCTGACCATGGAGATGCATTTTGCCCCTCGTTTTTCACTCACCTGAGACCCCCAGTCCTCAGGAAAACCCCACTGCCCAAATGATGCACGAGGCAGAGTTTTGGGAGAGGCTGTGCTCCTCCAAAGGCCACGGGTGTCCAGGAACCTCGCTGGCAGGCAGCAGAAAACAGCCTGAGAAACTGCCTGGCAGCAGAGAAAGCAGCTGATATTTCTGTCCTCTTCTCCTTTGAAGCAGAACTCCAGCTGATTGCACTGTTGGAATGTGAGGAAAAAAAAGGAAAGATGGTCTGAGGTTTGTCCTGGATGCAGCATCAAGGCTGAGGAAAGCACAGGGAAAGGCAGGGGGAGAGGGGAAGGGAAAATCTCAGAGAAATTCCAGGTTTTTATCCTCTTGAAAGAAGAGTCTTAAACAAAGCATGAACCAGTTCTGGTCTGACACAATGTGAGTGCTCCAGTGGTTCCTGTGACACTCGAGAGCAGCAGGAGAGGAAAAACACCTCGAAATTTCTGTCCTACAGCAGCAGGGGAAAAGGCATCACCTGCCTCTGCCATTTCCTGAAAAACCCCTAAACCTCACCAAACCTCCCAGGCTCTGAGGAAAATATTACTCCTTTATTTCTGTAGCCAATAAAGGAACGAGTGTCACCCTGGTTTTTGCAGTGTTCTATGTTTTTACTTCTGTAGTAGAAGTTTCCATGCATTTTCTATAAACACAGTCCTTGTTTTTGTAACCGGCCAAGATTGTTTTGCACTTCTAAATTGTTTTTCATTCCTTTCCCCTAAGGCAGAGAAAGATGATAGACTATGTCATTACCCTGTGAAATTATAGAGGTGGTAACCTCATTGACCAATCCACGATTGTCTTAAGAAAAATACAAATATTAAAAAAAAAAGAAAGACAGAATTTCTTTTCTAGTCCTGCCTGGTGGTCCCTGACCTGCTGCTGAAAAATCTGTGTATTTCTTTCGTGTCCAACAATGCAACAAATGAGTTCTTACCCTCCTCACCCAAAATCTGCAAATCTCACAGATAAGGAGCACCAACATATTCTGGAGCAATATTTTAATCTGAAAACAAATATTTCTGAGATTTGAAGAGTGTATTAGTGCTGCAGTGGTCCCATGACTGGATGGAAATGTCCTGGGAGAGGCCAGAAAAGTGCTTTGAGTCACAGTTCTCATTCTCTTCTTGCCCAGTTGCTGCCACAGCAACACTGTGCTAAACTTCCTTTAAATATTTGCCATAAAAAGAAATAAAAACAGCAGGAAGAGCAATGGGAGCCTCCACTGAAATGGTATTTATTCCAGGTTATAACCTGGCAGGTTTGTGCACCTCTCACCCAGCAGGGGCTGAATCAAGAGCCCCCTGTGATTTGTGCCAGGCTCTGTTCAGCCCAAAAAACTTTAAATATTCTTGCACTGAGAGTGTTGCACCCTGAATTTCAGTGATGCTGAGCTTCCTGCATATTTCTGAACCTCAATCCCATTTTTCTGCTGGTTATGGGATGAATTTCTGCTGAAAAAAAGATGAATTATCCTCACTGCGTGGTCTGCTTTGTTCCCCATCCACCAACACCAGTTTAACCCTTTCCCTAAGTTTTTGTTACTCCTCTTTCACAGATTTCTGAGGGTGTAGGATTAGGTTCGGTTCAGTTCCGGACGGCTGGGACGAAGACNAGGCTCTGCTCTGACCCTTGGAGCTGTCTGCAGGCAGAGGGGATTGTTCAATCCAAAGGGGGATCACCTTCAGTCGGCCAAGCCATTGTTTGCCAGTTGTTCAGGAACTGGGACTTGGTATCTCAAAGCTTGTCTTCATTTCAATTTCACTATTCTCAGCATATTTTGCCAGGTAATCATATTTATAAGGCTTTCCTATTTCATCCTTCCCAACATGAGGGCTTTTTAAAATTCTGAGCTGGTTTATTTGCAGAACCCCCTTGCACAGCAGGGCTGAGCAGCACAGGGAGGCAGCACCAGGCAGGATGCTGCTCCCCTCGGGGGCTCTCTCAGGGCCACACACCCACCACAAACTCTTCTTTGCAGGATGCAGGATTAAAACTCCACCAACAACATCAGAAATATAAAGAACAAAACCCTGGAATTGTCTGTGCTTTACAGACACTTTCTGCCAGCAGCAGCTTATCTGGGCCTGTACAAGGAGTTGCTATTGCAGCAAACACCGTGTGCTGGTTTATTATTTAATGAAATGCAGCCCTAACAGCACATAAAACACACAAGGACTGCTCAGGCTCCTTGCTGATTCAGTGTGCCGTGGTTAACACGAGAAAAATGTGGGCAAGATGAGATTATTGGTGCGACAAAAGCAAACTGGAGGCAACTTCATGGCCACGGGGAACTTTTTTATGACTTTCTGGCATTCAGGTCTCAATTATCAGAGCCAGGGCTCAGATCATAAAGAGAATTTATCTCTGGCAGATGTAGGTTGCTTTATTAGAGCCTTCAGAGCAGTGAATGGTTTGATAATGAAGTTAAAGGAGAAGCAGAAGTTCCCAATTTGAGGGGAGCCTTTGCTGCTCGTGATGCTGGCGCTGGGCTGGGTCAGGGGAAAATCAATAATTCTGCCCTCAGGAAGGCTCTGCTTATGAAAAATCCCCCAAATTGATGCTTATGTGCCACTAGCAAAGAATATTTCCTTTAGGGGGTCTACATCTCTGGAGATCCGGAGTGTTTGTATGAAATTTAAGGAATATTTATCCACCCACTGTGTAAACAACCACGTCGGGGCTGATTTGATGGGATTGAAATCATGAGGCAGAGGCAGGTTCAGGGGAGGCAGCCCTGGGTGGGAACAGCTGATTGTTTAGGAGGCAGAACCCTAAGGAAAACATTAGAAAATCAGATATTTCTGATTTCTTAGGGTTCTGATAAGGAATCTGATATTTCTGCCCCTGTGAGTGACCCACAGGGAGAGGCTCAGGAGGGCTCTGGTCGTGGTGCTGCTCCCACAAAGCCAGAGCCCAGGTTTGTAGGAAGGGATTCCTGAAGATTTACTTCCTTTGAAGGGAAAATCCATCCCCAAACCCCAGAGGTTTATGGCCAAAAAGGAGACAGAGCAGCCCTGGAGCTTTATTCCAATCAAGGCAGAGGCCAGGGGCCATTTCCCATGGGCTCTCTCACATTTTTGGAGGACTCAGCCTCCTTTGGATCCCAATTTCCCGGCCACATTTCCCTCTCTCTTTCCCCACTGCCTGAGGCACTGGAGAGGCACAGACTTCCCAAATCCCCTAATCCAGAGCCCTTCTAATGTAGAACCCCCCTTTGTCCTTTCCTTGTGTCACTCAGTGGAATTCCCATGGAATTTATGGTTCTTCCCATTGTTTCTCTCATCTCTCAGTACCCAATTTTATTCATCAGCAGCCCCACAGTTTGTTTGTAAAGACAAATCCCTCCTTCCTTTCACAGGGATGGAGAGCAGCTGGATCCCCACCTCTGCACCAGCCCTGTGCTGCTGCTCTGCTCAGCACCCCCAGTTCTGCAGAGCTGCCCCAGGGTGCTAAATGCTTTTTTTGGGGAGAGAATTCCACTGGAGCAGCTGCTTTATTCATGGCACAGAAGCTGAAATGCCTCTGCTGGCTTCTGGGAGGCCAAGGAAATCAAGAAGGGTTTGTTGGAAGCTGCCCTTCAATGCTGCTGAAAATGCGAGTGCACATCTGGCTTTTGTTGTTTGTGATTCAGGGGCTGAAGGGGAATTTCAAACACCCCAGGCAAGGCCAGGAGCACTCAGCTCTCCCAGGTTTGCAAATTGCAAATTGCCCTCGTGCCTTTGGAGCTCTTCCTGTTCTTCTTCAGTCCCTGTGCCAAGCAGGGGGGTGGCAGCTCTGTCCCTGCTCGTGACATTCCCCTTCCCCTCAATGGCATTTGCCACTCCCCACCTCATCCTCATCCTCATCTTCCCTTCCTTGGAATCTGCATGGGCTCCTAACAGCCACTTGCCTTTTCCAAAGTGATTAAAAAATAAAAAATAATTATATATACATATACATATATATATACANAGGCCCTGTAAAACCAGGGCAACAGATTTCTCTCTCCCCAGCCCGAGGAGGTTTTCAGCTGCTGTTAAAGCCAGCGAGGGTCCTGCTTGAGAGCTTTACTGGGGTAGGAAATCAAGCTCCTAAATCAAGGTTCTCCACTTCCAACAGCAGCCTGGGAATGTGTCCTGTGTCCTTGGGGGACAGAAGAAAATCCCAGTGAGGGAACAGTGACAAACACCTGAACAAGGCTGAAGCAGCAGCACTTTCCAAACTGCCCTGCAGATCAGAGCCAGTGTGAGCCCAGAGCAGGGAGCAGATGCCCAGGGTGTGCTCAGGAACAGCATCAGCAGTGAACACCCTGAGCTATCAGCTGGCTGGGTCAGGTCTCTGCTAAGAGCTCAGATGCAACAACAACCTTTTGCTTTTCATGCCTGGCTGCTTCCAAAATAGTCTCTTTTTTTTTTTTTTTTCTTTTTTTTTCTTTTTTTTCTTTTTTTTTTTTCTGTATGTGCAGAATTAGAACATCAAAGCTTGGACTGACAGCCCTCTGAAAATGTGACTGTGGTTATTCTTGGCTGGGTCTGGGGAGAAGAAATGATTCCATTAGTGAGTTCTTGTGATTAAACAGAGAATTCATCAGCCAGAGCACGGAGATGTTGAGGGCTTCTCTTCATGGCCACAGGAATATTTGTTGGACCATCTAATTCCCAGCCCTGGGTGTGCCCTGGGTGATCCTCAGGACTTCAGCAGGGCCCCCACACCCTCCAAGGATGGGATTTCAGGATAAAGGGAATTCTCTCCATTTATTTTGGGAGGCACCCAGGGAGTTCTTTCCACAGCACAGCCTGCAAGATGCCCAGAAATAATTCTCCAGCAGGCTCTGAACACCACGGGGCACAGAAAAAGGGAACATTCTGTCCAGAGATGAACAGGAGGGGGGAAAAAAAGGGCTGCTTAAAGAGCCATTGTGGAGCTTTCAGTGGGCATTGATCTGTTTTACAAAATAAACGGGGAAGGCAAAGTGTTTGCTGTTGGAATTCCAGCAAGCAGCTGCAGATCCCAGTTTAAAGGAAGGGAATGAGAATTTACCTGTGAAGGTGTCCCTGAGCACGTGGCACAGAGCAAATATTGGCACTTCATTAGCAATTCCATTATCCTAATTGCTCCAGAGTCAGGCTAGATTTTTTTTTTCCTGAAATTGCTTTAAAATAAAGTTTTAGAACAGGCAATAAAAGTCGGTATAAATGGACTCTTCTGCCTTGAGCTGTATTGGAAATATGCAAATTTTTAACCCTGTTCCCCATGAAAACAACACTCAGGCTTTCACTGTGCTTTTGTGTCTTAATCTGCATTTTCTGCTCTCCAAATAAATCCGAGACAACTTGGTCAAACATGACAGAAGGGCAGGAGACAAACACAACAAAGTCCCCAGGGAATTCCCATGAAAAGGTAAATTTAAGTCAGGACATGCAGCAAATACCCTGCCAGAAGGAGGATGACAGCTTTTCATTAGGAAATCAAAGCCACCAAAGCCCGGGGCTTTTCTGAGGACAAATTTCATCAGCTCTGTGATCTCCTGGGTGCTGAAGCCAATTAACCAGGAGGATTAATCCAGAGCAAGCCATGATTCAACTCTCCTGGTGGTTTCTGCCTTAAAGGTCAAAGAAAGGAGCATGAAACCTGTCCAGGAATCTCGTGGGGCTGTAAATAATTTTAAAAAATGAACTAAAAAGAGGAAAAAGTTCTGCTGGAACATCATTCATCACCATCTAAGCACGCTGTAATTACCCAACAATTACAGCACACAATGCATTTGTTGGAGCCTCTTTGAAACCAGCACAATTTATGGAACTGGAAATGCACCAAGCAAGTAGGAATAATTGCAACATAAATATGATGTAGTTAAATATCTGGAGTTTAGAAGCACTTCATTAAGAAAAATATCCAAGGCTGTTAGGCTGTCATGAAATTAACCTTCTAGTCAGAAGGATAAGTGGTATTTACGTATTTGAAAACAAAATGGGATGTAATTCCACTGCCGTTACACCCAGGAAAGTGGGAAGTTATGACAGCCTCTATTGTAAAAAGTGACTTTATACCCTGCTTTAATCATTCACATCATCAAACCTGTGCGAGCTGAAAAGAGAAGATTGGCCCTCTTATTCCCAGAGAAATTGCTGTTTTTCAGCCATCTCAAGTTTCCATTTCCCCTGGGATTTTCCCCTTGAGGTTTAAACTGAGACCCTCAATAATTTGAGTTTAGTGGAGCCAGGATTTCTGGAGCTGGGCTTTCTTTGCATGTTCTGGGCACATGGATTGTCCAAAATAAACCTTTTCCATGGGAAAAATCTTGGCCACTGCATCAAGCACAGCCCAGGGATGAACTTCAGTGAAACACCACGAGCTGCCAGGAGAAAGAAATGCAAAACCAAAACTCTCCAATTTTCACAGAAATTGAATTATATCTGCTACTTTGGCAGAGCAAAATCCTTTCGATGGTGCAGCTGGGGTGAACTCTGAGGTCTGGGAATCCACACAAATGTGTAAAAATTCAAATTAATTGCACTGACCAACAGAAATCACAGAATTTCCTTCCATTCTGGATAGGAGGAGACTCCTTGGTCAGTCCAAGACAGCCACCATTCCTTGTGTGTGGCACACCCACCATTCCCAACTTTGGGAAACCTTGGCACGTTTCAATTTCACCTGTCCAGTTTTAGCATTTTTAAGAGACAAAAGAATATTTAAATCCAACTCACTCCCCTAAAACTGTCTGTCTGTACAGGATGAAGCTGCTCAGTTGCCACCTGTTTTTCTGAGATGTTAAAGATTGAAAAAGCAAATTTCCATTCAGCCCAAGCTCCCCCAAATCCTTTTCTGCTCTGGTTTGGGCACAAATGAAGGCAGAGCCACCTGACGGCACTAGAGATAAAAAACTTGTCAAGGCACAAAAAGAAAAACAAAAAAAAAAGGAGAAAGTTGAGCTCAGAAGGAAGAAATAGAGAGGCAGGACCTGATAATCACAAGTTTGCTCTTTGGCTCGATACAAAGGTTGTAATTCAATTTCAGAGTTCTGCTCCAGTGCCTCTCTTAGGGCGTTAGCAGAGAATCCCTCAGCTGAGCCCGGGGATTGTATCAATCAGCAGGGCCTGTTTTTATAGAGAGAGAAAGGCAGTTCCCCCACGAGTGTCTGCTCCATGTCCCAGTTTAATTACTCATCGTTTCAAGGTAGTGGGATGTGAAACGCTAATTGAAAAGTTTGGGTGCCTCCGTCTCCGAGTCGGAGAAGAATTTGTGTGCCCATCTGGATAATGGGAAAGGGATTTTATTTTCTAGATCATTGATTTATCATCATTAAGGACTCCAACGCAGCGTTCTGGAAGTCAGCTCCAGGAAGATGCTTTTTCCATTATGTTTGCACTGCCTCAGATTGCCTCTGGCAATGGGAATGTTAAAATTGGCTGGGCTCAGTTTAGTGAGATCTGCTCCTTTCTCTGTCAGGGTTATTCATCTCATTTAGCTTTTGCTATCAAAGCTTTTTTGGGGTTGGTTGTGGGGTTTTTGGGTTTTGGGGGTTTTCCGCGGTCTGGTTGATTTGTTTTTTTGGGGGGTTTTCTTTTGTGGGTTTTTTGTTGGTTTTTGTTTTTCTGGCCTTTGTTTTGTTTTGTATTTTGGTTTTTTAAATGATCATCCTCTTTTTTTTATAATTCCTACAAACCAAGCCCCAAGCTGCATTAATTCTGAGCAGTAGCAAAGCCTTGATGGCCCCATGGGTACAAATCCACCCCTCCTGCCAACCAGAACCTGAGCAATCAGAAATGAGGCTGTTGTTTTATTCCAGCCAAACAACAACAATCCCATTGAGCAACCTGGAATTCCTTCCCCGCCCAGTGCAATCACCATGGGGGAGTTCTGAAATGTGAATTAACAACTAAATTTTTCACATTTATATCAACTTTGCCTCCCATGCAGACCTGGGACAGTTTGGAGGGAGAGTGCCCTGGAGGATCAAACCTGCAGAAAGAACAGGAATAACATTAATGCTGATTTTGGAAGTTGGCTTGTTTCTTGTGCAGATGGAGGAAGCAATTAGGAAAAGATTCAAACTCTTAATAGCAGCTTATTCCTGGATGTTATTTCCTCATTCATTCTTCCAAGGAAAACCTTGACAGAAACTCTTTGGAGTTTCCCCAGACCGGCTGCAGCTGCACCAACACCACCTCAACTGGCCAAAAAAACCCAGTTCCATTTTTGAGTAATCAAAATATGGATATCATTGGAATACCCAGAATAATTTAGAGAATGGTGAGGGCTTTTTTCAGCTTTCAGTTCCACGAGGATGCTGCTTTTGGTGTTGATTGATATGTGAGAAAGCAGGGAGCAGCAGAGGAGGGAAGACAAGCGGTGTAAGTTACAGCTTGATAGAAAAAATAGATGAATAATTCAACAATAACAGAAACTATTGCCAGAAAATGACATAAAGAGCGTGGTCCTCTAGGGCAGCATCTGCCCCAGTGTCAGGACAGATGGGTAAAATGTTCTATTTCCATGTAGGACTGCAAAAAGAGGCTTCATGTTTAATTTTCCAGGGCCCTGAACCCACATCTGCCAAGCTTTCTGTGCAGTGCTTATTGCAACACATGGGTCAGTGAGAACTATTTTATATAAATATAGGTGTGTATATATAATAGTAGTGTTGGCAATAATCAGAGAAATCCATAAATAAATAAATATAAATATAAATATA
>VZTZ01048550.1:32955-52260 GCA_013400955.1 Drymodes brunneopygia
GGGTACAGATGATTTTGGGAGCGGATGATTTTGGGCACAGATGATTTTGAGTACAGATGATTTTGGGTACAGATGATTTTGGGCACAGATGATTTTTGGGCCCAGATGATTTTTGGGCCCAGAAGATTTTGTGATTCCTCTAACACCACAAACATGGTTTTAACTCCAAGCCTGGTAATGAATGTCACAGATTCAAAATCCACAGGCTCAAAGAGAGTTTGAAAACTGCATGCTAGTTTGGGACAATAAATTCCCAACCCACAGTGAGAAACATCTGATTCCATGCTCCATTTTAGGAGCAGAACTTTCCCTATTCTTTCCCAGTAAAATTTGCATCCAGATTCTGGGGAAAAAAAAAAAATCTGTTTTATTTCCAGAGATGCTTTTAAAAGGTGCCTGAGCAAACCTGGCTGTTGCAAAGGAGCCAGGTAACGGGTGGATAATACACAAACCCATTTGCTAAACACCACTTGAAAAATCACAGGCAGCATAATTGACTTTTACAGCTCGGGTAATGTAGGTCACTGCATTAGTGCAACAAGAAAATGAATGTATGTTGGAGTGAAAGACAGAAGGGAAGTAATTACAAAATATAGATTAAATAACCATCAGATAACAGGCATAATAATAAGAACAACCAGGGTGAAGATAGAGGAGAAACAATTTGTTAAGTGGATTGGAGCGGGGCTTTAAGGAGCTGCTGGGCTCACGCTTCTCTTTTTTCTCCTTCCCTGCAAACTCAATAGAATAAAGTATTTGTCCCCCTTTTGGAGCTGATATCCTGCTTCTCCTGCTATCAGCTTACAGCTTGCTCAGCCCAGAGGGCTCTGAAGTCAGAATCTGATTATTTTAGCACACAATCCTTAACTCCTGCAGCAACAGGGAGCTGTAAAGTCCCCAAGTAAGAGGGATCACAGTCCAATCCTGCACAGCTCTGAGTTCTGGCAAAGGTTTGCTCAAAGCCTGACATTCTCACTGCTTCTGCACTTCAGCCCAAAGAAGTTTAGAGAAAACAGCCAAAAATCTGCTCTCCCCCTCAACAAATTAACAACCCCGGGACACCCAAAATGAATGGAAAATATGGAATGTGGGACTCTGCAAAGATGAATCTATGTTTTTTTTTTTGAAGCAGTTTCAGTCCAGCCTTGCTCCTTGGTACTCTGAGCTTCCCAGCAGGAGCTCCCTGCTCAGTGAGCCCTAAAAGAAGCATTTGGAGGTCTGTGTCTGGCAGCAGTCAGGGGCCATCACATCCCATCAGCATCACTGCAAACCAGCCCAGGGACTGAACCTCCTGTGCTGGGAGAGGGTCAGAGCCGTGAGTGACACCTGAGATGATCCCGGGTGAAGGGGACAAGGCAGGAGGGATCCAAAATCCTCCTGCTTCTTCTCCATCAGGGCCTTGTGTCAGAGTGACACTGCCCTGCTCTCCAGGAGAAAAATGCTGCTGTTTGTCCCAAGCCCTGCAAATTCAAATAAACCACGTTTGTGGTGTTAAAGGAATCACAAAATCATCAGTGTGCAAATGACACCCATTGTGATTGTCATTGTAATAAGGGCAGGGATGGAGGTGGGAAAAAAATGTTGGGAGAGACCAAAAACTTAAGGAAAAGTATAGAATTTTCCTACTGAAGAGGAACAAAATCCATCAGCTCAGCATCCCTTGCTGGTTATCCCAAGCCCTGCAACTTCAACTAAACCACATTTGTGGTGTTAAAGGAATCACAAAATCATTAGTGTGCAAATGACACCCATTGTGATTGTCATTGTAATAAGGGCAGGGATGGAGGTGGGAAAAAAAGGTTGGGAGTGACCAAAAACTTAGGGAAAAGTGCCAAACTTTCCTACTGAAGAGAAAGAAAATCCATCAGCTCAGCATCCCTTGCTGGTTATCCCAACCCCTCCAAATTCACCTCTGATGTGCAGATGACACTCATTGTCATTGTCATTGCCATAAAGGCAGGATGAAAAAGTTGAGAGTGATCAAAAACTTAGGGAAAAGTGCAAGATTTTCCTAATGAAGAGGAACAAAATCCATCAGCTCAGCATCCCTTGCTGTTCATCCCAAGCCCTGCAACTTCAAATAAACCACATTTGTGGTGTTAAAGGAACCACAAAATCATCAGTGTGCAAATGACACCCATTGTGATTGTCACTGTAATAAGGACAGGGATGGAAGAGGGAAAAAAAGGTTGAGAGTGACCAAAAACTGGGTGAAAAATACAAAATTTCCTACTGGAAGAGGAAGAAAATCCATCAGCTCAGCATCCCTTGCCTGGCCCTGAATCCAGCTTCAGAAAACCCAAGCAAGCTGCAGCACAGCCACGTGCAAACCTCCAAAAGTGGGGATTCAGACTGGGCTCACCACAGAGACCTGCAGGGCACAGCACTGGTTATCCCAAGCCCTCCAAATTCACCTCTGATGTGCAGATGACACTCATTGTATTGTCATTGTAACAAGGGGAGGATGAAAAGGTTGGGAGTGGCCAAAAACTAAGTGAAAAATACAAAATATTCCTAGTGAAGAGGAACAAAATCCATCCACTCAGCATCTTTTACTGTTTATCCCAGCTCCTCCAAATTCACCTCAGGGATGGAGGTGGGAAGAAAATGTTGTGTATGACCAAAAACTGAGTGAAAAATACAAAGTTTCCTACTGAAGAGGAAGAAAATCCATCATCTCAGCATCCCTTGCCTGGCCCTGAATCCAGCTTCAGAAAACCCAAGCAAGCTGCAGCACAGCCACGTGCAAACCTCCAAAAGTGGGGATTCAGACTGGGCTCACCACAGACACCTGCAGGGCACAGCACACCTGACACAGGACAACACAGAGGCTGCCAGCAGCTCCTCCTTGGCCCAGAGGTGTGGAAAAAGGCAAAAGGGACACTAAAAAGGGGCTCAGAGGATGAAACTTGGAGTATTTTTTTCAAAAAGCTCCACCTTTCCCATTCATTTCCAGGCACAGAATGTCCTTGGCCCGCCAGAATTGTGGATTTTTAATGTTTATCTCCACTAAAAAATGAAGATTTGCACCCCAGGGCCTGAAATCCCTCTCCCAGGGCATTATTGCCTCCCCCAGCTCGTGGCCTGTGGCTGCTCTGCTCATTAATCAGTGGCTCCTCTGAATGCCAATGAGTCCTGAGAGGAGCCAGGTGAAAGCCGTGGCAATTTGCTCACAGCTTGATAATTGCACATTCTTCAAAATAAATTAAAGGCAGGGCTAACAGCAGCACGGTGTTTCCAGGAGTCCTGCTCGTGCAGGGGAATTAATTGGGAAGGGCATTGATTGGAGGGGCTGCTGGATTCCAGCAGGGAATTTATTTCCCTGCTGCTCACAGCAGCTCCCAGACCTCTCACCAGGCAGAAGCCCTCAAAGTGGGAGAGAAAAGGAAGCAGAAATAACCTCTGTTCATCCCAAACCATCTTTGGAGAGAGATGGCTCAAGGAATTTGGGAGGGAGGGGTATCACAGGCCTTGATGGATCTCTATTTTTGAGCCCCAGGATCAATTAAAGGAGCGGTTTTACAATAAAGGCATTTCAAAAGAGCTCTTTCAGCCCCAGACACACAAACCAGGGGTGAACAAGCACCACATGCACAAATTCTCTGTGTTCTTCACATCTCCATGGAGAAATCCCACAAACAAGCAGCAGAGAAGCTCCAGAAGTACCAGTTCTTGGATATTTGCTGTACAAAAGGATCTAAAATCCATCCAAACACTTTGGCAACTCCCCACTCAATCTGAGCTGGGGGAATGAGGGAATTTCAGAGATCCCTGGGTTAGAAAACACCACAAGGACCCCAATTTAGAGGAGAATCTTTTTTTTCCTGCACGTGCCAGGTGTCAAAAGGGTCAGGTAAGCCTCCCAAGCTCCCCAGCCGCAGAGCACACAAGGTGGGCAGTGATCACCTCTGGGGCAAGGAGTGCTCAGAGAGAGAGAGAGACTGCTCCAGATCACTCTGGGACTGCTGAGAGAGAGAGAGAGAGAGAGAGAGAGAGAGAGAGAGAGAGAGAGAGAGACTGCTCCTATGGCTGCTGCTGTGGCTGCTGCCATGGCCACTGCCCTATGGCCACTGCNCCAACAAACGCAGTTGTTTTCTCATGGAATAAATTCCTGCTGTTGATTTGTTCTGCTGATTCCTCCCTTTGCACAGCCCTGCTCTGCCTCAGCAGCTCTCACGTGCTGCAAAGGGCAGCCCTGCATAATGAATTTGGGTTTGTGTAATGAAATATTTCAGGAGAGGAGATTAGTTCTAATTTGTTGTTCTCACAACGCCTCCCCCACTCTTCACCAAATTGCACCCAGCACAGCAGGAGTTTATCTAAGCCAGGCCCTTCCAGATAAATTCTGGCTTGCTCAGGCAATTATTGCAAATAAGTTAAAGATGGAATCACAGGAGAATTACACCTACTTGGACCCACTCCATAACAGTTGTTTCACTACAGGAAAAAGAAGGTGGCAAGGAGGTAATTGCTGCTTTTTTTCCCTAAAAGCCAAGTTCTGGAGTGCTCAGAAAAAAAACTCCAAGGAAATGCTCCCATTCCAGTTTGTTTAAATAAATCCATTTTTGGCAATCCTGCTGCCAAACGCAGGAACAGAGGTTTACAGTGCACTTGTGCTGTGCCATCTGAACCCAAAGATTAAATCCATCTTCATATAAAAATTCATTCTTAGATTTACTCAAATTTGCTTCCATGCAACCTGGTTTGCCCCATCAGGAAGTGATGGCTGTGAGCAGTTTCCATGGAGCCTGAGGGTGACTACACTTGAGCTTTTTGATTTATCCCCTTTCCATCTCTCTTTAGATCCCATCTTTCCACACATCATCGCAGTGTCTGAGCATCTGCAAAAAAAAAATATCAAAACCAGAGTAATGGCAGGCACCCTTCCCTTTCTTCCCTGCCAGGGAAAAATGGATTGTGCACTGCTCCAGCTGGAATCGCTGCTCTTGGCTGAGCTGGGAGATGTTTGTATGAATTATTGCTGAGCTCAGGGATCAGCACTCACTCCTGACACTCTGTGATCCGTGTTTGGGGACAGGGGACATGGATTGGCAAGAGAGGAGCAGCTGCAGCCCCTCCTCATTGCTGGGCCAAGACATCTTCATGTGAAACTTCAAATGAAACAAGCCCAGCCATCAGCCAGAAGGAAAAGCCACATCCTCAGGCTTCACCTTCCTAGAATATCTTCTATAAAACTTCAAATAAAACAAGCCCAGCCATCAGCCAGAAGCAGGAGCCACATTCTGAAGAGCCACCTGCATTAACTCTTCCTGGAAAATGTTCATTAAAAGCTTCAAATGAAGCAAAGCCAGTTATCAGCCAGAAGAAGGAGAAGCCACATCCTCTGGCATCACCTGGATTAACCCTTCCTAGAACATTTTTGGATAAAACCTCAAATAGAACAAGCCCAGCCATCAGCCAGAACAAAAAGCCACATCCTCAAGCATCACCTGGATTATCTCTTCCTGAAACATCTTCATATAAAACTCAAAATAAAATAAACACAGTCACCATGCAAAAGCAGAAGCCAACACCTGAAGCATCACCTAGATTAACCCTTCCTAAAATATCTTTGTATAAAATTTAAAATAGAACAAGCCCAGTGCTCAGCTAGAACAAAAAGCCACATCCTGAAGCATCACCTGGATTAACCCTTCCTAGAACATCCTCATATAAAAACTCAAATTAAAAAAGCCCAGTCAGCAGGCAAAAGCAGAAGCCAGCACCTGAAGCATCACCTGGATTAACCCTTCCTAAAAAGTTTTCTATATGAGTAAGAAGGTGCTGGTTTTCCACAGAGCTGTTTTACCCAGTGCTGTCAGGCAACACAGCCCTGATGGCCAGGCTCACACCTTTCCCTCAGCTGTGTGATCCTGCTGGGTGCTCCAGGGAGCAGAGCTGCAGGGAATATGGCAGGGATGGTAAAGGGGGGGCTCAGGGAGCTTTTGTAACCCCCCAGTGACCCCTGTACTTCAGACTGAGCACGTTTATAACCACACACCTCACCCACATCAGTTATTCACAGCAAGAACGAGCCCAGCTCTGGAGTCAAACACTGCTGAAGCCCCTGACAGAGTGGTGATTAATGCTGTGGGAGCTGCAGCTCTGAACTCACTCCCTGCTGCTCACACAGCCCTGAGTCCCTGAATTCCTGAATCCCTGCATTCCTGACAGCACAGTCCTGAATCCCTGAGAACACAGCCCTGAATTCCTGACAGCACAGCCCCTGAATTCCTGAGAACACAGCCCCTGAATTCCTGAATCCTTGAATCCCTGACAGCACAGCCCCTGAATTCCTGAGAACACAGCCCCTGAATTCCTGAATCCCTGAATTCCTGACAGCACAGTCCTGAATTCAATTCCTGACAGCACAGCCCCTGAATTCCAGAATCCCTGATAGCACAGCCCTGAATTCCTGACAGCAGTCCCTGAATTCCTGAATTCCTGAATTCCTGACAGCAGTTCCTGAATTCCTGAATTCCTGACAGCACAGCCCTTGAATTCCAGAATTCCTGACAGCACAGTCCTGAATCCCTGAGAACACAGCCCTTGAATTCCTGAATCCCTGACAGCACAGCCCCTGAATCCCTGATTCCCTGAACCCCTGAGAGCACAGCCCCTGAATTCCTGAGAACACAGCCCTGAATTCCTGACAGCACAGCCCCTGAATTCCAGAATCCCTGATAGCACAGCCCTGAATTCCTGACAGCAGTCCCTGAATTCCTGAATTCCTGAATTCCTGACAGCAGTTCCTGAATTCCTGAATTCCTGACAGCACAGCCCTTGAATTCCAGAATTCCTGACAGCACAGTCCTGAATCCCTGAGAACACAGCCCTTGAATTCCTGAATCCCTGACAGCACAGCCCCTGAATCCCTGAGAACACAGCCCCTGAATTCCTGGCAGCACAGCCCCTGAATTCAATTCCTGACAGCACAGCCCCTGAGTTCAATTCCTGACAACACAGCCCCTGAATCCCTGACAGCACAGCCCCTGAATTCCTGAATCCCTGAGAGCACAGCCCCTGAATCCCTGAGAACACAGCCCCTGAATTCCTGAGAACACAGCCCCTGAATTCCTGAATCCCTGAATACAGCCCCTGAATTCCTGACAGCACAGCCCTGAATCCCTGAGAACACAGCCCCTGAATTCCTGAATTCCAGACAGCACAGCCCCTGAATTTCTGAATCCCTGAGAGCACAGTCCTGAATTCCTGAATTCCTGACAGCACAGCCCCTGAATTCCTGAATTCCTGAGAGCACAGCCCCGCGTGGGCAGCAGGATATAAATCCCCTCCAGACCCTCAGCAGCAGTTCCTGGCACAGAGTCATTAATTCCTAATCAATTCACCAGTTCATCAATTCTGTGTTAACGACAAAGCCTCTTCTCAGTGTCACCGTGCCCTGCAAAGTGACAGCTCCAGGGGATCACAGCCGTCCCACAGCTGGAATTTAAGGGGGAAAAAATTCAACAATTCACCCTTGAGGGGGTGAAAAGCCCCAAGGAAGTGCAGGTTGTATTTAATGCCGTGAATAAATCAGCCTGCAGGAATTTCTGTTCATTCCTTCCTTAACTCATTTCTGTTGTGACATCTTGGGCTTTGTGTTGGAGTCATGAAAACTTTGGGATGTTTCAGAAGGGAAAGCCAGAAACCTTCCAAAAATACAAACACCTCAGTAGCACTTGCCTGTAACTTCAGGATATACTGCTTTTTTATTTATGGGTCTGAGGCACAAGTCATATATCCGAAATATAGCTCCATTTTTGAAGCGGCTGAATCCTTTTCAAGGCAATTTGTAAGATTTACACTTGCTGTATTTAATAGGGCCATTAAACATCTGGGCAGAGTGGACCTGGTGATTGGCAGGAACTGCCTGTCCTCCATCCCTCACCCCTCTGGATTCCCTGGGGAGGGCTGAAGTTGCTCCCAGCAGCTGGGCTGACCTGGAGCACCACCATGGGATTTTGGGAATGGAAAAATGCAGAAGTGCAGGCAGAGTGTGGAGCAGCATCCATGGACAGCGTGTCCATCTCTGCCTCAGTGCAAGAGGCTTAGAAACCCCAAAAAAACCCCAAAGAACTTCCCTGCTGTGTCACTGCTCCTTTTGGAAATCACTGTGGGTTTATTTTCTAACACTTCCAGCGGGCATTGCTGCCAACAGCCTTACAGCTAATTAATATTATTGTGGAAATTAAATAATTTTTAATTAATATTACTGTGGAAAGCTCCAGAATGCAGCGATTTAACCCCTCCCCAGGAACTGGGAGCCACCCTTCCCAGAAGTGATGCCTGAGGTGATAATTACCTGCAATTACTGCTCCTAACTAAGCAATTGCTATTTACATCATTATTATTATTATTATTATTATTATTATTATTATTATTATTATTATCTGCACCCACCCACAGACATTGGATCTGTTTGTGAGGAGCAGAACCACCTCAGGGGAAGGGACCTGGAATTGATTAAAAAATAGAGGTGAAATATACAGAAATATAGATAAGAAATATAACTGGGGGACTTCTAGAGGCAAGGAAGGAGGGAGGATGCTGTGCAAAACCAGTAAATCCTCAGTACAGGTGTCAGCCAAGTGCTGCTGCCACCAAAGGGATGGAAAGGAGCCTTTCCTTTGGGAAGAGCTGCTCTGAAATTCCCTTCAAGAGATGGAACACGTGATGGAGGCAGCTGCAGAGCAGCTGGGGCCACGGCCCTGCCATCCCCATGAGGTGACAGCAGAGGTGACACCCTGGGAGCCACCCCTGGCCCATCCCCCAGGTCCTGCTCCATCAGCACTGCAGGGATGGGCAGAGCTCAAGGATCCTGCCTGGTTTGTGAGGAATGGAACCCCCTCAGGGGAAGGGACCTGAAATCTATTAAAGAATAGAGAGGTGAAATATATTTCTAGATACAGAAATATCTATAAGAAATACAGAGAGATGGGCAACTTCTGGAGGCAAGGAAGGAGGGAGGATGCTGTGCAAAGCCAATAAATCCTCAGTAGAGCTGTCAGCCAAGTGCTGCAGCCACCAAAGGGATGGAAAGGAACCTCTCCCTCTCCAAAGATGGGAACACGTGGATGGAGGCAGCTGCAGAGCAGCTGGGGCCACGTCCCTGCCATCCCCATGAAGAGGTGACACCCTGGGAGTCACCTTGGCACATCCCCCAGGTCCTGCTCCATCACCTCCCTGCACTGCAGGGATGGGCAGAGCTCAAGGATCCTGCCTGGTTTGTGAGGAATGGAACCCCCTCAGGGGAAGGGACCTGGAATCGATTAAAAAAAAAATAGAGGTGAAATATATAGAAATACAGATAAGAAATATAACTGGGGAACTTCTGGAGGCAAGGAAGGAGGGAGGATGCTGTGCAAAGCCAGTAAATCCTCAGTACAGGTGTCAGCCAATTGCTGCTGCCACCAAAGGGATGGAAAGGAGCCTCTCCTTTGGGAAGAGCTGCTCTGAAATTCCCTTCAAGAGATGGAACACGTGGATGGAGGCAGCTGCAGAGCAGCTGGGGCCACGTCCGTGCCATCCCCATGGAGGTGACAGCAGAGGTGACACCCTGGGAGCCACCCTGGCCCATCCCCCAGGTCCTGCTCCATCAGCACTGCAGGGATGGGCAGAGCATCAGCGATCCCTCCCTGGAGAAATTCCTTGACCCAGCAAGGCTGGGTGGGTCTGGGGAGGCAGCAGCCAATTAAGGAACCATCAAACTTCTCTTAAAAACCTCCCTCCCCAGCGCTCCCCCCTCCTGCCTCCAGCCAACGTGGTAATTGTGCCTAATTTCTAAATTTCCATGCCGTTGCCGCATGTGCCTCCCCTTAATGAGATGTAAATGTGTTGCCAGTTTGTGGATTTGTTTAATTGCAGGGTAGCTAAACTGTGATTGGCCAGAAGGTTCATTTTTAAATTTATTTATTTAGCACACATGCAAGGCATTTTAAAGATTCTTTTCTCCAGCTCGGAGAGGGAGGGGAGCAGATTCTATCTTCCTGTTCTGATCAGGGTTCTGTCACAAAGAAACCATCTGGTTTTCCATGTGTTTGCTACTGAACTTAAAAGACTTCTGCCGTATTCCAAGAGTTATTTCAAACTCTGAATGCCTCCTGTTTGATTCAGGTTTCTAACTGGACTCTGATTCTCAGGAATCTTTGCTTCTTGGTGGACACAAGAAACACCCTCCAAGCATTTTAAATGGCTTTTCAGCACAACAATACCCATTCACCGAGCTTTTCTCACTCACCTCCCACAAAGGCTTTTAAAAGAAAGGATGAAAGATCTGAGTACTAAACTGGGTAAGAACAGAGCCATCATTACCTAGTCTAACTCCAAATAAAATCCACTAAAGCTTGAAGGAAATACTGACTGGTTTTAGTGCCTTTAACTCACTGCCACTTCAGAGCTTGCTCAAATATAGGAGAGCAGTAAGGAGTCTCCTAAATCTCAGCAAAACCTTGGAAGTGCAGATAAAAGCCCATTTTGCCCTGCAGTGCCTTTACTACCAAGGATGATGACACAGAAAAGGCCTGGCTTGATTTGCAGATCTCGAGACATCTGGAAGGGAGAAAATCAAACAGAGCCACGGGGCCGTTCCCACAAGGGCACATTTCAAACCAGAGCCAGGCAGTAAAAGCAGAAAGTTCTGGGTTTGCACAACCCAGAGATAAATTCTCCCCCTCTGCAGCTCCTTAACAACAATTAGTCTGAGGAGAAAGTGCAGCTCTTCCAGTGCTAAGACCACTGTATAAATAATACATTCATTTTCAGAATTTCCTTGACATTCTGGTTTCCATCAGCTTTATGGCACCTGACGCTGCTTTTACCACTCGCCTTCGTGTAATGACTCACCCAGATAATTCACGGGGGCTGGCACTCATAAATCTCTCCTCAGCATCCCAGGGAGGAGCCAAAGCAGCAGCATTTACCTTGGCACCACAGCCCCCAGCACCCAGCCTCAGGAAATCCAGGATGCCTTTCCCATCCTGGTGTCCTGGAGGAATATCTGAGGGTGTTTCTTGCCTCCCCAAAGGGCTCCTGCAGGAACAGCAGGACTGTGTTTACACCTCGATGTTTCTTTTTGGGTTAGAAGGGCACAAACAGCTCAGGAAAGGTTCATTTTCCTGCCAAATCTGTCTGAGAGACACCCACAGCACCTGACTGCTGGTGAAAGCCATCTCCATGTGCAGGATTCACACAGGGGCACGGACTTGGCACAGGATGGAGAAGTGCAAAGACCTTTATTGTGCAGTGAAAATTCCTTAAATACTGATGCCTGAAGGATTTTTTGCTTTTTCTCCTAAATCCCTTTTCCACAGTTCCCTATCCCCACAGGTATCAGCAGGCACACTTGTGATGCTTTAGGGGTGAGAACTCAGCCTGGGTTCTGGGTGTCCCCCAGGCCGGGAGCCCAAACAGCCCAGAGCTGCAGAGTCAGGAGAGCAAACATTCCATTGCTGGGAGAACTCAAGGGCCCCTGGCAGGACAGATTCTGGAAAGGAGAAGTCAGCCCAGCCCAGCCCCTTCTTGGGCCCTCTCGTTAGATATGCTAATGAGTAAGGGCTTTAATTGTCCACTCGATTGGGGCTGGGGGGACATTGTGACGCTGTCACCTGGGTGAAGCAATGCCTGGGATGGGATCCTATTAAACACCGAGGGAAACGACCCCCAACCCTCTGACCCTGTCTGGGCTTTGATTTCCTAACACCAGGGAAAAGCCATCAATCCCAGCACACAGACAGGACAGAACCTCACAGAAACAGCAAAGATGCATCCCCGAGTGTCCCCCAATCCCCTGGAGCATTGCCCAGGTGTCACCTGGGATGGGAACAGGGAAACAATGCCCTGGAAGGTCACAAACAACAATATTCTCACACAATTGCTCCAGAAGGCCACAAACCCATCCCACTTTTCCCCAGCCCATCTCAAATAACCTAAATGTATTTCCATAATCACCTCCAAACCTAAAAAACAAAACAAAAACAAAAACAAACCAACCCATTCAAGGCCTTCCAGGCCTGCTTGTCTATCACACCCAGAGTGTAACCCTACATCCACGGGAGGAGGGAATATCTGGCCGCACCAGTCACTTGTTTGCATCCCAGAAAAAAAAAGAATGGGAGTTGATTCAAACAGGCACAGAGGGGATCAGCCTGTCCCAGGGCCAAGGGCATCCCTTCCTCCAGCCACTGCCACTAACAGCCAAGAACACAGGCAGCAAAGTAAAGGGAAGTGACAGCAGGGAAATAATTCAGCCTTTAACTGACACGTTCTCCTGTTAAAAGCCATTTACCTTCTGCTGCTCGGTGTGTCACTGCTCGTTTGGGCTGGGAAGTGACATCTCCCCAGGTGCCATTAATGAGCCAGTGGTGAGAGGGGATTTATGGAGGGTTCACCCTGGGGAGTTCCAGCTCGAGTGGTTGTGGGCAGGGAAAGCACTTGGTGGGCTCTGTTTGTCCTCTCAGCTCCCTTGATGCCTTAGGATCTGAGCTTTGATATTTTCCATGCATCTGTAACCCTGCAGTTCTTTAGTGCAGAACTCTAAACTTCATCTCCAGTGGCAGCTGCTGCTCTCCCATTTGGGGCAGACACAACAATTCCTCGCCAGGTCTGGCAATCAAGGACACCTGACTGTCCCAGGCCCTGAGAGATGGAAACAAAAGTGACTTGGGGGGAGCAAACTTGGGGTAAATGACTTCATTAGCTGAGGCTGGAATTGGAAGATGAACCCCCAATGTGCAAATGGACCAAACTTATAAAAGTGTGAAACCCGTGACCCATTGTCCATTTTTGGGTTGTTTTCATCTGCCCTAAATGTCCCTGAAGGCCCTTCAATAAATAGAACTACTTTTTATTCCCTTAATTTTATCTGGCCTCTGTTTTTAGGTAGCCCCAAAAGGCATCACCTGACCCAGAGCATCCAGAAAGGATCAGGAAACTCCACAATTGTCCCCTTTTCCCTGCAGCACAGCCTGGTGATGCATTTCAGCAGCAAATATTGCCTGGGAGGATCCCATCATTGCACAAAATACAACATTTGAATTCCTCTTTCTGGAGCAAAACCAGATCTATTCTACAACACTGGGAGAACCAGGACAACAACACACCAGCAAATGGGACAGTCCTGCAAAGAGCAATAAGAGTTGTGGTGTAAACTGAGGGGAATTTGTGCAATAATTGTGTTTTTCCAGAACCTGATTCCTGCACGTTGCATGGAGCTGGATGTGCACACAGCTTGTGGCAGGAAGGGCTCAGCTCTCTGCCACTTCTTTTCTTGTCTTAGATGTTGACCTAGAACTGCTCTCTTCCCTTCCAATAATCCAAGCTGGCCTTAAACAGCCCTGGACTGCAAATAACAGACAAACCATGATCTTAAAATGATGGAGTCATGGTGAGGATAAAAGACACTATTTATCATAAATCAAGGAGTCTTGGTAAAATCCCAAGTTATCTTGGAAGCCAAAATTACTCATCCTGTCATCTTGACTCCTGCAAGTTGAAATCTGTGGAACAGTGGAAGAAGATCTTCCACTGCAGCAGGATTCAAACCACATCAACAGGCAACTCCCATGGGAAAATGGGATTTCCCTTAATTTCCTGATCCCATGGAAGGTGGCTGGAATTCCATGGCCTTTAAGGTCCTTTCCAACCCAAAGTAGAGAGGGATGAGGAGGAGAGGGGCAGACAGCCCCTAATTGAATTCAGAGCTGCCTTTTGCTGAGATCTCTCCCGGTGACAGATGAATTTCCATTAATTTAACGTGAATCACCACGGATAATGGAAAACAATACTTATGCTAATGAGGGAGCTGAGCGAGAGCTTTGCAAATGAGGCACCGTTTGCTCGCCAGCCGGGGAGCAGCTGATGAGAGACAGCGCCGTGATTGATGCCTGCACCTCTCCCCAGCCCCGGGATGCCACCAGTGGGACATCCCCATGGCATCCCCATGGCATCCCCACCTCCCCCAGAGCTTTCTTCAGTGATCAACGCTGGGGCAAGGACTGCTCAGAGAGACTGTGATGCTGCATGGAGTTCTTTATTCTCCAGCCAGAGACTGAGACTGCTCCAGATCACTCTGGGACTGCTGAGAGAGAGAGAGAGAGAGAGAGAGAGAGAGAGAGAGAGAGACTGCTCCTATGGCTGCTGCTGTGGCTGCTGCCATGGCCACTGCCCCATGGCCACTGCCCCATGGCCACTGCCCCATGGCCACTGCCCCATGGCCACTGCCCTCTACCAGGCAGTGAAAATTCCCTTTATCCCATCCCACACCCAGGATGTGCCATCCCATAAACAGCAAAGAGAAACAATCCCCTAGAAGGTCCCCAAGTCCAATCCTCTCCCACAATGGCTGCACAAGGCCACAAAGCCATGATCCTCT
Organism: Drymodes brunneopygia; assembly: GCA_013400955.1. Lineage (NCBI taxonomy): Eukaryota > Metazoa > Chordata > Aves > Passeriformes > Petroicidae > Drymodes > Drymodes brunneopygia. Next base: position 47,327 of record VZTZ01048550.1, read on the forward strand.
TTTGCCATGTCCATCCCTGGTGACCTGGATGTGCTTCCTGCTCCCCTCTGGGCCTGGGGAAGGGGCTCAGCTCTGGCCCTTGCAGGGCTGCTGTTCTACAACACACACAGTGGGACCCTACACTTTCTGCACCCCAGAGGTGCAGCCTCCCAGGGGAGAGGTGTCCTGAGTCAGGAGGAATTTTGGGGAAGAACATGTGGGAGTTGGTGAGGAGGCTGAAGGAAGATTCTTTGGGGTCTGCAGCTCATCAGTCTCTGCTGCCTGTGAGCAGGGACACGGTGCTGGGATGCCTGGGGCTGGGTCAGAGCAGGGTTAGGTTGGAAATGTAGATATCAGGAGAAGGTTTTCCCCCAGATGCTGCTGGGCACTGCCCAGGCTCCCCAGGGAATGGGCACAGCCCCGAGGCTGCCAGAGCTCCGAGGGAGCACTCCCAGGGATGCCCAGGGTGGGATTTTGGGGTGTCTCTGCAGGGCCAGGAGCTGGATCAGTGATCCTTGTGGGCTCCTTCCAGCTTAGGATATTCTGAGGTAAAACGGGGGGGATTGTCTGCAGGAGTGAGCAGAGATCCTGTGGGCAAGGTGAGCTGCTGTGGTGAGGACTGTCCTGCTGGGCAGGGTCAGGGTGTGGGGTTTGAGGAATATAGGATGGAAGGAAAGCCTCAAAAACCTCCCTGAATGTGTCATTTTTAAGGATTATATGATGGAAGGAAAGCCTCAAAAACCTCCCTGAGCACATGGGGTTTAAGGACACTCTAAGAGATGGAAAGCCTCACAAATTCACCTGGATCCACCTCAAGAAAACCTTGTGGAAGGTGGAAAATGCTGCTTGGCATTCACTGGATTTTTTTTAAATGTTTTGTGCTAGAATAGACCTGGCACCCCAAACCCATGAGGGAGCCAGAACAGAGGCACTGAGAGCGATTCCACCAGCAAGGTGAGAGGGAATGGGGCCACAAAACCACTCCAGGTGTGACACTGTGAGCACACAGAGCTCTGGAAGCACCTCAGAGCCACTCCAGGTGTGACACTGTGAGCACACAGAGCTCTGGAAGCACCTCAGAGCCACCCCAGGGGTGACACTGTCAGCACACAGAGCTACAGAAGCTCCTCAGAGCCACCCCAGGGGAGACACTGTGAGCACACAGAGCCCTGGAAGCTCCTCAGAGCCACCCCAGGGGAGACACTGTGAGCACACAGAGCCCTGGAAGCTCCTCAGAGCCACCCCAGGTGTGACACTGTGAGCAGGCAGAGCTCTGAGAGCACCTCAGAGTCACCCCAGATGTGACACTGTGAGCACACAGAGCCCTGGAAGCTCCTCAGAATCATCAGATAAATCAGAGGACGTGGGCAAAGCTCTGTGGAATAACCCAGGCCATGGCAGGAGGTGATTCAGAGGCGCTGTCAGAGCTGCTCTGGGATTTACAATCTCTCATTCTGCTGCACCACAATCGTGCTGAAGTGTCTGAGAGGGGCTCTGCCTGTGCACGAGCTCTGGCTGTGTGCTGGCTCCTTAATTTGCACACCCACTAAGGAAGATTTAAAATCCTTCTGTTTTCTGGAAGGGGATAAGGCAGCAGGTTGATAATGGCATTCCTGGCTTGGCTGGCTGGACCCAGCACTGTGCTTTCATCATTCCTTGCAGTTATTACCTTTGGCTTTTAACACCTTATTAGATAAATATTTGTCAAATGCAGCAGCACAGCGACTCAGAACAGTCTAAAGCAGCATCTCCTGCAGGCCCAGAGGCAGGGTGCCACATTACCTCAGGGTTTCCTTGAATATTTGCATTAAATTCCTGAAATTTCTAAATAGCTCCAGACAGAGGGTGGCACAGGAGCAGAATCTGTTCCGCTGCTGGTTGTTTTTCTGGCAGGGTAAAGTCGTGGATAGATGAGCAGTTGAGAAATGTCTGAATTAAGGAGAATTGTCCCACTGAGAGGGGCTGAGCCTCGCTATTCAGAGATGTAGCTGCACCTTTCTGGGGGCAGAGGGGAGGAGGGCTCAGCAGGGGAGGGAGATGCTGCTGGGAAGGTTTGTCCTGTTTTGCCCTTTCCTTCTTTCTTTCCCTTTCCCCTTTCCCCTTTCCCCTTTCCCCTTTCCCCTCTCCTCTCCTCTCCTCTCCTCTCCTCCAGCAGATTCCCAGATGGAAATGCAGGAATAAAGACCTGCCCAGAGCTCCCCTGCACCAGCAGCTTTCCGGTGTGGGAATAAAAAAGTCATTAAGGGCCAGCCCAGACAGTGAAATGAAACTTTGTCATCTTGCATTTGAGCCGAGCAGAGGCTGAGGGAGCTGACGAGAGGCAAATTAATTATTTGNCCTCCCCTCCCCTCCCTTCCCAACCTCTCCTCTCCTCTTTCCACTCCTTTCCCATTTTCTCCTCCTGTGATCCATCACACGGGGTCAGACAAACCACGAACTTCAATGCCAAGGACTGGAGCAGCTTTTCTGGCTCCCCTTGGTGTGACAGCTCCTGTGACAGCAGCACTGCCCAGCTGCCACCGTGACCTGTGGGGGACATTGGCACAGCTCCTGGTGCTGCTGCTTTGTGGATAAATCACCCTCCCAGCAGTGTTTGAGCAGGGGCAGCAGTTTTAGGAGCAGTTTTAGGGGAGCTTGTGAGAGTGGCTCAGGCCAAAGGATGGGGACTTGCAGAGCCCCTTCCCTCAGAGCTCTCCCAGCACCCCATGAGGCCTTAGGATTTTAGCTTTTCTATTTTTCAGATCCTGCACTGCTTTAGGGGATAACTCCAAACTCCATACAGGGTGTAGTTGCTGTCTTCAGATTTTGGTCAGACAGAACAATCCCCCTAGGGCTGTGACCCAAGGACACCTCACAGCCTCAGGCCCCAAAAAGTATAAACAAAAGTGAATTGGGGAGGGAGTGAACTGGGGGAATTTGACTTCATTACCTGAAGCTGTAATTGGACAATTAACCCCTGATGTGTAAATGGACCAAACTTATATTGGTGTGAAAAACTCGTGTCCATTGTCCATTTTGGGTGCAGCCCCTGGGAGGTTCTGTGTCGCAGTGTTGGACATGAAAGAAACACTCAGACTTCAGAGCAGCAGGTCAGGACACCAGGCAGGACCAGAAAAAGGGGCCCTGCCTTTCTTTATTCTCTCATTTTTATATCTTTCTTAAGACAATCGTGGATTGGTCAATGAGGTTACCACTTCTATAATTTCACAGGATAATGACAAAGTCTATCATCTTTCTCTGCCTTAGGGGAAAGGAATGAAAACAATCCAGAAGTTCAAAACAATCTTGGCTGGTTACAAAAACAAGGACTGTGTTTATAGAAAATGCATGAGAACTTCTACTACAGAAGTAAAAACATAGAACACTGCAAAAAGCAGGGTGACAGCTCTGACTGCCCAAGGTATCTCTTTTGAAGACCTTTAATAAATACCCACTTTATTCTCTTAACCTTGTCCAGCCTCTGTTCTAGGGAGCCCCTCCAAGGCATCACCCAGAGCTGGCACTGGGAGTCTGGGAGCAGCTCTGAGGAGATCCCACACTCAGGAGCCATCAGCACAAACATCTGCACCAGAATCCAGGTTGGAAATGCTGAATTCTAGCACAGGGACCATTGGCTGCACCACGGGCTCAGCCATCACAAGAACTTGGTGGTATTTCACTCTCTGAATCCAAACTCTGAGCAGGAGCTGCTCCACAGCCTCGCTCCCCTGTTCCCTCCTGGCACATCCTCTCAGCAGCTGGAGCCTTTTAGCCTTTCATCTTCTAAGGAAAGGTTATACCAGTATGGAATTTGGATTAATCCGAACAGGCAGTGCCTGCAACTCTCCCGGGACCTTGCTCTCTGTTGAACCCATTTTTATTCATCTATCAAAATGTATTAATTCTCCTTTTTGCATCGTTCTCTGCCCGGGTTTTTTATTTTTTCATTATCTTTTAAAGCACCGAGGAGCCCCATCCCCTTCTGCTCAAGCCACAAGATGATAAAGTTGTTTTTCCCTGCAGCTCTTTTCAATGCATCATTTAGCAGCCCTCCTCTAACATGTTCTGAAAAGCCTCTCTCATCCCAGGTGGAGGGCGGTGAAGGAGGATCTGGTGGGACTATGGAACTGAAATCCATCTAGGTTTAAATAGCTCAAGGTCAGCTCGGGATGGGAGCACAACAGCAGATTCCTGGAGACTTCACTCAATGAATTGTTGATTGGAAAAGCTCTTTGAAGTCCCCACAGAGCAGAATCTGGAAGGAATGTGTTTTCCAAAAGGAGGACAGCGGGTTAGTCGTTAATGATTTCAATAAAGCAAGAGAAGGCACGTTAGGAGGTTGGGCATGAGGGTAAGAAAGGAGGCTGGTGTGTTGCTCGTTAGTGGTTCGGCAAAATTAACTCCATGACCGTGTTTGCTTTCACTGCAAACCTTCCCGTTAATTGCAATTATCACTGAAATGAGGAGAGGGGCCCTGCTCCTGCTGCAGGTACCTGGGACTGTCAGGAGAGAGCCCAGGGTGGCTTAGGGGCTGTGGCTGAGCAGAGCCCAGCCCAGCTTTGCTGTGCCGGCCCAGCTGAGCCCAGCCTGGCTTTGCTGTGCAGGACCAGCTGAGCCCAGCCCGGGTTTGCTGTGCCGGCCTGGCTGATCCCGGCTTTGCTGTGCCAGCCCAGCTGAGCCCAGCCCGGGTTTGCTGTGTTGGCCAACTGAGCCCAGTCTGGGTTTGCTGTGCCGGCCCAGCTGAGCCCAGCCCGGGTTTGCTGTGCTGGCTCAGCTGAGCCCAGCCCGGGTTTGCTGTGCTGGCTCAGCTGAGCCCAGCCCGGGTTTGCTGTGCTGGCCCAGCTGAGCCCAGCCCGGGTTTCCTGTGCCGGCCCAGCTGAGCCCGGCCCAGGTTTGCTGTGCCGGCCTGGCTGAGCCCAGCCCGAGTTTGCTGTGTTGGCCAACTGAGCCCAGTCTGCGTTTGCTGTGCCGGCTTT
>VZTZ01048550.1:61881-87696 GCA_013400955.1 Drymodes brunneopygia
TTTTTTGCTTTTTCTCCTAAATCCCTTTTCCACAGTTCCCTATCCCCACAGGTATCAGCAGGCACACTTGTGATGCTTTAGGTGTGAGAACTCAGCCTGGGTTCTGGGTGTCCCCCAGGCCGGGAGCCCAAACAGCCCAGAGCTGCAGAGTCAGGAGAGCAAACATTCCATTGCTGGGAGAACTCAAGGGCCCCTGGCAGGACAGATTCTGGAAAGGAGAAGTCAGCCCAGCCCAGCCCCTGATTGGGCCCTCTCGTTAGATATGCTAATGAGTAAGGGCTTTAATTGCACACTCGATTGGGGGTGGGAGGACATTGTGACGCTGTCACCTGGGTGAGCAATGCCTGGAATGGGATCCTATTAAACACCGAGGGAAACGACCCCCAACCCTCTGACCCTGTCTGGGCTCTGATTTCCTAAGAGCAGGAAAAGGCATCAGCTCCAGCCCTGCAAACTGCTGCTCCCTGCAGAAAATTAATAAGGAGGCCTCGGATCCCGCCCCGCATCTGACCTGAGCAGCTAAATAGGTTACACTGAGTTTTAAGGATCGCCCCAGTTTTCCCTCTAATAGGCAATTTTTCTGCTTAATTTGCAGAACAAGCAAAAAGCCGTTATGTAAAATTTATCAGCAGCAATTGGCTCTCATTAGAGATTGGAAGGGGGGGGAAGGAGGCTCCAAATTTTCATTTACCAGCCTGAGTCTCCCCGTGTTTGTGCTGAGCCCTGCCCTGAGCAAAATCAGCCACTGAGCCATCAGCATTTCCCTGCTGTTCTCACAAGAGCTGTTCACACCTGGCCTGGGAAAGTCCTGGAGCAGCCAGGGCTCTGCTGGAAGCCTGAGCTGGGCTGCAGGAAGTGCCTGCAAATTGCAAGGTTGCTATTGCAGTGCTTGAAGGCTGAATTCCCTCAGGTTTGGAGAGCTCAACACATTGGAGAGCCACAACATTGGAAATGTTGTGTTCAAGGGTGCTGGAGAGCAGCTCTGTGATGGGAGAACGAGCTGGGTTGTGCCCATGGGATAGAGGCGAGTTTGGATTCAAAGCCCATGGGATAAAGGCAAATTTTGACTTTAAAGCCCCATGGGATATGGGCAAATTTGGATGTTAAAGGCCATGGGAAAGAGGGAAATTTGGACTTCAAAGCCCCGTGGGATAAAGGCAAATTTTGACTTTCAAGCCCCATGGGATAGAGGCAAATTTGGACTTTTAAGGCTGAGCTGGGCTGCAGGAAGTGCAGCCCTGAGCAAATTCAGCCACTGAGCCATCAGCATTTCCCTGCTGTTCTCACAAGAGCTGTTCACACCTGGGCTGGGAAAGTCCTGGAGCAGCCAGGGCTCTGCTGGGAGCCTGAGCTGGGCTGCAGGAAGTGCCTGCAAATTGCAGGGCTGCTATTGCAGTGCTTGAAGGCTGAATTCCCTCAGGTTTGGAGAGCTCAACACATTGGAGAGCCACAACATTGGAAATGTTGTGTTCAAGGGTGCTGAGAGCAGCTCTGTGATGGGAGAACGGGCTGGGTTGTGCCCATGGGATAGATGTAAATTTTGACTTTAAAGACCACAGGTTAGAGGCAAATTTGTATTTTAAAGCCTCATGGAATAAAGACAAATTTGGATTTTAAAGCCCATGGGATGGAGGCAAATTTGGATTTTAGAGGCCATGGGAGAGAGGGAAATTTTCATTTTAAAACCCCATGGGATAGAGGCAAATTTGGACTTTTAAGGCTGAGCTGGGCTGCAGGAAGTGCAGCCCTGAGCAAATTCAGCCACTGAGCCATCAGCATTTCCCTGCTGTTCTCACAAGAGCTGTTCACACCTGGGCTGGGAAAGTCCTGGAGCAGCCAGGGCTCTGCTGGGAGCCTGAGCTGGGCTGCAGGAAGTGCCTGCAAATTGCAGGGCTGCTATTGCAGTGCTTGAAGGCTGAATTCCCTCAGGTTTGGAGAGCTCAACACATTGGAGAGCCACAACATTGGAAATGTTGTGTTCAAGGGTGCTGGAGAGCAGCTCTGTGATGGGAGAACGAGCTGGGTTGTGCCCATGGGATAGAGGCGAGTTTGGATTCAAAGCCCATGGGATAAAGGCAAATTTTGACTTTAAAGCCCCATGGGATAGAGGCAAATTTGGATTTTAGAGGCCATGGGAGAGAGGGAAATTTTCATTTTAAAGCCCCATGACATAGCGGCAAATTTGGACTTTTAAGCCTGAGCTGGGCTGCAGGAAGTGCCTGCAAATTGCAGGGCTGCTATTGCAGAGCTCAGCTCCAGTGGAAATATTGTGTTCAAGGGTGGTGGAGAGCAGCTCTGTGATGGGAGAATGAGCTGGGTTGTGCCCATGGGATAGAGGGGAGTTTGGATTTAAAGCCCATGGGATAAAGGCAAATTTTGACTTTAAAGCCTCATGGGATATGGGTAAATTTTTACTTCAAAGCCCATGACATAGAGGCAAATTTGGATTTAAAGCCCATGGGGTAGAGGTAAATTTGGACTTTAAAGTCCATGGGATACTGGCAAATTTGGATTTTAAAGCCCCACAGGATAGAGGCAAATTTGGACTTTAAAGCCCATGGGATTCTAGCAAATTTGGATTTTAAAGCCCCACAGCATAGAGGCAAATTTGGATTTTAAAGAACAAGGGAAATTTGGACTTTAAAGCCCATGGGATAAAGGCAAATTTGGATTTTAAAGCCCATGGGATAAAGGCAAATTTGGACTTTTTTAAAGACTATTGGATAGAGACAAATTTAGACATAAAAGCCCCACGGGACAGAGGCAAATTGAACTTTAAAACCCTTGGCTGCCCCAGCGTGGCTCTGGACACTCCCACCCGAGTTTAACACCTTTAATCAGTGCTGTATTTCCTGATACCCTCAAATCTGCCTCGTTTCACCACTCTTCTCTCCCAAATCTGGCAGAGAGCTGCTGTCCATCATTCCTGAGCCCAGAGCACAGTGTGCTGGGGAATTCCTCCTGATTCCTTCCTGCTGCAGCAGCATCTTCTGGCTCCAGCTGGAAGCAGCTGTGCCTTGCCCTGCATATGGGGACAGGTAAACCATAATATTCCTTCCTGTGAGAGACATCAGGGATGTGGAAATTATTACTGAAACGCTCAGATGGGGATTTCTCCTTCCCTTTTCCCCCCCACAGTAAATGTTAATTATACATGAAGGTTCGCTGCAGCAGAAGGGATTATAATTAATTTATATTTGAACTATAATAGGTTTCACTACAAACTGCATTTCCTTGCAACAAAGTGTATTATGGCTGTTGTTTGCTGCCAGCAGTTTACATGAACTGGCCACAAAACTTTGCTTCCATCAGTTCAGCACTAAGGACAGCAGCAGGCAGATAAAAGTGGGGGAAAAAAGTAAAATAATCTGTTTAACTTGTGAGCAGAGACCTGGACTTGTTGTTGAACTCGAACTAACCTGAGGAATGCAGAGAATTGGGAAGGGAATATTTGAATCCAAATCTGTGTCTGAAAAAGCCTGGAAGTGCGAATTTATCTGTGTGCTCTCTCTCTGCTTTAAATTTCCAAAAAGCTAAAATCCATCTGGAAGCAGGACAATTTTTTTGCTGTTCTTGGTGCCCAGAGCAGAAGGAAAGCAGTGGTGACCATGGGCACTGGCAGAAAGGTTTTATTCCTGACCTGAGGGAAAATCATTTACTTTCCTGAGCCTCTCTCCTTTTCCAGCATCACCCACCCAGTCTTCTGGGATGAGAGCTTCTCCAAGACTGGGATTCTGTTTATCCAGGCAGGCTGGGCACTCCCAAACTCCCTGTCATAGGATGAGGATCAAACCAGACACAACAGGCAGGACAATAAAAGCATAAATGGCAAATTGAAAACTTTTAATTGGGACTTCCTAATTTCTACATGAGCTCCTCAGCTCTCCCTGCTTGCCGGCTCAGTTTCTTTGCCATCTCTGACACCTCCCAGGCTCTGCTGATGCTCTCCACGCTATCCCCTCTGCCTGGGAAGAGAACAGAAAACCTTTTTAGTGCTCCAGCCCTGCTGGCCCAGCCTCAGCCTGCAGAAAAGGGCAGCTCTGCCTTGTCAGGGACTCCAGCAAAGAGCTCGACAGCTGTGAGAGCAGCTGGGAGGAAAGGTCAGAGCCAGCCCTCCTCTGCTGCCTCTCCTGCTCTGCCAAGGTGCCCAGGCAGCCTGGACTGCAGCAAAGTCAAGGACAAGCAGCACAAATAATGTCATTTCAGCCAAGGAAGGAGAGAATTTGGGTTTGGGAGCTGTGGTTTGAAGCTGTCTCTGGGGGCAATCAAACCTTGCAGAGAGAGGGTTGGTGACTGATCCAGTTAAGGGCCAGGTTACTCATTATCCCTTTGTTGTTAATTAGACACAAATAATGTCAGTTTGCCCGAGGAAGGAGAGGATTTGGGTTTGGGAGCTGTGGTTTGAGGCTGTCTCTGGGGGCAATGCAGACCTTGCAGAGAGAGGGTTAAGGGCCAGGTCACTCATTATCCCTTTGTTGTTTATTTTCTTGAGTGCTTTGGGATCCTTTGGGTTGTTAAAATTCCCATGTTTTTCCTGCTTCTTTTGGAGGCATCACAGAGCAGCTTTGCCTGGGGAGCACAGGGCTGCTCCCATCTCCTTGGGCCAGGCACTCCATCCCTTTTGGAACGGGTGAAATCAGGATTGCCACTGCCTGCCATTGCTGTGCCAGGGTCTGAGCAGGCTGGGGTGACTGAAAAGCAGTTCCTGGCCCATCCTGGGAGCTGAGAGGAACCAGCAGCAGGCTCAGGAGATGCCAGCCCCCCTCACCTCGAGGGACTCAGCTGACTGAGGCACTTCCATCTCAGCACTTCCTCACAGGGCTATTAAAAGCCGTGCTGAGGCTGCAGCTGGGGCTGTCTGTGCACATCTGGATGTACTCGAGCTATCTTTGTGCAAAAGAGCTGGGCCACCAAAAACCAGCAAAGCTGCAGCAGCACAGCCCCTGGAGCAGTCAGCAGAACCTCCCTGAACCCCTGGAAAATGAGAGAACCCCTGGAAAATGAGCTGCCAGCTCAGGTGCTGCAGTTCTCAGCTCCTGTCCCCTTCAGCTGACCCAGATGAAGCCACCTGTGTCCCTGTCACCCCAGGGCAGAGCAGCAGTGCTCTCTGTCCTGCAGCACTCCCTGCTCAATCTGCACGTTCTTGGCTTCCTGGCTATTTCAAGGCTGTGCTGAAGGCACTCACAGCCACTTCAGTGAACCCTGCTTTGCTTCCAAGAGCTTTCTTGCACAATTCACACTCACACTCAAGCTGTAAAATGAACAGACTGTTTTATTACAGAGGCTGCATAAGCCAGGAGGATCCTGCAAAGGTTGGGAGCAGCTTTAACCTCAACAGAACACACCTTGGCACTAAAACCCTTTTGCTGGGATTGTGCTGGAGGTGGTTTTTTGTAGTAATTAACGTTGGGGTATTCAACTTCTTAGACGAGATTGTGATGTTTTATGGAGTTCTTTATTATACAGACAGAGACTGAGATTATTATACATTACTCTATGACTGCTTGCTAAGACTGCTCCTATGACTGCTACTGTGGCTACTGCTATGGCTACTCCCTTATGGCCACTGCCCCATGGCCACTGCCCCATGGTCACTGCCCTATGGCCACTGCCCTATGGCCACTGCCCCATGGCCACTGCCCCATGGCCACTGCCCTCTACCACGCAGTGAAAATTCCCTTTATCCCATCCCACACCCAGGATGTGCCATCCCATAAACAGCAAAGATAAACAATCCCCTAGAAGGTCCCCAAGTCCAATCCTCTCCCACAATGGCTGCACAAGGCCACAAAGCCATGATCCTCTTTTGCCATGTCCATCCCTGGTGCCCTGGATGTGCTTCCTGCTCCCCTCTGGGCCTGGGGAAGGGGCTCAGCTCTGGCCCTTGCAGGGCTGCTGTTCTACAACACACACAGTGGGACCCTACAGTTTTTGAGAAGGAGAAGCCCTGAGCAGGCTGTCCCAGCTCTGCTTGGCATGAGAGGTGGGATGGGGCTCCCCGATTTGGGAGCAGCAGCAGCAGCAGCCAGGCCCCTTGCCAGGGGATGCTGTGGGAAATGGGGCTCTGGGGGCAGCACTGCAGCGCTGCTAAATCGAGGAGATGGCACTGAGGGAGTGCTGTGACACCGCATTCATTAAAGCCTGGCACCGCTCCCTCCCCGCACACCCCGCGGGGTGACTCAGCCCAGGGAAAAATACCCACAGGAGCCACTTCTCCTGAGCTATCTGAATTCCCACCTCGTCACAGAATGGGAACTGGGAGGAGGGGGGTCAGGAACGGCTCCCAGAAATCCCTCCTGTGAGGCAGAATGAGAGCCCCAGAGGAGCAGGCTGAGTGGGGGCGAGGCACCTGCCCCCTTCCCTGCCTCTGACTCAGCCTCGCAGATAAAAGACCTTTTCCAGAAAGCACTGGGGTGAAAATATTTCAGTTTGCTGCAGCTTTGCCGTTGCCAGCCTCACTAATTTCTGCTCTGATGTCACCAGCAGTGGCCCCATTACTGTTATTTATAGTGTTTGTGCCGTGGGCTTGGGTTGTGCTCAAGGCTCTGTCGCTGGTCTGGAGGAAGGGAAGAGCAGCTCCAGCACTCCAAGGGATGCTTCTCCCAGCCTGGAGTGAATTCTGGGTTCTTCACGTCACACCTGGGCTGCCTGCATCTCTCCTGTCTGTGCTCCAGCAAGCTGAGCCTTCCTGAGGCTGATTTTGGTTATTTAGGACTTGGTTTAGCACACGCAGTAAGTCATGAGCCCGAGCAAATCGGATCAGGGCGCTGCGGGCGAAGGCAGCCTGCAAAGCCAGATGCAAATGCAGCCAACCAGAAACCAAAAATATATTAGTACTGAGAGAGCAGGCAATTATTCTCCCATCAGAGCCGCAGAATTTTCAGTGTGTGCGACTTCAGGACAGGCAGGCTCCGTTTTTGGGGTGGAAATGAGGAGAGTCAAGGTTGTTTCAAAGCCCAAATTTTGCTCTTCGTGGCACCCATGGGCTGCAGTTAATGGGTGTGGCAAAACGCGAGAAGGACTTTGCATCTGTGAACCTGAGGTGTTGAAAAATCATGAGTCAAGCTTTTCATCTGATCACATTCCTACTAAAATTAACAGGAAAAAAAAAAAGGTGATGAAGAGGCAGCCGTGGTTTCAGTGTTTTCCTGCAGAGCTTTAAATCTCTGGGGGTTGTGTCTGCAAGCTCTGCCTGAAAGCTGAACTCCCCAGGTGATCCAATGGCTCTGGGAATGAAGGGTTGTTGTTTTGATTTTTGTAGTATTTTATGTTTTTATTTTTGTAATAGAAGTTTTAATGTATTTTCATTAACATAATCCTTTTTTTTTGTAACTAGTTAAGATTGTTTTAAACTTTTGACTTGTTTTTATTTTTTTCTCCTAAAGCGGGGAAAGATAATAGGCTATGTCTTTATCCTGTAAAATTGTAGAGGTGGTAACCTCGTTGACCAATCCTTAATTATCTTAAAAAAGGTATAAAATGAGAGAATAAAGAAAGGCAGGCTCCTTTTCTGGTCCTGCCTGGTAGTTCCTGACCTACTACTGAGAAGTCTGCGTGTTTTTTTCGTGTCTGACAGTGAGACAAAGGGTTTTCAGAAAAAGCACCAAATATTGCCAGAGACAGTACATCTGTAAGCACTGGAAACTCTGCAGCCCAAAATCTGTCCCAGAAGAGCTATTTGAGCACTTAAGCTGATGTTCAGCCTGAAGTGTGCACTGTCAGAGAAAAGGAGAGAGGTTTGGGCAGAGAACCAGACAGCAGCACAGCCCCTCGTGTCTTTAGGATACCCCACAAAACCACACGGCCTGCCATCAGTCCCTGGGTGAGACTTTTTTCACAGTGAACCTGTGCTCTGTTCCTCACACATTTCCCATTTTTCTGCTGGGAAGAAGCCCCTCAATGTGTTAATGACCAGGAATAACCCTCCCTCTCCTTGCCATCGATGCCTTCTGTGGATTTAAATGCAGGATTTCCCCCCAACCCAAGAAAATTCCCATTTTGAGGGACACTTCAGAGTGATTGGTCACAACCATTAGACCTAACACAGGGTTGGTTGTGCCATCTGATTCACCTTTAGTTCTTCAAAACACCAGCACTGAGGAAGCACAATCCCTGGGCTGGATTTGGGAATCTCAGACTGGAGACTTTTTTAAGTGGTGTGAACAGAGTGACCCCCCTGAGGCATTAATTAATCCCTGGGACACTGAACACAGCACCCTGAGCTGCTTTTGCAGCTCTGCATCCAAGAGCTGAATCTTTGGGCCACTGTTGTCTTCTCCCTGTGGCCCCAAAAGTCCCCCAGCTGAATAAAACATTTAATAATGCTGAAGTGCCTCCAAAGATGAGGTGGTTGATGAATGAGTTCTTACTGCTGGGCTTTTTTTCCCCTTTGAGATGTGTTTGGATGCCAGCTGCAATTTTCGTGCGGAGTGGTATCGATCACCACCCTGCATGTGTAATACAGTCAGTTGTTATTCATTTCCTCATTGTTTCTCTCCTCTGAGATGCTCCCTGTTGGGTACCTCGGGGGGCAGGTTAATAAAACTCTGCCTATTTATATTAAATACTGAGGGAAGCATTATCCTTGTACAGCCCCACTCCCTCTGGCACAAAACTCCCAGGCACTGTTCCAGCACTTCTCCTCGTGTCAGCCTGGGATTCTGCAGTGAAAAATGCTCCTTTTCTTTTTATTTCTGCTGAGTTTTGTGACCTGGCATTGCTACCTGTCACCGAGACTGCTCTTTCCCTGAGTAATGCCACAGCACTTATTTTTATGGGTATGCTGGAGATAATGATCCCTCTTCTGGGTGGGAGATAAGGCTGAGACAAAGACAGAGCTGCTGGCTTTTAAGTGACATGAGAGGCTGCAGATCCTCCTGTGATGGGGCCCCTCTGTGAGGACAGAGCCTGATAAGAGAGGGAACAACGTGGCAGCTCTGATGGGAGCAGTGACCTCCCCAGCTCTGAGAGCATTGCAGGGAAAGGGCTGCAGACCCCGACCTGCAGAGGTGACAGAGCAGTGCTGAGCTCAGCATTGGAGCCTCCAAATGCCTTTGTAGGGATGGACAAAAACGCCTTCCTCAATCAGGATTAACACGAGGGAGAAAATGAAGTGTTAGGACTCATTCTGGCTGTGGTTGTGCCTCCCCCTTCCCCTGGATGATGCCTTAGGATTTGAGCTTTTATATTTTCCATGTATCTGTAACCCTGTAGTTCCTTAGTGCAGAACTCTAAACTCCATCTCCAGTGGCAGCTGCTGCTCTCCCATTTGGGTCACACACAACAATTCCTCTCCAGGCCTGGCAATCAAGGACACCTGACTGTCCCAGGCCCTGAGAGATGGGAACAAAAGTGACTTGGGGGGAGCAAACTTGGGGTAAATGACTTCATTAGCTGAGGCTGGAATTGGAAGATGAACCCCCAATGTGCAAATGGACCAAACTTATAAAAGTGTGAAACCCGTGACCCATTGTCCATTTTTGGGTGTTTTCATCTGCCCTAAATGTCCCTGAAGGCCCTTCAATAAATAGAACTGCTTTTTATTCCCTTAATTTTATCTGGCCTCTGTTTTTAGGTAGCCCTGAAAAGGCATCATGGAAATGCCATTTTCCATCAGGGCTGCTCACTCTGTCAAGGTCTGTGCCTGGCTTTCCTGGGACCTGCCTGGCTCCAGGGAGGGGCCCTGGGGAGGGATCAGCCCCAAAAACCATCCCTGGCTGTGGCTGGGAGTGCCAGCACCAGGGCTGCAGCACAGGGATGCCCGGGGAGTGAGGCCAGGGGGGAGAGTTTCAGTCACTGCTCAGCCCCACACGTGGAAAAAAGGCTGAGCAGAGCAGGGGAGCAAGGATTTGTCCTCTGGAAGCCAGAGCAGGGCAGGAGAGTGGGCACAGGGGGCACTGCCCAGTGCCCATAAAGCCCAGGTCACACAGGGAGGCCATTCATATAGATTTGCAGAGTTTTTACCCTCTTTCCTTTTGTTTCCAGAATTTCCTGGTTCCTTTCTCCTGTAAGAACCAAGTTGGCAGAAGCAGCAAACCCCTCCCCTGCTCCCTGCACCTCTGGCCAGGCTGTGCCTGAATTCTGGGGTGAAGAACTGTCTCACTGTCGGACACGAAAGAAACACGCAGACTTCTGAGCAGCAGGTCAGGACCACCAGGCAGGACCAACTCAACCTTGCTTTCTTTATTCTCTCATATTTATATCTTAGGACAAGCATGGATTGGTCAATGAGGTTACCACCTGTCTTAGGTTACAATAGTGTGTATTCTATCACCATCCCCCATGGGCTGTTTGGGGCTGGGTGGGGCAGTGTTCCTCAGCCACCCCTGATGGCCCTAGGGCGGGATTTCCAATGGACCAGCTGGTGGGCCATTAGCAGGGAGGGTCTCACGAAGTTCTCTCTGTTAATGGGACATTAAGCTCCACTAATGGATTGCACCATTCCCATTGTGAGATGCCCCGCCCGGGAGGGGGGGGGAACCAAGCATCCCCATTTCTGAATAGAGTAGACCCTGAAACCGAGAGCAGCAGCTTCTTCACCGAGAGCAGCAGCTTCTTCACCGGACCTTCAGAAAACTGCTTCAACAGAGCCACATCTATCCCTGGACTGCTACCAACACCCTGACCAACAGGGTGTCAGGTTGTATCTGTATCTGTTGACTCTATCAGCGTTTTTTGTACCAATTGCATGTATTTTAATTTTCCTATTAAATTGTAGTTCTGACTTTGAGCGTCTCACTAATTTGCTTATCAAACCACAACACCACCTCTATAATTTCACAGGATAATGACATGGTCAATCATCTTTCTCCGCTTTAGGGGAAAGGAGTGAAAACAATTCAGAAGTTCAAAACAATCTTGGCTGGTTACAAAAACAAGGACTGTGTTTATAGAAAATGCATGAGAACTTCTGCTACAGAAGTAAAAACAGAACACTGCAAAAAGCAGGGTGACAAAGAACCACCGGAACAGTTCCACTAGCCCTTCACCCACCTTGGGCCACTTGTTTTGGACTTGTTTTGTGACTTTGCCATCCTTTCCCCTACCAGAGAGGGAGAAGCATTCTCATTTAATATTAATCTCCCCTCTACAGAATCAGGCTGCTTCTGACAGTGTATCAATTATTTAAAGTTATTTAAAAAAAAAAATTCCAGGATTAAAGAGATTAGTTTTTTGTTGATTTTGGTAATTCCTCCTCCTTTGGCAGCTCTGAGGCTGACTGAAATAGATCGTCTGAGTTTCTGTTTGCTCAGAGTTCACCCTGGCCGGGGCAGAAGGGAAATTCTGTTTCCACTTCTAATTGCCAGGTTCATGTCTGAGTTCAAGAAGGGTGTGAGCAGAGCCATCAAAGACCTTTCAGGTGGCACTGCTGGGTGGGCAATCCCTTGTGCCACGGCACAGGGAGCACTGAGGGCATGGCTGGCATCTCTGCAGGATTTTAGATTATAGAAGTAAATCTAAAACCAATATTTTCCATTTTCCTCTGTGATGCTTTGCATTCCTCAGCTCCATGAATTTCCCAGTCCCTTCCACACTTGAAGTGGCTCCAGTGACAGATCAGAGACCCTCAGGTGATGCTGTCACTGATTTAAACCACAGCTAAAGCTGCCCTGGTGTCCCCTGCATTGTGGGGCTGTGCAAGAACAGCTCACCTGTCCCACACCCCAAAATCAGGGCTGCAGCTGACACTGAAGAACATCTAGAAAAAGAATTAAAAAGAATAATCAAAGAGCTTTGAACATCAAAAAGCAAACAGGTCTATGAAATATACATGAAAACACTCTGCAACCTCAATCCCAGCATCACCTGTCTCCCACTCCATCACTGATTCCCTTGTGCAGCCAGGGAATGTG
Organism: Drymodes brunneopygia; assembly: GCA_013400955.1. NCBI lineage: Eukaryota > Metazoa > Chordata > Aves > Passeriformes > Petroicidae > Drymodes > Drymodes brunneopygia. Next base: position 73,734 of record VZTZ01048550.1, read on the forward strand.
AGCTCTCACAGGGGGTCTGAGCCTGGGGGTCCCCTCTGCTGAGGCTGCCTGAGCAGCCCAGCTCATCCCCCCAGCAGCAAGGAATGCTTTTGGGACACCCCATAAACGTATCTTTGTCTTAATCAGCTGCTCAGACATCCTTTCTTAACGAAGACTTCATGGCATTCACACCTAAAATCAAACTTTCATAATTACAAATTAATCAGAGAAAATCCTCCACAAGCTTTTCTTGCTAAATATTCACTGCTGGAAGGAATCAGAGGGGCCATTCTTCTCCTGCCCAGCTGTTTCATGCTGCATGAGAGACTTGATCCATCAGCCCCAGAAACCAATCTTCCCCCAGTGCCCAGCGCAGCCTCCATCAATCACCAGCACCAGCGATGGTGCCAGAGCCTCATCACAACATTCCCTGTGCTGGAGAGGGCTGGGAATGCACATTCCAGGGATTGATCCTTCTACAAGCTGTAGGGGAAGGGTGCTGGGAGGGGAGGGCAGGGGGAGACACAGCGTGTGCTGTGCAGTGATCAACGCTGGGGCAAGGAGTGCTCAGAGAGACTGTGCTGCTGCATGGAGTTCTTTATTCTCCAGCCAGAGACTGAGACTGCTCCAGATCACTCTGGGACTGCTGAGAGAGAGAGAGAGACTGCTCCTATGGCTGCTGCTGTGGCTGCTGCCATGGCCACTGCCCCATGGCCACTGCCCCATGGCCACTGCCCCATGGCCACTGCCTAATGACCACTGCCCCATGGCCACTGCCCCATGGCCACTGCCCTATGGCCACTGCCCCATGGCCACTGCCCCATGGCCACTGCCCAATGGCCACTGCCCTATGGCCACTGCCCTCTACCACGCAGTGAAAATTCCCTTTATCCCATCCCACACCCAGGATGTGCCATCCCATAAACAGCAAAGATAAACAATCCCCTAGAAGGTCCCCAAGTCCAATCCTCTCCCCCAATGGGTGCACAAGGCCACAAAGCCATGATCCTCTTTTGCCATGTCCATCCCTGGTGACCTGGATGTGCTTCCTGCTCCCCTCTGGGCCTGGGGAAGGGGCTCAGCTCTGGCCCTTGCAGGGCTGCTGTTCTGCAACACACACAGTGGGACCCTACACCCATCCTCACCCGGTGAAGTCTTGTGTGAAATTGTTTTCTCTGCAGAGCCTCAGCTCTTGTAATTCCACTGGAATAATCCCTGGCTCCGTGCTGGGGAAGCAAAGGCATCTGCACACACTCACACACTCACACGCTCCCTCGGTGCTGGGGGAGCTCAGCCAGCTCACAGAACATGGCACGTTTGCAAATCTCCCTTTCTTGCTCTCAATGCTCCCTCTGTGAAGGCTCGGGGAGCAGCCAGGCAGGGGTGAGCAGGAACAGAGGGGCAGGAAAACACCTCAGAGCAGCTTGGTTTGCAGGCAGGGTACACAGGTGTAGGGTCACACTGTGTGTGTTGTAGAAAAGCAGCCCTGCAAGGTCCAGAGCTGAGCCCCCCTCACACAAATAATTCCTTTCCTTTGCTGGATAAATGATGACAATAACACAGGGATTAACAATTCCCAGTTCCACCTGGAGCACCTCCTTCTGAGAGGTGGCCAATCTCCAGATATTTTGGGCACATCCCACAGCTCCAGAGCCCTGGCACAGAGCTCACTGCTCCCTCAGGAACTCCAGTTTTTTGTCACCCTATCAGTTTGTTGTCACCCTATCAGTGTAGTGCCTCAGGTTACCCAAACAAGAGGAAGATGCTGATCCTCTGGTCTGATAATTTGGTAATTTCCCACTATTTTTCTCCTGGGTTTGCCTCTGGATCATGGGCAGTGCCAGCAGGGAGATGTGGGCTGATAGCTGTGCTCCAGAGAGAGCAGCAGTGCCCAATTCCTGACAGGGCTGTGACCTGGTGATGCCTCAGGATTTTGGCTTTGATATTTTTCAGATCCTGTAATTCTTTAGTGTAGAACTCTAAACTCCATCTCCAGTGTTGTTGCACTGCTGGGTACGACAGAAACACGCAGGCTTCAGAGCAGCAGTTTGAACCACCAGGCAGGATTACTAAAAAGGGCCTGCCCTTCTTTATTCTCTCATTTTTACATCTTTCTTAAGACAATCGTGGATTGGTCAATGAGGTTACCACCTCTATAAGTTCACAGGATAAAGACATGGTCAATCATCTTTCTCCACCCCAGGGGAAAGGAATGAAGAACAATCTAAAAGTTCCAAACAATCTTGGCCAGTTAGGAAAACAAGGACTGTGTTTCTAGAAAATGCATGGGAACTTCTACTGCAAAATTACAAACATGGAACCCTGCAAAAAGCAGAGTGACAGTGTCAGCTGCTGCTCTCCCATTTGGGGCAGATACAACAATTCCTCTCCAGGCCTGGCAATCAAGGACACCTGAGTGTCCCAGGCCCTGAGAGACGGGAACAAAAGTGACTTGGGGGGAGCAAACTTGGGGTAAATGACTTCATTAGCTGAGGCTGGAATTGGAAGATGAACCCCCAAAGTGCAAATGGACCAAACTTATAAAAGTGTGAAACCTGTGACCCATTGTCCATTTTTGGGTGCAGCCTCTGGGGGGCTTTGACTGCCCAAGGTGTTCCTATTGAAGGCCTTTAATAAATATCCACATTATTCTCCTAATTTTATCTGGCCTCTGTTTTTAGGCAGCCACTCCAAGGCATCACTGGGATATGTTGGACTTTAATGAAGCCTGATGGGGAGCTGAAAATGTTCTGTGCCTGCACCAGGCAGAGCAGATCCGAACCTGAAATCAATTTGTAACCATTCCTCTGACACTGTTAGAGACAGGAGGAGCCCCGGGAGCAGGGAGAGAGCAATTGCTGTGTAATTATGGGGTCTGTCACTTAACATTTGTGTGTGATGGGTGTCCTAAAGTCGGGATTTGCATCATGGATATGCTAATTTGTCACACTGACAGACAACAGAACCCCGGCCATGGTAGCTAATTGAACAGACAAACCAATCAACAGACGTGGCAGATGAGGAATTTTAATGGAAGAATTAAATATATAGAGTGACCTTGCGGTGGTGCTTAGGATAATTTTATTTAATACCAGAGCCTGGGCAGGAAATTAGTTAAAAAGCACATAAAGCATGACAAGTAATGACAATTTTGCCAGGGTTCCATGGCAGCTTTTTTCCAGAGCAGCTCTCTAGATTCACTTCAAGAAAATGGGAATGTGGGAAAGTTTAACCAGGGTGTATGAGCAGTGCTTGCCCTCTGCTGAGGTCAGTTCGGGCACTGAAGATTAACTCTTTTTTTGTCCATTTCTCCACTTTGTCTTAGTCTTGTTCACCAGAGTTGTGCTGGGATTAAAAGGAGACGAGGAAATCTTTTGTTCAGCCCTCAACTGTAATTTTTTCTTTTACTCCTTTGCTTCCAAAAGGTGCATCTTCTCCTCTGGAGAAACAGCCAAATAGCAGCAGGATTTGTTTCTCAGCTTTGTTTCTTTAAATGTGGTGAACTGGGCAATCCATCCCCTGTCCCTCTCCTTCCCAGAGCCATCTGGGCCCATCAGCTGTGATGGATCATTTCAATATTCCGCCTTCTGTCCTGCAAATGGAGCTTCCCCTCCCCTTTTTTTAGAGAAAAGCTGCTAATATTCGAGTTCCCATCCCAGGCGGGCAGGCCATCAGACACAAGGCTCCCTGACAGCCCGTTTGTGCCAGGGACATGTGACACTGCTCCTTGCTTGGCTGCCCCAGGCAATAAATATCGTGGAGGCAGAGCGAGGGGGATTTACAGCCCGTGGCATCATCTGGGCTCGGTTCATCCCGGGGTTACTGCTCTGCAATCCCCAGGAATTATCCCAAGCACTGAATCTGCTCCAAAGGCAGGCAAGGCTGGAATTGCAGCTCTGCTCTTTTAACTCGCCCTTGTCCAAAATGCTCCCAAAGTGGATCAGCACAGTGCTGGGGTGTCGCTCTGTCGGACACGAAACACTCAGGTTAACTCAGGAGCTCAGCCACCAAGGCCGGGCAGAGAGCAAAAAGAGCCCCAGCCTCTCTTTATTCTTATATTGATACCTTTTTACAGACAGTTATGGATTGGACAAAGAGGTCACCACCTCTGAAATTCCATAGGTGAGAAACACAGCCCATCACATTCTCCAGCCCAGAAAGAAGAATGAAAAACAACATCCAAAGTACAAATCAATCCTTGGCCGGTTATAGAAACATGGATTGTTTACACAAAATCTGTGAGAACCTTTGCTACCAACTATAAACACAGCACTCTAAAAATCAAAGCAACACTGGGGAGGTTAAGCTGAGCTTGGATGATGCAGAGGATGGATCAGGGGAATTGTGAGGCAGGGTTTGGGTTTCACTCAGGTGCTGCTGAGCTGCCAAATCTTCAGGTAACAGAGCATGGGAACATTTCCAAGCTTGACAGGAAAACCATTTACAGAGGGAAAGGCTGAGGGAAACTCAGGGAAGGTCCCCAGCAAAGCTTGGCAAGTGGCAGATTATTTTTTTTTTGTTGAGAAATTCAAGGCAAGTTACTAAAAAAAGTTACTCTGCTTGCAAAACTCCTTGAAATTTAACTTTTTAAACTCAGTCTGTTATTAGATAGCTCAACAGAATGCTCTGGGAGCATTCAACCAGTCAATATTGCCAATCCTTGTGGTAAGGAATGGGAATGCTCTTAGCAATCCTGTGATTCATTGCATCCCTCAGCACTGAGTCTCTTCTGGTTGAGGAGGAATGAACCTGGAAGGGGTTAAATGTTCAAATTTCTGAACAGTTTGATGTGTGATCCACTCTGCTTTTGTTTCAGTCGAGTTTTAGTTTCTTTACAGTCTCTTAAAACCTTTCACTGCACATAAAAAAGCAATGAAAGCACTGCAGAGTGTTCCTGCCCAGGATGAAAGGTGCTGGTGCTCACAGCCAGCTCCCAGAGGAATCCCTGCATGGAATTCACCCACCAGGTTCCATTTGGAGGAGCCCCCGTTCCTCTGGAAAGGGCTGGGATTTTTCAGGCTGCCAGTTTTGCTTATTTAGAGGAGAATTAAACCTTACAGTGTTTGCAGTGCCTGAAAATTTGGGCATTTACAACCTTCTGGCAGCAAGCACAGCTCTGTAACACCAAGCTGTGTGCTCCTAAAAATGAAAAAGGGCCTGAATTCAGAATTCCAATTGCCAGTGGAGCAGGGAGTGAGGAGGAAATGACAGCTCTCAGATCTGTCTGAGCCCCTCTGTGGTCTCTGAGCATCCGAGCTGTTCCAAATCACCAATTTTGGCTTCACAACCTGTCCAGGGTGGAAGCAGCTCCATTACTTCAAATTTCTTCTTCCTGTGGAGAGTTAAACGGAGAGGAGGGCAGGGAGAGAGGTGTGGGGAGGCCGAATAAATCAGGGCCATTTACAAAAAGGGTTGAAAATTAAAAGAGAGGGAGGGAAAGGGGGCGAGTGCCAACAGTAAAACGAAAAATGAAGGAGTGCCATGATAAAAATGATGCAGTGTCCAGGCAGCCCAAGCCCTCAGCCTTGAAAACCTCATGAGGAAAACATTACTCAGTGAAGATGAATTCCTTCAGTTAACCTTATTCACAGCAACATCTTTGCAGGTCAGGAAATTATTACTCTCTCACTTTCCAGCTCTCCAGTGGGCTCCTGAGTATCTTTGCATGTGGATGGGTAGATTGGATTGGCTTGGCCTGAGCTGAATTGGCAGTGAGGCTCCCCAAATCTGGGAATATTGTGCAGCATAATTCATTTTTGATAAGAATGTAACGAGGCAGAAATCCTCCCCTGCAGCAAACAAAGGGCCCACAGTGAGCTGCCACCAGGCTGTTTTTCAGCTGGTGACCAGGCTGGAATCGCTGCACTGCAACACAAGTGCCTGGGAAAATTATGAGGATTTCAGCAAAACTCTGAAAGTTCCTGCTCCATTCCCATCTGAGAGGATTCAGGAACTTCAGGAGATTCTTTGAAGCTGTTCCAGCTCCACACTGCAGCTGTGGAAATGCTCCTCCCCTTGCCCACGTTTCCTTGGCCATTGAGATATTTTAACTCTGAGGCTGATGCTGGAAAGGGTCCTCCATGGCAGGTTTTGCACCCTAAAACTCAGAGATTTATTCCTTTTCCTGTCACTGATGTCACCAAAGTGATGCAGAAGGTCTGTCCTACACCCACCCATGAATTGGGGCTGGTGCTCCATCAGCAGCCAGACACAGCTGGAATGTTCTGCAAAGAAAGTTCTCCACCAGGCAGAACATTCCAAAACAGCAAAACCCTGCCACTCCTCACGTCTCCAGGCAGAGAAGATATGGCAGACAAAGTGTTGTATTTGTCTGAAGGGCTCATTCCTGCTCATCGAGGCAATTCCATCAGCAAAACAGACAAAATTGATAAAGAGACAGCAAACCAAGCCCTGCAGCTTGGTGTTTATTGATAAGCCTTGCCCACGGGATACTTCTGATCCCGAGGCAAACATGAGAGCCAGAATATCCTCAGGCAATGGCTTTTAGGCAGATCCACAGCAGCAGGCTGGGAAAAAAAGGATTCTCAGCTGCTCTGAAGGCTGAGCCTTCATTTGGGATCATAAACTCAAATTGCAGACATTGCAGGTCACAGATCCTTACATTTCACTGGCTCTAAAAGGGGATCAGGGGTTCAGATCTCAGAGTTTGGTGGTTCCTTGCAAGAGGAAAACAAAAAAAACAAGTGAAAAACTGCTCTGCCACCAGAGCCCAGGGCAAAAATTGACAAGCAAAGCCTGTGTGAAGGTGACAAGAAGGACGAGAAATTCTCTCTGATCCTTCCAGGATCAGATTTTGTGGCTGATGAACACGGTAATAGACTACAGAACTGTATCAGAGCTCTGCAGGGAAAAAATAAATAAATAAATAAATAAAAGAAAGAAAAGCTAGATAGAGAAGCAGAAACATATGGTAATGAAAAGGCAGCCTTGAGAAATGGAAAATAGACCTATTCTGGTTTTAATAATGTGTCAGCCTCTGTATGAACTGGCCCAGAGCCCAAAGAAATGGACTGTTGCTTCCATTTACAAGCAGAGCAGGTCTGGCCTCCTGATGGCTCTATAAATAAATGCTCCATTATCTCTTACAAGTGTGTTTGTAATCCGTTATCTGACCCTGGCTTTACTCATTCACAAATTTGGTCATCTTTTATAGCACAAGCTATTCCTCCCTTCCATGCAAGAATTTCAAAGTCCTGCTCACATAGCAGCGATTTCAGCTTGTTCAATGTTGTTGAAAGGAAGATGAGGCATGGGGAAAATGGAGCAAATTTATCCAAATTCATGCCAGGAGTGGGGAACAGAGCCAGGAATAGGCTGGCAATGGATTTCCCAGGAATGATGAAAGGTCAGGATGAAAACCAGCACTGGAGATGTTTCTGTGCAAGGTAATCCCTTCACCAGAGCGAGGATTCTCCGTGTGGATGAAGAAAAGCTGATCCAATTCACATTCTTATGTTGCTCACACTGTTCTTGGGTTACATTTCCCCCATTCTTGTTTATATTTTTCCTTGATTTCCTACTCTGTGTTGCCTTTCCCCCCAGAAGAAGGTGTGCAGCACTCAGCAATCAGAATTTCACTGGCAGCTCTGAGGCTCTGGGTGATTTTCACCCTCCCCAGCCCTGTCAGGCAGTGAAGGATGGGGATGCCTCAGATGGTCCTTTTGGCTTTATTTTTCTTGCCGAGCTTCGTCTCGTGGGGAGGCATCTCACATAAAAGACTCGCTGCTTGATGCAATTTGTGTTAGTTCATTAAGCACAAGATATGATTAACGTGAACACTTCTTTAATCAGCCAGAGGAGCTGCTGCAGACACTTGAAAGCTCCGTGTGCTTTGAGCTCTTCTCTGCTCTCTGTTGCTGCTCTGCCCAGGTTTGTGGGAGGGCAGGCAGTTCACAGCCTCTGCACTGAATAATTCTGAGCTGCTTCAGCTCTGCATCAGAGAAACTAGAAAAGAATTTGCTTTTCCCCTTGAAGAAATTCCCCCTTTTTTCACTTGAACCATGTGTCTGGGCTGCTGTGCACCAGGAAGGAATTATCCCATGAGCTGAGGTGTGAAGAGCTGGGGATGTGGGAGGTCAGACTGGCAAGACCCTGCTTCACCCAGCAAACCTCTTCAATAATGATAAACCCAGAAAGACACCAATTTTTATCACAGAACCACAGGCTGGATTATCATCTTCTTTCACAGCTCCTTCAGCTTTCAAGGCAGTTTGACACAACAGTTGCTATCTCCATCATTAGTTCCAGAGAGATATGAAGAGAGATGATTTTTGCTTGCATATTAATTCTATTTCAGTACCTGTTTTGTTATTTCAACCAAGAGTGGCCATCTCCTCTCTGCTTCATTCTCATTTTCCTGGGTTTGAAGTGAGGCAGCCTCATCTTCCCCTGGCTGCAGTGGCTCTGGGAGTTATTTGGCCTCTCTGTGCCCTCTTTGGTGGCAAAAGGAATGAGGGAGATTCGTCTTCACAAACTGTGGGGCTGCTGATAAATAAAATTGGATACTGAGAGATGAGAGAAACAATGGGAAGAACCATAAATTCCATGGGAATTCCACTGAGTGACACAAGGAAAGGACAAAGGGGGGTTCTACATTAGAAGGGCTCTGGATTAGGGGATTTGGGAAGTCTGTGCCTCTCCAGTGCCTCAGGCAGTGGGCAAAGAGAGAGGGAAATGTGGCCGGGAAATTGGGATCCAAAGGAGGCTGAGTCCTCCAAAAATGTGAGAGAGCCCATGGGAAATGGCCCCTGGCCTCTGCCTTGATTGGAATAAAGCTCCAGGGCTGCTCTGTCTCCTTTTTGGCCATAAACCCCTGGAGTTTGGGGATGGATTTTCCTGACAGTGGCAAAGATAAAGAGTCCCAGCCCTGTTCAGGATTCACTCTGGCCACTGGTGCCTCTCCCTTCCAGCCCTGCTCATTAGCAATCCAGATAACAGGCTCTCAGCAGCTCAGTAACCTTATCCTGGGCAGATCAAACCAATCTGTGTGCTTGGATCAGCAGCCTCTCCTCCCTAATCTCACCTTGGAAAGCATAATAACTGCAGAAACACGGGGAGGAAGGAGATGAGGATCCAGTGGATGTGTCCCTCTGATTCCACCCTGATTCCATTCTGATTCCACCCTGATTACATCCTGATTCCACTCTGATTCCACCCTCTGATTCCACCCTCTGATTCCTCTCTGATTCCACCCTGATTTGATCCTCTGATTCCACCCTCTGATTCCACTCTCTGATTCCTCTCTGATTCCATCCTCTGATTCCATCCTGATTCCATCCTCTGATTCCATCCTGATTCTACCCTCTGATTCCACCCTGATTCCACTCTGATTCCACCCTCTGATTCCTCTCTCATGCCACCCTGATTTGATCCTCTGATTCCACCCTCCGGGCTCCTGAGCTGGCTCTCATTCCTGTCTCACCTTTCCTGAGCATTTTCACTGGAGTTTCACAGGAATTCCTTTGTTCAAACAAACCCATCTGCACCGTGTCAAAAACAACCAGGCTGGGTGAAAGAACCCCTTGTACTCAGAGCTTAGCTGGAACAACGCTTTCCTTTCATATGGATTCCCTCTGTTTTCCATGTTTTGGCCTTCTTTTGTGTTTGTTTGGGGTGCTTTTCCTCGGAACAAAGGGAACATCCACATGCTCTGATGGCCTTGGTGCTGATGATTCTCTTTTGACCCTGCTCCTGTGCAAACAGTGAGGGAAATAAAAACAAAGTGCTTCAAGGTGGAGTTCAACCAGTTGGGTTCAAGCAGCAGCACCACCCTGCCCATGCTCCTTGTACCTTCCAAGGATACCCAGGATAAAGGGTTTAATCTTAAATTGAGCTTGGTTTTGGGGAGAAATCCAACACAACCTGTAGCCTACCCCCAGATTTCCTTGTGGGGTCACTTTGCAATGATTATCCAAAACTCCCCAGTGATTTGGCCATCCCTAAACCCAAGGCCAAAAAGTCTCCTGTCGCCCTGCTTTTTGCAGGGTTCCATGGTTGTAATTTTGTAGTAGAAGCTCCCATGCATTTTCTATGTTTCTAAACACAGTCCTTGTTTTCCTAACTGGCCAAGATTGTTTTGAACTTTGAGATTGTTTTTCATTCCTTTCCCCTGGGGTGGAGAAAGATGATTGACCATGTCTTTGTCCTGTGAACTTACAGAGGTGGTAACCTCTTTCACCAATCCCTGATTGTCTTTAGAAATAGATATAAATGAAAGAATAAAGAAGGGCAGCCCCTTTTGGGTGGTCCTGCCTGGTGGTTCAAACTGCTGCTCTGAAGCCTGCATGTTTCTGTCATAGCCACCAGTGCAACAGTCTCCTGGTCTTAGGTGAGAATTTATACCAAAGCTTTTGAGAGTTTTCTCCTTCCAACCGTTCCAGCCTCGGAATGTGAGCTGAGACTGCCGAGTTATAAATGGAAAAACAAAAAGGCATCCAGTTTGTAAAATCTATGACTTGATATTGATTTTGGCCATCCCATGAATTGAAACAAGCCTCCTGTGCAGAAATCCTCCGAAGATGCCGTGTTCTCCTCTGCTCTTGACACAACTCTCTATCGATCCCCATGTTTGTGCCACATGAATGATGGATTATCTCATATCAAACCTTGCAGTATTCATTTAATGCCTTTGAATAAAACATTTCTCACAGATTAACAGAGCAGTTTTAAGTGAACAACCATTTTCATCTGTTTTAAATTTTCATGGGTACTTTTCTGGAGAACAAGTACGTTGTTAATAATTGAAGGGAATGAGACCTTGCTAATCTCTTTGTATTTTAATAAAGTCCTGTTGCACCCCATTCATTTATTTTTAAAATGCCAGCATTTATAAAAATTCGATACTTTTGCTGCCCTCCCTTTGAAATGAATAATCCTGAGATTACATGAAAGGGGATTATTTATGTACCCAGGAACTGGAATTTCATTGTGTCCAGAGAGCTCTAAATGTGGTTTGTGATGGATTGCATGGATGAGGGGAGGGAGGAACTTCTCACTGGGAGTTGAGAGGCACTGGGAGAGCAAGGTCAGAAAGAGAGGAGGGTGGAGGGAGGAAGAGGCAGGAGTTTAGAGGAGAAAGGACAGGGAAAGGGTTTGGTCACAGATGGGGATAGAAAAGACAAAGTGTGGATAGGTAAATCTACTGATATTTGTATTTAGATGAGTGCAGACAACTCTGTAATATTTATTTTCTCTTGTTCTCAACTTCCATCCCTCCATCTGCCTCAGGATTCCATGAGTGCCTCTCTCTCCACTTTTTGTCTTCTCTCTCTCCCTCTCAGTCCTTTCCTCTGCCTCAGACTCCAACTCCAATCTCCTCTGCCCGTGCCCAGAGCTGCTCAAAGCTTGCTCAGACATGGTCCCATTCCTCTTTTTCAAATACAGCTGCTCCTTTACACGCAGCCCCAGGATTACATTTCAAAGGAGAACAGAAAACCCAACACGGACACAATTTCTTTTATCATTAGCGGGGCAGCCCCAAGAACGCTCGTCTCAGAAATATTTTCATTAAATCCTGTGGTCAGACAGGCAGTGTTTGCTGCAGGGGTCTGTCCTGGAGGCTCCCTAACCTCTGTGCATTAGTCACACATGGTCAGAACAGCAAGGGAGTGAAGAGGCTTTGGCAGCAGCAGTGAAAAAAAACCAAAATAAATGCATTGGGTGCCCTCCTTGGAGGATGTTTGTGCACACAGAGACAGGGATTAGTTCTCTGTGTTTCCAACAGCTTTTTGAGCTATTCTACTTTCAGTCCTGCATCTGCTAATTGTATTTTTTTCTCCTTTGAAAGCTCTCTACTGAGAGGGTAGAAATCAAACCCTCATAAATGGAGATCTGTGCCTCCTCCAAGGATCCCTTTGGAAACGCTGCTTCTAAATTGCTTGTTGATATTTGACCATGAGTCACCTCTGCATAAATCTCTGCCAGGTATTAAAATCATGGAAAAAGATGCTGGAATGCTGAGATAAATTGATGTGCTGGTGGGAGGAACAGAAATTGGACTGGGCAGCACAGCTTGTGTTTGGATAGACGGCGTTCTGTGTGAGTGATTTCAACCAACAAGTTGTGAAAACCTTGTTGTGGGAAGGAGCTTAAAACAGCTCTGCATGAAACCTTCAGAGGAGAAAATCACTTTTCACATTTTTAATCAAGTTGCTGCTTAGCTGTTTACTGATGAGCACATGACAGGGGGATAGAGAGAGGCAAAATTGGTGCCTGGGAGAGATTTTTAATGGAGCTGCTGTTATCAAGCTGAGCAGGTTGGGTTTGATCGGCATTTGGGGCAGGACTTCTCACACCAAATGATTCTGGAGTGCTGGGAAGGGGAAAAGCCGTGTATTGAGTGCCTCTTAACAGGTCCTTGGCACAGGGGGATGGTCACACAGGGTGGGGTCAGTCCCTGGCACACAGGGATGGTCACACAGGGTCAGTCCCTGGCACACAGGGATGGTCACACAGGGTCAGTCCCTGGCACACAGGGATGGTCACACAGGGTCAGTCCCTGGCACACAGGGATGGTCACACAGGGTCAGTCCCTGGCACACAGGGATGGTCACACAGGGTCAGTCCCTGGCACTCAGGGATGGTCACACAGGGTGGGGTCAGTCCCTGGCACACAGGGATGGTCACACAGGGTGGGGTCAGTCCCTGGCACACAGGGATGGTCACACAGGGTGGGGTCAGTCCCTGGCACACAGGGATGGTCACACAGGGTGGGGTCAGTCCCTGGCACACAGGGATGGTCACACAGGGTGGGGTCAGTCCCTGGCACACAGGGATGGTCACACAGGGTGGGGTCAGTCCCTGGCACACAGGGATGGTCACACAGGGTGGGGTCAGTCCCTGGCACACAGGGATGGTCACACAGGGTGGGGTCAGTCCCTGGCACACAGGGATGGTCACACAGGGTGGGGTCAGTCCCTGGCACACAGGGATGGTCACACAGGGTGGGGTCAGTCCCTGGCACACAGGGATGGTCACACAGGGTGGGGTCAGTCCCTGGCACACAGGGATGGTCACACAGGGTGGGGTCAGTCCCTGGCACACAGGGATGGTCACACAGGGTGGGGTCAGTCCCTGGCACACAGGGATGGTCACACAGGGTGGGGTCAGTCCCTGGCACACAGGGATGGTCACACAGGGTGGGGTCAGTCCCTGGCACACAGGGATGGTCACACAGGGTGGGGTCAGTCCCTGGCACACAGGGATGGGCACAGAGGGTGGGATCAGTCCCTGGCACTCAGGGATGGTCACAAAGGGTCAGTTCCTGGCACTCAGGGATGGTCACACAGGGTGGGATCGGTCCCTGGCACCCCTCAGATACCAAGCTGGCTGTGTAGGTGGCAGTGAGCTGGGGCAGTTCCCTTCTGCAGGACTCACAGCTCCCTTCCCTTCCTGTCTCAGCCGTGGAGCAGCATCCTTAAAGAGCTGTCACACTCTGTCCAAGGTGGAGTGATTTCAGTTTTTGTGCAGGAGACAGAGCTCACATGGAGGCTGGGCTAATCCTGGGCCATTCCCAGTGATTTCTGCTGCCTCTGTGGCACAGAGCCATTGGAAAACTGGATTATCATTTGGCAGACAGGTTCCTGGGAGCTGGAGCACCCATCTGCAGAGCATGTCCTTGGAATTCCTCCTGGAAGCGTTGCTGGCTCCTGAAATGCTGCTGGCTCATTGTCCCCAGTGTCACCAGTGACAGAGGGGCTGCCACATCAGCTGGAATTCTGTCCTGACCCCATTGATTAAATGCACAGGGCCAGTTTTGTCTGGGGTGTGAAATTCCAACAGCCGGGAAAGATGGGCACGAGAGGAATTCATTGATGGGATAGTTCACACATGCTCTGTGTCCCTTTGTTGCACTGCTGGTGACAGAAGAAACACGCAGGTTCCAGAGCAGCAGTTGAATCTCCAGGCAGGACCACCCAAAAGGTCTGCTCTTCTTTATTCTCTCATTTATATCTGTTTCTATAGA
>VZTZ01048551.1:0-34579 GCA_013400955.1 Drymodes brunneopygia
TGTTATTCTGCAAAACACAGCCCATAAGAAACTAAAGGGTTAGAACTTGTTCCCAACTGCTTCTGAAGCTGCCAAGGAAAGCAAACCTGATTTTTAAAAAGTTCTTCCACTTGGCTTCAGCCACCCTTTAGCTTTAGCAAAACTGTGTGCTTAGCAGCTCTTGAAAAGCAGTGTATTTCCATTAGGTACCCATAGCTGTATTTTGGATCTGGAGTTAAGCACTTGACTGTGAATTTCTGATTAAGTAGTAATTTTTTTAAAAACTTCTGGTGTTTAAAATTCATCAAAACTAGGGGCTCACATTGCTGCCTTCAACACTCATCTTTTCCTATTCTTTCCTAACATATAGATCATCAGTTGTATCTTAAACACTGATTCTGAAAAATAAACCTACTGTATCATGATAGTATTGCTGCAAGAATTATATGCCTAAAAATTTTTTTATATGGTAACTTGCCAGAATTGCTCATCCATGAAAAATTAGTGATTTATCAACATTAGCAGATTAGCACATAACTGTATTGTGCCAACATTGGCAGGATTAGCACATAACCATATTTTCTGTCCTTTTTTTGGCAATAATCATTATACCAAAGATAGCAGTAAAGGGGTGCACATGCCATGCATATGGTTTTAGTTTTGAGAGCTTGGGTAACAGCCAGGGTCACAGTGAAATGAAATAATGCAGTGGTAGCACAACAGAGTTTCTGGAGCGAAAACTCAGTGTTATTTTTGGTAATCTCCTTACAAACTGTGCTGAAGCCCACTGCTTCTCCCCAGGTAAAGTGAAGCACTCTCAACCAGGACTGCTTCAATGAAGTCACAAAATCAGAGAATGGGCAAAGTTGGAAGGGAGCACAGTGCATCATCTGGTCCAACCCCCGTGCTCAAGCAGGGTGATCCCAGAGCGCATTGCACAGGACTGTGTTCAGACAGTTCTGGAGTATCTGCAGTGAGGAAGACTCCAGAACCTCTCTGGGTGATCTGCTCCAGTGTTTGATCACCTGCACAGTAAAGAAGTTTTTCCTTATATTCAGGTGGAATTCCCTGTGCATCAGTTTCTGCCCATTACCTCTTGTCCTATTGCTTGGCATCACCAAGAAGAGCCTGGATTCATCCTCTTGACACCCTCCCTTCAGATGCTGATAGACATTGATGAGGTCCCTCAGTCATCTCTTCTTGAGGCTTAACAGTCTCAGTTCCCTCAGCCTGTCCTTATAAGAGATGATCCAGTCCATTAATCATCTTTGTAGCCCTCCATTCAACCTGCTACAGGAGCTCCATGTCTCTCTTGAAATAAGGAGCCCCAAACTGGACAGAATACTCCAGCTGTGGCCTCACTAGGCCTGGCATCTGCTGTTCAGCCAGTTTTCAATCCACTTCACTGTCCACTCATCCAGTCCACACGTCCTGAGTTTGCCTATCTGGATATTTTGAGAGAAGCTATCAAAAGCCTTGCTGAAGCTGAGGTAGACTATACTCACTGCTCTCCTCTCATCCATTCAGGTAGTTGTTTCATTGTAGAAGGTCATCAGGCTGGTCAAGNCTCCAGGGTGGTGGATCTTTGGATTTTTCTCCGAAATCTCTTCAGACTGCTTTTCCCTTTCCTTTTGCAGAAATAAAATAAAAAATTTAAAAATAGCTAGAAGGTAACTTATTACCACATTTTAAATCTGAGCAAGTTCTTTTGGTTTCTTTCATAAATGCCATTAAAGCCAAAAGGGGATTCTGCATTTACATTCTGAAGCATCAACATGATCGTGTGATTCACACTAAAATTGAATCTGAAAAGCAATGTTTTAATGTTGTATAAGTGAAAACAAAGCTGACCCAATGTTTCTGCTTATTCTGTAGAAGGAAAGAATTATCTCTGTAGGAAAGCTAAAAAGCTGCATTGTGCACATGCATTTATGTGCCTGCATACATAGTTAATATAAAACACCTCATGCTTTTGTAGATGGCATATGACACTGTAAGACACCTGAATTCAAGTGGAAGAGGTTTCCAGTGTGGGTGGGATGGCTGAGTCTGTGCTGGTGTGCAGGGGTGATCCCAATGTGCACACCCTGCCCCTGCACATCCACACTGCCCCCAGGCTGCCTGCAGCCCCTGCTGCTCTGCACAGGGACAGGGCTGCAGCCCTGTGCAGCCCCTTGCCAGAGGGCACCGAGGGGACTGTTCAGTGTCCAGGAAGCTGAAGCAGCCCAGGCACTGCTCTGATGTGCACACTGTCTGGGAGAGAGCTTGCTCTTCAATAAGCAGCACAGTTCTCCTCTGACTGGACGTGGTTTACATCCACCAGTGCAAATGGGCCGCCCTGTGGGTGCACAAGTATAAGCAGGTCAGATTCAGGAACAGTTTTCTGATTTCTCCTGATGTTGTTGAGGCAGTGTGATTCACAGGAGAAATTACCACAAGTGTGGCTCTCACAAAAATCACAGCTGTTGCACTGTGGAAAAGATTGGTTCCACTCCCAGTTCCTTGTAGCCCCTGTCTTCTTCCTTTGCAATTCAAAGTTACAGATATACTTGCATCCCCCCAGAGTGGAAAGGAGACAATTTAGCTGTAATTACAAGCAAGACTTTAGAGATCAAAAGGTGTCAACAGTTTCTTGCAACTGTGTTTAGACTTCAAACTAAGTGAGCCAGCTAATGCTAAACCATGTCCTGCTGAGATGCAAATAACTTGAAAGGTGAAGAGCAGAGATCAGAGTACTGCCTAGGGAGTTCTGGCCCAAATACAGTGGGCTGTATCTCTCCTTCCTTATCCCTGGTGGAACAGGAATGAGAATCCGAAGAAGATAAAATCCCTTAGTTGAGATAAGAGCAGTTTAATAACTAAAGTAAAGTAAAATATATTAACAATAATTCTAATAACAACAGCAATAAAAAAGCAGATAAGAAAAGAGAATAATTAAAGCCAAGAGAAACAACTGATCCACAAACCAATTACTCATCACCCACTGAGTGATGCTGAGCCCATCCCTGTACAGTGAGCACCCTTCCCAGCCAATTCCTCTCAGTTTATATACTGATCTTGAAGTTCTGTGGTACGGAATATCCCTTTGGCCAGTCCAGGTTATTCATACTGGCCATGCTCCCTCACATCTTCATGTGCACCTGTTTGTTGGCAGAGCATGGAAAACTGAAAAGTCCTTGACCTAAGTAAGTACTACTTAGCAACAAAGTGTGTTATCAGCATTATTCTCATATTACATCCAAAACACTGCACTGTACCAGCTACTAGAAAGAAAATTAACTCTATCCCAGGCAAAACCAAGACAGCAGGGCAAAGCAGCTGCTCTTTCCCATTCTAGAAGCCTGAGCTGTAGACCCATTCCCTGCAGGGCTTGCTGAAGGCTCTCCCATGTGTGAGAATGCCAACCCCCTCTGCCGAGTTTTTAAAGAGAATTGTTAACTCCATATGTGTCTTTTGGCTCTCTGCTTTTTACTTCTGTGTTTTATCTGCTGGCATCCTCAGAGTGTTAAAAGTTGCATTTAACCTTGTCAAGGGAGGACTGCTTCTATTTCGAACTGAAGCATTTTTGTACACAAATCATATTTTGCTTACAACATTTCCTTATGGCTTAATATTTGTGTTGAAATTCCTAAATTATAGTACAAAAACAGTCAAATGAGCTGAGGAAGAGTAACTTATGTTCCGGAAGGAAGGATAATGATATTCTCAATATCTTGTAAATGAAGCTACCATATTTCCAAGGCAATAGAAGGAATAGCAGCTGTATATTTCGTGACAGAAAAAGCCTTTCTCTTTTTTTCCTCCAAAACTTTGTGAGCATATCATGATTTCCTCAAATATGTTTAGTGAAATATCTTGGATTGTTTCATTTGGCAAATTGCCTTCTCCTATATGTTGACTGACAAGAGTTTTCAGGTTGAAACTTTATTTCTTCATACATGGAGCTGATCTTGCTGGGGCAAGTCACAGTTACTGGTCCTTTCTTGAACAAGTGTGGACTTAACCTGCTTGGGTTTATTTAAAACCTAATTTTCCTTGAATGTGCCAATGTGTGGCTTTAAGATTCACTTTCTTTTGGCTGATTAGGCATTTTCCCCGAAAAACAGAGGTTTAACCATTAGTCCTACGATATGACAAAACGTCACAAAAAATAATAAATTTACAGACTTGTTGCACTACAGAAAGAAATAAATTAGGTTGGCTTGGCTTTTCTTAATCTGAGGTACAACCTTGGTGCTTCAAATCCTTGGAATAAATTTTCTTGTTACCATGCCCCAGGGCATTCCTTCTCCAGAGTCCTATAACAAATCCTGATTTTCACATGACTGCACACCCAGCAAACATTTCTGCATTTCTCAATGGAAATTTTTTGTGCTTTATTCCCATAAAAATAGGTTCCAATCTGATTTAGAACAAATATGAAAATATCTCAAACACCCCATAGTGCAAATGTTTTTTTCTAAGCTCTCCTTCCTGCAAATATCTATAGAATGAAACTGTAAACAAACTGTGGAAAGAGAAATAGCAGCAGGACAACCATGACTTATACAATTGAAGGAAACATCAGTGTCTATTTACAATGTTTTTTAAAATTTTTCCTAAATCCATTTCAATTTCTGTTGTTGCTATATTTATACAAAAGGACTATAAAAATGGCCTGAACTGATCTTTATCTCCAACTGAACTGAAGGCAGACTGGTAAAATCTGACCATCACCTTTCAGTGATTATTGGGAAATAAAATACATTTTCTTGAAGTACATAAAATTTTTTTGGTCACCAGGGCATATTAGTAAATGCTACTTTCAAATGTAGATTTCAAACCAAAACAGATGATTTTCCAATGTTAACTATAAAAACTACTAGATATTTTTGCCTCTGCCTAAATACGGTGATAACAAAGGAGACAACAAATATGTTTGATGCAAACTCATTTTTATCCCTTTGAAATAAATAACATCTCCCTTTTGAACAGAGATACTGAATGCATCCCCATTTTCTCTTTTTCAATATGTATTCCAAGAGGGAAAATACATGACAGGTAGTTAGAAATACACGGGAGACAAATACTATTGCATGGTTCAATCCAGTACGCTGAGGCCCTTATTTCAGTTGGGACTTGATAATGGAGATAAAATAAATTATAAAGAACACTACCTTTTCTTTAATATCTCCATGAAAATATACTTTATATTGACACAGAGATAGCAATAGAGCTGCATTTTTTTTTCTGCAGAAAAACTCTAGGTAAACAGCAGCCATTAATAAACCAGGCAATTTTCTGACAAATACAAAGGTATTATGAGACCAAGATTGTTCAGCTGATGAGCCTGCTTCTGTAATGTGTTTTGGATGACGGCATTGTAACAGCACAGAGAGTGCACCTCTGTGAAAGATAATAATGATTTCTCCTGAAGCAAAATATAAAGTAAAAAAAACAGCTGTCTGAAAATAGTGTTGATCTTGTGTTACACAGGAATTAAAGGTGGTGTTTGTGGTTTTACAAACATTTTGTTACACAAAAATGAAAACTAAATTTTATGGGAGGAGTGGGACTGAATTTTGTACTGAAAACGGCATGCATTTATCTGTTTATTAAACTGTGCTCATTGGATGCCTTTGCTAGGTAAGCCTAAACTTTTTATATTACCTCACTTTCAATTGCTTTAAAAAACGTCAAGTGATACTGTTGTACTTTCTATCTGATCTGTACCTTACACTGAATTTTAATGTCAAAACTAATTTCAAAAAGTTTCAATGTGATTGAAAAAATTCTAGGAATAGGTGAGAGATTTCTCAGTACCAAATATTTTTTCCACCATAAAGTGCTTGTAGAAACCCTTTAGTTCAGAGGAGGAATATGAAATTTGGCAAGGGACCTGGTCCCAGATTCACTGAGCTCCTGTTATTTTTTCTGGGAAAACCTTTCTGTATGAAAAACCCAAGAAAGTCTCAGGCTTTACTGGTTTTCCTGCACTTGTTTCAACGCAGGTGAGAATTACAGCAGAGTTATGCTGAGAGATTGGATCTGCCTGCAGACATCCAGCAAGAAAGAGCCAGACTGAGGGTGGTTGTTTTGCGTATGAATGTGCAGTGTGTGCGTGCTATCATAATCCACAACTACAGCCAAAGTATTAGAAACACTGAGCCTGAGAATGAGATCAATGAACCAGTCTGGATCACACTACACAGCACATCATGCCATGCTCATGATTTTTATCACCCTAGTACCACTAAAAGAATGATAATTGTAGGATCAAAATGGTGAAGCCATTGATGAAGACATGCAGATTCTTTCAAACTTGATTTTGAAAGAATCTGCATCTCCTATGTTGCAACAAATGGCTGACTTTTGGAGTGTGCCATTTAACTAGCTTGTCTCTCTTTTTAGGTTTTAGTGAACTTCTAAAAAGTTCTGCAAAAATTTTGGATTGAACCATCCCAAAAATCATGAATCTAAGATGCAAGTCTTGCAGGTAAGGTGTATGAAAAGACCAAAATTAAGATAACTCAAGTTTCTCTGCTACCTCAGTTATTAGTTATTCTCCATTAGTTGTGTCTCCAGACAGCATCTTGGCTGGAAATCCAAGTTTCAAAGATGCCTATTTAGGATGGCTGAAGAATATTCCGGGTTATAGTGTGGCACTGGGATCAAACCCTGCTCTCATAGCCTGGGTTGGCAGCCTCAGTGGGATGTGAGCTGCATGTAAGACAGTTCTGCTGCTGCATCTGCCACATGTCAGACTTTGTCCCGCTCAAAGGACCAACTACCAGAGGTTGAACTGATCCCAGCAGCTGCTCACAATCAGAAATCTGCAGAACCCAGCGCATGGAACAAAATTGGCAGAGTTCTCCACACCATTCTGTTAATTCCCTGGAGATCTGTAAAGCTTCATGAACTTTTTTGTGTTTTCTCATTGGCCATCTGTTATGAGCTCATAAGATTGTTCATGCTGCTGACCAGTAGGTCAGCTGCAGAGACGATTTCTCAGCCTGCCCCTTCAGAGGTGGGAGCAGTCACCACGAAGAGTTAAGAAGCAGAGGTTCCTCTCAGATCACATTCAGATGTTCACTGTTTGTGCTGGTGGCTCTTCCAACTATCACTGTAGACCTTGCTGAAATGTTCTATGAAATGTTTGAATGGGAAGCAGTGGCCACAATCTCTCCCAGCTCACTGCATGTGGGCTTTTCAGGAGACAAGACCCAGGCACTTCCATCCACTGGCAAACCAGCACAGCCAGAGCTCTGAGCTGCCATGGTGGCTGTGGTTGCCTCACACACATCACTTTGAGCCTGTAATTGTGTTTCTAGTCCAGGATGCCAGATGTGGCCTGGCTCAGGATGAGGACTATGGCCTGAGGACTTGCAGCCTGCCTTGCACAAACGAGAAGGGACAGGGTCCTGGTTGGTGGAACAATAGCTAAAGGAGGAGGAATGAAAAAAATACAGAGTTTAAATGGGGGCATTGAGGTGCAAGAGATGGGGAAGAGTGGGTGAAGTAGATAGAGATGTGGGACTGAGTCCTAACAAGACCAAATCAGATGACACATAAGTAGTCAGGGAACCTGTCACTGACAAATTTAGCCTGGGAAGCTTTTGTAGGTGCTTGCAGTAGAAGGATGCCTTGCAGGGTGATGAGCATACTTGGATGATGTGTTGCAGAAAACTTAGGCTACTTAGCTGTCCCATAAGTGATGCATTTGAATAATAATACATGCATATGGCAGAATAAGGCAGTTGGAAATTTTGTTCATTCCTTTTAAATCAGGGGATAACCAAAGTCAAGTTTCTCTGGCAATAGAAAGATTGTCATGAACAGAGTAAGAGGGAAAGAGAAAGAACCTGTTTTCCCACTGGCCCAAAGAACACTTCAGATGTGACTGACTCTCAAGGATCAGTGTGACACTTTCAGGAAAATACCTGAGCTCTGGAAGTAGGGATGCCTGTTTCCAAACCAGGATGATCTGCTCTAACATCGTGGACTTGACAAACCATCAGCTGTCCAGTAGGGCTTCCCAGTCTCCTGGGGTCTTGCAGACAGAATGTGACCTTCATACAGTGACCGCAGCACAGTTTATTTTTTGTAGGAAGGAAAGCTAAGAGAAGGAACAGCCTGTTTATTCCTACGGTCTCTGACATCCTGCATCACTGGTATCTTGTTGTTATCTTAGCAAAAATAATGAGAATAACTTCAGGTGATGATACTTCAAGTTAACCTGGAATTCTTCTGGAACACCTACTGGATACTTACATCCAAGCACTATTAGAAATGTGTCTGCTACATTTGGAATAAACCTAAATATTGCTTTCTTTCAATGCCTTAAGGCCTCAAAGCTGCTGGAGGTGTGATGCTGAATGCCACTCCAGGAGCCTGCACATACTGGGGAGCCATGGATGGAGATGAGACTCCCAGAGACAGTATGGGGAAAAGTACATGTGCCTTGGCATTCTCAGAGACATCTATTTGACAACTCTGTTGGATTGGTTCCCAGCATTAATTTACCATAATCACATTAATTTACATTCAAATTCTAATTAATGAAGTTCTGGTGTTTATGGGATGAGGGATCTTGAAAGGATAGGGTGTACTTTCTGTTCTATTTCTGCCATTTTTCATTCCAGTGAAACTCTACTCATGACTCACTGCTCATTATCATCTCCTGGCAATGCATGAAGAGAGAAATGTACAGCAGAACAAAATGTTTCTTACACTGATTATTTGCTTCTTTTCAACAGGCCCATACCCCCCTTATCACAAACTGGTAAATGTCTTCCTTCTAAATTCAAATCCACAAAAATATTTTTGTGAGGAAACACTTGAACATATGACTGCTTCAAGGTTATTTGTATTTATCATCTCTGTGCTAAATGGTTGGTGTGAGTGGAGAGTGGAAAATCCTTTTCAGAGTGACATGCAGACAGGAAGCATTTAGGCTTGGAGTCTCCAGGAACCACACTGGACTGTTTCTGGGCCATGGAGACACCACCTCTCTGCTGATGGCAGATGCTGAGGGAAGCTACTAACAAGAATGCTATGAGATAAAGATGATTCCTTTACATAGATAGCCACAGAATCATGGAATCACAGAATGGTTTGGGTTGGAAAGGACATCCTTCCTCTAGTTTCACCCTGCAGCCATGGGCAGGGACACCTTCCACAAGAACAGGTTGTTCAAAGCCCCATCCAACCCCATCCAAACAGTTCCAGGTACGGGACAACCACAGCTTCTCTGGGCAACCTGTGCCAGTGTCTCACCACCCACACAGGCAAGAATTCCTTCCTTATGTCTAATCTAAACCTACTCTTATGCAGTTTGAAGCCACTGCCCCTTGTCCTATCACTACAGGCCGTTGTAATAAGTCCCTCTCCAGCCATCTTGCAGGGCCTGGACAACATCTGGCCTGTGTGGTGGCATCCTGCACTGGTGTGCACCATCCCTTAGTGCCCAGTGGTTTTGCTTTTGGAAACAAGTCTGGTTGCACAAGCATGAGGATAGCCATGATGTGTGGCAGTAGTTCCTCTGGTCCACATGGTGCAGACATGGCTATTAGGAATGAAAATCACCAAGATGTGACTTTGGTTTCCCTTCAGCTGGAGGCAGAACTCTTGCAAGTTCTCTTCCCTTGGAAGAATCAACCATTTATCTTACAACCATGCAAAATTTTATAAAATTATTAACTACTGATATTTGATGGGAAAAAAATCCAGGGATCTTTCTTGGGTTTTCAGCATTTGATGCTGTTCTGGTGAAATTACTTTAGGTGAAATCTTATTAGTCAAGGGTAAAATCCACTACAAAAATGATTTTGTATGCTTCAGGAATCAACAGTAGATGTCAATTTATTTTATTTAAAGATTTGGAGGCAGAACCAGAGTCCTAAGAACTTTTTCTAACTCTGTTTTGTGAGCTAGTCAAACAGCACAGAGGACTGATGACTTGTCAGGAGTGGTGATCTGGGCATGGGCCAGGACATTTCCCAGGGGAGAAGGAATGTCAAGCCTAAGGATAAACCTTACATGGAAGGTGAACCAGATTAGGGGGAACAGCCTTTGGCAGATGGGTTTACTGCCACTGAAAAGATGTAAGGAATGGGGGGAACAGCCACCCCAACACCTCTCTACCCCATCCACCCTCTCTCTCTAAGCAGGAGAAGCCAGATGAGCTTACAGAGTTTTAGCTTCACAAGGCAGTGAAGAGAAGAAAAGGCTTTTTGGCCAGCCCTAACACTCTGATCCCCTCTGCAAATGCCTGCTTTTCTGATGCATAAGGCCACTGCAGGGAGGATAGCTAGGTATGTCTGGAATCTGGATCTAAACCTGAATTATAGAAATGATCTAGAAATCTGAAAAATAGAAGCACACTGAAATTGCCCCAGGGCATATTCAGTTACTCATTTACAGATTGCAACATTTCATATCTGACAGTAGAACAAAGCACTGTAAAAATACCCTTAAGAATGTGAATCTCTGCTCTGTTTTTTTTCAAAAGGCAACATCTGATTAGTGTCTGTGTTTTATTAACAAAAGATCAGGAGGATGAAAGCTTCTCAGATATAACCTTTATTTCACCAGGTATTTTTTTGTAGTATATTGTGGAAGAAAATGCCACATTTCATTAAAGTCTATCATTCATACACAAGAAGGGATTTGGCAGCAGTTTATAAACCTGCAATTTTTATGGCAATTTTAAGCTTTGCCTATTTTCAGTCTCTGAAGGTTCTTTAAAAAAATGCTTTTGATGACCTCTGATTCAACCAGTGTTCACTAGTCTGTGTGGGGATGTGTGCTGTTGTACACCAGCTGTGGGGCTGCCTTTGGAATAAGCAGCTCAGTTGTTGTGTCAGCAGTTTTCACACTGTTTAATTTTCATAGACTTGGTTACACAACACATTCTCAGACCTTCTGGCTGTGCCTAAAGAAAATTCATACTGACACTTATTCAGGTCTCAGCATCCCTCTTGCTCTGGTGTTACTTTATTATTTTTTATTATTCTACTTAGAAAGAGCTGCAGCACTCCCAATATAGGAAATGTGATATATGTTGAAGATAATCTCCTGTCACTGCAAAGTTTCTCCTCTGTTAGTTCTCTCTCTGTGCTTCATTTCATCTGTTTGCCACCCATTAGAAAGGGTAGTGAAACATTTGGTTCTTAAAGGGTTGACTGCTTCATTTTATGTAATGTAACTGCATCAGCAGAGCAGTAATTTACAATGAATAACTTGTTTGGCAGTCTTAGGCTTTTTTCATGGATTGTCTTTGAACAGATTGATGTTTTCTTGAGTTTATTAATTATTCAAAATGTTAATGATTCTGGGAGAATGATTATGAGCAATTTCATGTGAGCATTTGGCATGCAGTACTCCACTTCTATGGCCATTACTTTCATGTGTAGGTAGATGAAGGCACATCATATTTTGCTGTCAGATGATAAAATTATCACTGCAGTTTTGCTCAGAGTATGAGTTTGAGGCATAAAAAAATAGAACATTTTCCCTGAAAGTCCTGTCTAGATAAAAGAGTCTTTCTAAGACTAACTTGTGAAATAAAGAAGATCATTGTCAGATTCCTTTTATTTACTTATCAAATAAGTAAATCTTAGAGTAAATTATAGTAACTTTATAGCAAGTTTCTTATAGTAACTTGCACAAAAATGTAATAGGGTATGTACTCATAGTCTCAGTGGGGGTGTCCTATATCTTAGGTCGTGATTGCCTTGTGCTTTGGTGAAAGGTCTATTTCTCTGCATAAAATATGCTGAAAATACAGTTATCAGCTTGAAAATTTCTCTCAAGGTTACTGTGAAGGTGAAAGTGACTGTAGGCAGTTTCCAGTCCAGAAGAATGGTGTAAGAAGCTTGGGAGGTTTTCTGGTCACCTAACACTTGCTTTCTGTTTCTATTGAAGCATGAAAAGTTTCAATTCACCTTAAATTAGCACTTTGTGGGATAAAACCCTGAGTTCCTGAACAGCAAGTGGCTTAAAATAGGTGTTAACTTTTAAAGTTAACTTGTAAAGTAATTTGAATGCTTGAACACTTGAATAGGAAATATTCTGTAATGCTTCCCTCAGTCTACTTTTGCTTTAAGAGGGAGAGGACAGAGGAAAGTTTTTGTGAGGAAGAGGTGCATATTGCTTGGGTCAAATTACAAATATGACAAAGTTGAAAATTCACATTTTAATTACAATACTCTTGTGATTTTGACAAACATGAGAAATGTTTTGTGACTGGCTGCCCTGGCTGAAGCTTTCTGCTGTGTGTCTGAATTGAACCTCTGTGGGTGCTGTAGCTCCACAATGTACCTTGTTCATGGCTTTGAAGAGGAGGTCTATTTATGGAGTTCTTTTAAAAAGCCAGCTGCTACCCAGACTTTAGAGTAACATGCTGCATGCTGAGTCCCTCTCTAGCTGTTCAGGTGAATAAAGAGCACTTTCCTCCTGCGGCTCTGCACATATAAAACTGTAAGTAATGTATGTTGCAGACACTGCAGAGAACTGTCAGCTCAGGACAGGAATGGTTTCACTGCAGCCTGCACAAGCTTGTGAGAGCTCCTGTCTGTAGGTCTGCAGCCACTTTCATGGTTGTTTTCCACTAAAGGGCCAGCTTTTGCTTTACTTCTTTTTCCACAACTTTCTACCGCCTGGCTTGTGTTTAAAAGGCAGATAGTTCTATACACTGGATTGTAACAATGTGGGCTGCAACAAGCTTCTGCTCTCCAGGAACTGGTAGCACAGTATGTGCCAGCTTTTAGACAAAGATAAGGGTTTGTTGGGTAGAAAATGAAGCAAAAGCTATGCATCTTAACGTTCCCACAAGCAATGGAAATTAATCTATTTTAAACTCCTTATATCAGTTAAGCTTCTTGGGGTGGGGATTTGTCTCTAAGTCACTGTAAAATATCATGTCATATCCATTCTACTCCATAATATGAGTAAAAAACATTATCCACAAAGCTCAGCAGTCATGCCAGAAATTCATGTGGCATCTACCCGTGATTTTCATTGAAATCTCAGTATCTAGCTCTGCACAGTAGGCACTGGAATGAAAAATCATCATCAGTAAACAGTGCTCTGGCACTTCCCTGGCCACAATTGAGACAGAGTTGCATAAGGTCTCTTCCAACAAAACATGGAATTCATCTAATTCTCCTCAAACTTCCAAATGTAAGCATCTGAATGTGAGCTAAGGGCATGATACAGTCTCTTGACTACATGTTTCTGGTACAACCAGAGCTGCTCATCTGCTGAGCTGTGGTTATGTGAACCACCCACCCATGCAGGCTGGGCAGCTGTGACCAGTGGAAGCCTGATGTCCACCTGGAGCAGCAGGGCAAGCTGGGTGGGATAAGCTAGTGCATCTTACATGAGTTGCATTGTATGCCTCTGTTTATCAACTGAATCAATCTGTGGGGATATATTAAAGTCAGTGGATATTTACTTGTGCAGAGGAGAGAGGGCACAGAGCAATTCAGTCACCCTAAAGTGGACACCTATGTGCTTGAATCATGTCTTCTCATTTCACTGTCAGACCCTTTAAAAGCTGTCTGGAACCTTTCCCTCAAATGTCAGAGCTAGGCCACATCTAGTCAGAGGGTAAGAAGTCAGTGTGGGATGTGCAGAACCCATGTCCCATTTCCCTAAAGTCTTCTAGCTTCACCAAGACTGCCTGACTCACAGCTTTGCAGGCACATGCCACAGAGTGGTTACTGGACCACACATTTTATCCCTTCACACATTGCTACTGCAGTGCATAGTTATTGTGTGCATTGTTCTCTTTCCACACAAAGAATTAGGTAAGTGAGCAAGAAGTTGAAGTATACAAATATAAGCATGTACATGTCATTGTGCCATACAAAGATTGTTGTCATTAAAGTGGTCTAATAATTTCCATTCCCTTTCTACAAATGCCACTAAAACTGAAGTTTATATGAGTTAAATCTTTGTTTGCTAATTCTATAAAAGGCTTTCTACTGATTTGACTTTCTGCACTGGGGAATCCTGCTTCCTCTGTGCATATGTGCCCCGGTCTACTGGAGGTCAACAGGTATTTACTGAGAAAGAACTAGATGGATTTTCTTCCCTTGAAATACACGGAGGAGTTATCACACTGAACCTTACAGAAAAACAGAGTGATAGGAAAGCAACAGGGAGAATAGACTTATAAATTTAAAGCTAAAATTCAAGGACAGCGTCTGATTTTGGTACTGGGAAAACAAAACTGGCCAACAGGGTCAGTTCGTGGAACGCACTGGAGTGTCAGCAGAGGCTTATTCTTTGTCGAGCACTTTTAACTTGACAAGATCCTCAAATGTATTTTTATAGTTTCCTTCCTTGTACGCTCCCAGAGATAAGTACTTGAAGTAAATGTCAGGCCAGAACTAGCTGGAACAAAGCTTCTACTTACACTACGTGAAAGAAGCCACTGAATTTGTTCCCAATTCCTTTGTTGAGCTACCACAGCTCATAAAAAGTAAAAGGATAACAGATTTTTAATTTATTCACTCCTGATTATTCTGAAAATGGTATGAAGAAATGTAAAAGCTGATGCACACAGTATTACTTGATCCTGCATTTGATGAGGGACTTCAGTAAAAAGAGAAAGATTATAAACTCTGAAAGAATTCTTCTTTGTTCTAAATGAGAAAATACATCCTGTTTCACTCATTATGCTGGGTTTTCTAGCATGAATATTCCCAATACAAGCCTGCTCTGTTCCTGAGCTCTCATTCATATGTACATCATCAAAAATATTGACTCTTGTCTATCCTAACATTTCTGATACATTTTAAAAACTATTCTTGCCACAGCAATACTCAGTGTAACTACATTTTAAAGTGGTTTGCCATTTTATTTATCTTTGGGAATGGGGAGTAATACATAACACGTAATGTCTGAGAAATAGCAGAAAAGAGTAGATCCTGTACCTCTGCAGCTGCATTTGATACTCATACACCTTTGGGTGCCGTTGTGCTTCTCCTTCCACTAAACAGACACTATACAGTGTGTGAATTAGATGGAAGATCAATAGCAAAATCTGTGGCTTTGGTGGGGCAAAGGTGTCTCAGTTAAGTAAGTCCTGCTGGAGCTGAAGAGGGAGCAGTGGCAGGGGACTGCTGTTGCAAAGCACACAGATTCCAGCAGCCCAAAGGGATGCTTCTGCATCACCCCGGGCCCTCTAAGTCTTTGATGCTGTAACAAGCAAATAATAGGGATGCTGATACAAACTCGATTATTTCACAGCTTTTTCACTTCTAAATGACCGAGTCACTAGCCAAGAGGGAGAAAGACCACTGACATTGATGGGAAGACTCACTGACTTTAGCATTTTGGATAATGCTCCATGAGATGTGGGATTACTTATAATTAAGGGAAGGTAAGACAGAAACTTCTCTAAAGGAAACCTTGTTCTGTAGCTCACATCTCTACTAGCTACACCTTTACTGAAGAAAGTAATTTTATCCAAAGCAGCATCAGCTGAAAGTAAGCATGAAGACCATTTCCTATGGAGTTATACAGTAATGTTTGCTGAGGAAAATAAGAGATAGGCTGGAAAAAATACCCCACCTGGAATTAGAGGAAGGTAATTGGAGTAAATCCCTGCAAAAAAGAAAGTTTAGAACATTCTGGTTACAGTGAAAGCAAACACCAGACAGCTTCCCACTTCTGTGCTGTAAGAGAGGCACCTCATAGGTCTTGGGAAGCATCCTGTAGCACAATCTACCTCATTAGAAACGACTGACCAGAATCAACACAAAACTGTTTCACCTTGCCTAGTGTCACCTTCAATGTCACCTAATACAGCATAATTAAGTGCAAATGAAATTGTTGTCAGAGAGAACAACCTGTTGTTTTTGGTAATGATCTGTTAGAAGCTGTACTTGCATGGAGAAGCCAGAAAGTTGTTAATTACATCTCTGTATGAAAGAAATGCACCTTCTAAGAGTAAAGGGAACTCAAAGTTGAGCAGATTCCTGCTGTTTGTCTAGTCAAGACTGCAGCTGTGGAATATATAATTAGGGAGAAAGTAATCAGAAATCAATTTGAAAAATTGCTAACAAGATGTTAAGAACCTTCTTAAGATCTGAAAAGCTTCCATAGAAGATGTCGAACAGTTTCAGCACAGGAAGTGAGTATCTTTAGGTAAAAAGACACCTAAGGTCTTGGGGTTTAGGAACTGAGAGGAACTGACTTCTATTCTTAGACTTTCTTTATATTTTGCAATAACCTTAAAATTTAGCATGTTGATCCTAAATTAGTCAGTGAAAGTAAAAAGGCCAGAGCAGGAGCTTTGCACATTTGAAATCCTCCTTAAATGTTACATAACAATCAAGAGTAGAAATTTAACCTTATATAGACCCTACATTACACCCTTGCACAAAATTTATTTTGCCCTGAAGCCTGTAAAGAACTTTGCTATTGCCAGGCAGAAATCACTGTTTACCAGCCGGGGAGCCCATTCATTACATGGGTTAGGTTATAATTTTAACTACCATCTCCCCCTCCAAAAAAGGCCACGAGGTTTGTTACAGTGCATGTGGCACAGTGATGAAAATGAGGCACTTGGAAAAGCTCTGGATTGAAGGAGATCCCAGTCAGCTCCTCCCAAGAGAAGTGCTTGCTACAGAAATAACTTAGTGGAGGGTCTGCAGATTGTGTTGTGTCTGCATGTGGCTGTTTGCTTGGAGACTTTCGTAGTCAGGGCACTGAAGAAATTTTTAAGTAGTATCTGAGCCCTGCCATGGTAGGGTTTTGACCACCACACAGATTCTATCAAGGCAAATCTGCCAGGGAAAATCAAGGAGGGCATGTAAGCTGTATGTCATCTNACATAAGGAACTAATATACTTAAAAGTCTGTTTAGAGAATCTTGAGCATACAGCTCATTAAACAAATAAAGAGTAAAGCATGCAAATCAGGAGTAAAGAGTACATATACAGAGATTACTCATATGCTGTTATTTAGTATGATAGAAAACCATCTTACTTCCAGTGGATTATGCTTTCTTGGTTTGCTTAGTCACTGGTTGGAAGCTGGCCATGCAGGCCATCACTGTGGAGATGTGGTGTTCCTGCTGTGCAGCACCTCCCTCATGGGGAGCATCTCAGCCAGAATCTTATGTCTGCTCTGCCACAGCCTCAGCCCACACACTAGTTTACCTGGATTGTTCATTTGTGATATGGCTACTTCTAGCCAGGCTTTGTGCAGGAAACCTTTTTCCTACCTATTGTCTCTGACATTACTTGCCACACAGAGTTTTCATTTATTCAAGTTCCTACTAGCATGACTTACATCAGTCTAGGCAGTTAAGTCACATAACCTTAATGTAACTGTCTCTATGGAGACCTATATAGTTCAATCTAGAGGCTATCAGCTATCCACGAACTAAATAAATGTTTATTATGTTTATATCAACTATGTGTAGCTTTCTTGAATAATTAATTTAAAAGATTGTATGCAAAACTGCAAATAAACTTACAGATACTGCATTAGAATCTCATTACAATTCCTTTTTTCTCTTGAGTAGGAAAACTCATTAGAAAAAAAAGGTGAGACATTCAAATGCTCATTCAGAGAAAGAATTTCAGATGATACATAGGTGATTAGCTGTTGAATACTTGTTATTGTTAATGTGAATGGCTGGTTTAATTCCCATGCTTTCACACTACAAAATTACCCTTGACATGATCTTCAGTAATGTGATAAGCATTATTGTATAGACTGAATTTCTAATATTCTAATGAATTTTGTTTAGTGACACAGACCTTGAAAAAGAAAAAAATAAGCACCTCTTTGCCATGCATGATTTCTTCTGTGTTTGCTTCTTGAGGTAATGGCTGGATTGTGATTTCTTTGTTGGTAGTTCAGTACATTAAAAATAAGCTAATGCAGCATTAACTAAGCACTAATAGGCCATTAAAGACAAACTTTTATACTGGAGAAAAGAAAAACGTTTCAAATGTAAATATAAGTCAATTTTATATGCATGAATTTTTGCTATCTGGTGCCATTTGTATTAATAATTAATACTTGTGTTTCATCAGGATTTTATCAGGTTTAAAAGACAGCCAAACTTTCTTGGCTGAGTATTACTCCTTTTCTTTGCAAATGGCTCAAGAGGCCAAGCTAACACTGTGCATTTCTTTATCCTCCCCTGCTGACTACGTGGCAAGAGGAGTGACCCCACCGAGCAGTGATGCTGGCAGCACCACAAGTAATCCAACAGCAAACAGTCATTGAAATATGTCCTGCTGTCCGAAGCCCTCAGAATCTGCATGACAATCAGCAAATGTTTTCTCCTAGTTAGGGGCATAGACTAATAGTCCCAGGGCATTTGTTCAAAGTGCAGATACATGCACAGTCATCCGGGAGTTCCTAACCTCGTTAAGAGCTCCTACACACAAACCTTTAGCAAGTACAAAGGCAGTCTTTCGTGGATCTGATTCAAACTAACTTTCTTGCTCCAGCATTCATCACAAAATGACAGCAATGGATGCTAGAAGGGCCCTGGGTGTCACAGAGTTGCCCGCCCCCTTGAGGCAGGACCCCTCCACACCAAGGTGATCAGGTCACCCCAGCTTTGCTGGGGACCATCTGGGATGGATTTTCTCAGCTCCTTGAGCAGCTGGCCCCATATTACATATCACACATCCTCCACATCTGAGAAGTGAAGGTTATCCTGAGCTTGCTCCTAGCCAAGCATCAAGGTGAGAGTCTGCTTTTTAAGGAAATACGCCCTTTTTTGTGTTGAAGAGCTGTTTGACAGGAATAATTTCCCAACCAGAGTTTCAGTAAAAAACAGTGAATCTTCTCTTAGTGTGGGGGGTGTTTCTTGTTAGGTTATTCAAATTGTACCTTACAAATGAAGTGTATGGCTATAGCTAGTGATCTTGGCCCTCTGCTAGCCTTTGATCATCCCTTTTGCCAGGGAATATATAAGGTAATAAAAGGCTAGATTGGTGTTTATGATCAGTGATAAATCTTTTGGGAAGAAAAGGCTTTATTCTCCATTCTAGTAAAGATCAGAACGTAACTGCACCAGGATTTCTGTTATCCTTATATACCAGACAGTTCACTGAAATCAAAGGGAATACTTGCTGTGCCCAAACTTACGAATGCACCATGCTTTCATCAGATCTAGGCTTGTAGCAGATATAGTTTAAGAGATTATCTTTGAATTTATCCATCTTTACAGCTGACAAGAGGAAAAGAGAATGTCAATAGATGGTGGATACAATGGTTTTAATACCCTAAACCAACTCTCCAGATAATTTCCTAATGAGGGAATCTGTCTGAGTTGTTGCAATTATGTAAGCTATTGCATTTGGCTTTGGTATAGATAATCATTATAATANGTCTCCTCTTAGTGTGGGGGGATGTTTCTTGTTAGGTTATTCAGATTGTACCTTACAAATGAAGTGCGTAGCTAGTGATCCTGGCCCTCTGCTAGCCTTTGATCANATCTGTCTTTCTCAGCTTGGGGGCTTATTTGTTTGTTTTTGAAATCCTTTCTTTCAGATAGGAGCTGCTCATATTATCCAAGTCCAAGACATATTTTCAGCTTTAGTCTGCTGATTTATTGATTCAGTTGCCTGCCTTCTCCATGCTCAGGGGGATCTTTATTACAGAGAGTTACCAAAATGTTTTGTGTTAGCATTTAAGTGCCACTATGTGCTTGTGTACCACATAACTGCAAAGGGATAGAGAGGATATNAAATGCACCATGCTTTTATCAGATCTGGGCTTGTAGCAGATATAGTTTGATTATCTTTGAATTTATCCATCTNAATGTTTTGTGTTAGCATTTAAGTGCCACTATGTGCTTGTGTACCACATAACTGCAAAGGGATAGAGAGGATATTTTTCTCACAGGACATCAGAACAAATTTCTTGCTTAAGTCAAGTTTTCACATGAGACTCAACTAAGATTTTGGTCAAAAATCAAAGCACAAAACCAGCTAGTTCATTACCAGTACTTGCCCACCATCATTCCACCTAGTCCTAAATGNTTCTGTCTTTCTCAGATTGGGGGCTTTTTTGTTTGTTTCTGAAATCCATTCTTTCATATAGGAGCTGCTCACATTATCGAAGTTCAAGACATATTTTCAGCTTTAGTCTACTGATTTGTTGATTCATTTACCTGCCTTCTCCATGCTCAGGGGGATCTTTATTACAGAGAGTTACCAAAATGTTTTGTGTTAGCATTTAAGTGCCACTATGTGCTTGTGTACCACATAACTGCAAAGGGATAGAGAGGATATTTTTCTCACAGGACATCAGAACAAATTTCTTGCTTAAGTCAAGTTTTCACATGAGACTCAACTAAGATTTTGGTCAAAAATCAAAGCACAAAACCAGCTAGTTCATTACCAGTACTTGCCCACCATCATTCCACCTAGTCCTAAATGGGAGACAGGCCTGTCTCAGAGCTTGAAGGCAGCACTGTTTTGAGGTAGGTTTGATGCAGCAGAATCAGGATCCCCACTTTTAGATCAATACAGATCTAAAAGCCACATCAAACAGATGCTTCGATTATAGTCTTTTCTAATTATTACCTGTATTTATTTGGAATGATCTCTGATGAGCCAATACTTTCAATTCATAATGATGTTCTGATAAATATTTTCTCATCTTTGAAATATCAGTGTAGCAGAAATATTGTTTGTGTCTGAAATGCGCCATTTTAACATGTGGCACATTTGGAAATTAAATTTGCTCCTGTGTCCCCTCAAGACTGAAGCAGCTGATGTTAAGTGCTCTCATTTTTCAGCTCCTCAAGATATTTTTGTCTGGATGAGTCATCAGGTATTCTGGTCACTCCTGTTACCAACAGAGTTATGAATTTCACTGGGAAAATGTCAATTGTGAAATTTCTCTGTGACAACCATCTTCAGTGCAGGGAATGTTTAAGTCATTGTACGAAATATGGAAACCAGCCCTGGCAGGGCATTTGAGGGGTCATGTAGTCCACCCCATGCCCCAGGGCAGGCTCAGCTCTGCCAAGTGATCCCTAGCAGAGGTTGGCCTAATCTACCTTTGAGATACTCCCCTGTCTGTGCCCACCATCCCCACAACTCACAGCTTTCCTGGAAGACAGACAGCCATGGTGTCAGATTATCTGAAATCTGTTTAACACAAACTCTCCATGTGGCACTTCTTAAGACAATTTCTTCTCATCCTCTGATCCATGGTCTGCAGAACAGTTCTACAAACTATGAAGTTTTATCACACTTCTCCTCAGCTTTCACTTGCCTAAAGAGCCCCAGTGTTTCCAGTCTTGCCCCCAAGACTGTGGACTGTTGGCCTTTACCTTTCTGCTTCTGCCCTAGTCCTGTCTTTCTTGAAGTGCAGCTGAGACATTACCAGTTACAAAAAAGGCTGAATGTGTCTTCCATACAACTCCTTTGTGCATCCTGCCGGGAAGCTACATTGTCATGGCAGGTCATCCACACCCAGACGTTTGGTCCACAATTTCCCACCTTGTATTTTTGATATCTAAACTATCTATTTCAAACTACTTCAGTTTTTCAAAATCATTTAGAATTTCTGTTGCATCCTTCAGCTTGTGTCCTATGCAAGGCAGCTCCATTGTCTAGTGTCCAAACCATTAAATATTGAATATTATCAGACCCAGGAGAATGTCTAGCACAGATTTGCTCATCCTTCTCTCTAGATGTATAGTTTTCCAGTCACTTGTACAACAATTTCATAATGTTTTCAATAAAACTGTTTCCTTAACATGCTTATGAGACTCCCTTGGGAAGCAAAGTCCAAAGCAGTGCTACAGCCAATATACAGAAAGCTACTGCTCTTGCATTCGGCAGTGTACTGTGTTTTTCATCCTCATGCTCTAGCAAATGTTCTTTCCAAATATTTTTTCTATTCTTTTCTTGTTACCTCCTGTGTTAATTCTATTGTATTGTACGCCTTGGCCTTACTGATTTTATCCTCGTAAGTTTATGCTAGTATTACACATATCTTCCTATTACCTTGACCTACTTTCAATGTCAAATAATTTTCAGGTCACTGAAAAACTCCTAAATTAGCAGAAGTGGCTTCTTACTGCATCTCCTGTGTAGTAAGAAGCCACTTTTTTGCAGGAAATAATCTGTGCTGGTCTGTTTCAAGCTACGTTTTCAAGAGCTTCCTTTAAACTTCTGTTTTCCTCCTGTGTTTCTTCTCCCTCAATTTTCTAAGNTTACAAAAAAGGCTGAATGTGTCTTCCATACAACTCCTTTGTGCATCCTGCCGGGAAGCTACATTGTCATGGCAGGTCATCCACACCCAGACGTTTGGTCCACAATTTCCCACCTTGTATTTTTGATATCTAAACTATCTATTTCAAACTACTTCAGTTTTTCAAAATCATTTAGAATTTCTGTTGCATCCTTCAGCTTGTGTCCTATGCAAGGCAGCTCCATTGTCTAGTGTCCAAACCATTAAATATTGAATATTATCAGACCCAGGAGAATGTCTAGCACAGATTTGCTCATCCTTCTCTCTAGATGTATAGTTTTCCAGTCACTTGTACAACAATTTCATAATGTTTTCAATAAAACTGTTTCCTTAACATGCTTATGAGACTCCCTTGGGAAGCAAAGTCCAAAGCAGTGCTACAGCCAATATACAGAAAGCTACTGCTCTTGCATTCGGCAGTGTACTGTGTTTTTCATCCTCATGCTCTAGCAAATGTTCTTTCCAAATATTTTTTCTATTCTTTTCTTGTTACCTCCTGTGTTAATTCTATTGTATTGTACGCCTTGGCCTTACTGATTTTATCCTCGTAAGTTTATGCTAGTATTACACATATCTTCCTATTACCTTGACCTACTTTCAATGTCAAATAATTTTCAGGTCACTGAAAAACTCCTAAATTAGCAGAAGTGGCTTCTTACTGCATCTCCTGTGTAGTAAGAAGCCACTTTTTTGCAGGAAATAATCTGTGCTGGTCTGTTTCAAGCTACGTTTTCAAGAGCTTCCTTTAAACTTCTGTTTTCCTCCTGTGTTTCTTCTCCCTCAATTTTCTAAGTTGATTGATGCTCTGTTTCCTCAAATCCCTTATTTTTATTTTACTGCTTTTCATTTTTTCTCTTGCTAGATGTCAGGAGAACCTTTCTTTATGATCCCTGTCACGGGGCTTGCCTTCCCCCTTCACCCTCTGGACCAATCCCTCTTCTCTCAGAAGAAACGAGATCCAAAGGAGCCTGTCCT
Source organism: Drymodes brunneopygia (assembly GCA_013400955.1). NCBI lineage: Eukaryota > Metazoa > Chordata > Aves > Passeriformes > Petroicidae > Drymodes > Drymodes brunneopygia. The sequence goes on from VZTZ01048551.1 coordinate 23,185, forward strand.
CTTCTGAGGAACAGCTAAAGACCTCCATTGCAGCAGGGCTGCTTCCTCTCCTTTATATGCTCAAAGAATACTGATGGTCCTAACAGACAGACACAACCACATGCACATCTCAGAAACGTGCCTCTCTCTCTCTCCACTTACCCAAAATAAATCAAAAATGTATCATGTCCCTTCACTTATCAAATCAGTTATGAAATAATTCTGATTGTGAATGAAATTTTTCTTCAATTAGCTTTTCATGTTTCTTATATTAGCATACAAACCTCCAAGGTAGTCATCCCACTCTTTTCTTTCTTATCCCTTTTCATTCCCGGGGGGTTTAGTGCTCTGCTTTCAGAACATGCAGTATCTGCCTCTTTACTAGTTGGCTCAGGCTGTGCCTGATAATGTTCTCACTTCTCTGTGTGAGATGTACTCTCTTTCTGCAAGTATTATTGCCTCCTCAGTGGGAAGCTGCAGTCTGTGCCAAGTGCTGCCTCCTGTTCACCCCATCCTGCTCAGATGCTGATTTCTGCCCCAGCATTTGCCCTCAGCTGGAGGTGCTGGGGAGAGCAATCCTTACCCCTCCTTCCCAAGACCCAAGCAAAGGGCTCATTCTCAGCTTCCCAGGGATTCGTTTAATGGGAGGAGTTTTCTAACAGGCCTGATCCAGGCTCTCCACACCCACTCTCCCTTCTGGGATGTCAGGTTAGATCTGCAAGCCGACATCTCTGTCACCTTCATCCTCCTTCCTTGGCAGGCTCCCAGTTTTGCACATCTTACACTAAAGGAGACTCTCCTTAAATCTTACTAGTGGTGATTATTCACTTGGTAGCAAGGCTGAGCCTTAATAACTACATACATAGTATGTAGGAGAAGAATCTTATTAAAATACAACAAAATAACACCGTAACTGCACTGTACCCTCCCAGCTTTCATCAACACAAGAGTGGTTTCTTGCCAATGGTCAGGCCACTTTAGTGTTTTTATAACAGGGGACACTTCTATGTGCCTGGTTCAGCAAAATGTCTAAACATCAATTATCCAAAGCCAAAAATTAATGTTGAAATGAACTTACGCCTTGCCTGAGTCTAGACAAAAGGCAATGTGTAGAATTACTTTTACTAAAAATAATCTGTGCTAGTAAATACCCTGAAAGTCATAGTTCTTATTAATAAGAACAGTCATTTCGTATTATTGTTCTTATTATCAGGTCTGAATTTCATTACCATTTGCAAAGTGTTAAACACTTTTTCTCTTTGACCCTGTTTCTGAAAATCTCAAATTATATGATATTACAAAATTTTATTAAAACACAAACAACTATTTCAGCAACAAAACACCAAACTGAAAGAGCTTTGATTTGTCTTTTTTAAATTTATCTTGTTATTTGAAGGTGAATTCTGTGACTAGTGATTTTTAACTGTTTCTGCCAAGTAAGTGTGGCAAATGCTTTCAGGATTGAGGCCATTAACTCGAGGCTCTAAACAGCTGAACAGCACTGGGAAATAGCTAAAATCAACTCAGATTCGGGATCTTGGTTCTAAAGATTGTTAAAGTACAACATTTAGAAACAAGGGATCATTTAATACAGTGATTAGCAAATTCCTACTGGGTTAGAATTCAATACCTAACCTTCTAAACAGTTTCACTTAGTACAGAAAAGCAGCTGGAGAGATTTTCTTACACAGGGAAAGATGCTGCTTCCATATTTTAATGGGAAAATAGGATTCTGACTATGGTATTGCTCGTGCATCACCATGCCATAGTTAAACTCTTATGCTCAAGGCTACAAGAATTAAGTAATTTCTTTGGTCCACTGAAGCTAAAGCTAAAAGAGGAACACCTTTCTCCATCCTCATTTACAGCAACAGCAGGGACATCAGAGTGACCATGGCAGGGGGCAGATGGCAGAACACTGCTTGCTGCAGGCACAGCTGATGCAGGTGAGCACCACCTGTAATTTAGCACCACTGCCATCCTCGTCTTACCTCCCAGCAGCACCTGCAGAGGGAGAGAGGCAAAACTGCTGCATCCAGACACAAACAAGCACAAAAGTCTGTGGGGAAAAGTACAAATCCCTTCTGGATCCCAAATTCAGTATTTCTAGATGAAAAGGATTTATACCACAGAGTTTTTTCTTCTCTAAGCTGTAGCTCTTAACAGATGGGAATGAACAGTTTGAAATTAAACTGTATCCTGCTGAGTTTCTAGATGCCTTTTTACAGCACTGTGCTCTGGGCCACATCCTCACTATTCACTTTTTTTGGGAAGTACTTCTTAGCTGCTCAAATAAATTTTGCTAAAATGTGATTTCTGCTATTGATGCTGGTTTTCCAAGCCATCAGAGCATTTCCACAAACTGCCCACTGGTGAGAAGTGAGTGACTAGAGCTCAGAGGTGTTGTGCCAGGCTCAAGTTTGTGATTAGCCTATGGGAAGAGTTTCAAGAGTGGCAAGTATGTCAAACATTTCATTATCAGAATGGAAAAAAGCACTTGAGAATTGCTGTGAGTAAAATGCCTACAAGACATAAACTGCTCCTCAGGTCCATTGTGAGCTTATGTCATGAGATAGGAGGCCAAAACCTGCCTTCCCATGTCATCAGAAGAATACAGATGTCACTCAAAGAGGAGTAATTTAGGAGCATCTTCCATTTGCTCCTTGTGCTATCTTATTAGTTTAAGTAAGCAGGCTAATAAGATCCTTCCCTCTGATTGTGAAAATGAGGAATAGTCAGAGCTTGATTGCTCCTTAAACATCACCTTTCATTCTGATGGCACGTTAACTCAGAGGTCATGCTCAGGTGTAAGGATGCTTTCACTATACATTTAGGATGATATGACTTTTCTATCCACTCAGTGGTTCCTGATAATTATCTACAGTATTTTGGGTAGCCATTTTGTCATGGGAATTTGCTGATGGGTGTCAGAGGTGAGTGGTACCATGCAGAGAGAAAGAATTCCCTTCATTTGGCTGCAGAGTCAAGTGCTTTTGGGGGCAGAGCATGCACACTCCTGCTTACTATTGCTGTGAGCCATGTGACAAGCAGTTTGCACCCTGAGACCAAAGACTTGTTCATGAGATAGCTTTCACATAGCTCTCATTGGCCACAATGCCCTAAACAGCTCAAGATCTGACAGGGCACCAGCTGTGGGCTGGCTATGAGGCACAGCCATGTCCACCTCAGCTGCAGTTCCCACGAGGCTGAGCCTGCCCTGCTCCTCACTCACACCCTTTGTGTGCACCCATGTGCTCAAGGGAGGCTGCAGCTGGGCTGGGGACATTCTTCATGGGGAGAACAGATGAGTTTGGTACTGCTGAGCAGAGCCAAGTCTGTCTGGTGCCCTCTGTTCCCTCTAGAGCTGGGAACAGACATTTCCACATCCTGCAGACAGTGTCAGATCAGATCTACTGGAGCGTGGACATGAGGTTTTGGCACCAGCCTTCAGCTGTAGCACTGGATGCTGCAACAGTCACATAGGAGATTTTAGTGCACATGGCCTTGCTTTCAAACCTGCCCTGATTTTACAGATAACTTTTGTTCCCTGACTTGGCCTGTTCCTGGACAGTGCAACTAGGCCCTCACCATGCCTTGAGTGAGCAGAATTGCTCAAAATTCACCTTTAATGCTTTACAATGAAGTGAGCTGTGTTTTCTGTAATAATCCTCAAAAAACTGAGGAGAAAGGACTCGGGTGTTTCTTCTAGCAAAAACTGCTTGTGGTAAATGATAGATTTTGCTTAACAGCCAAAGGAGAAATTATAATGATTCTGTATGTCAAGTGAAGTGGAAAAAATCAGGGAGGTTTGAGCAAGATCGCAATGCTATAGAAGAAAAGGCAGCCTAAAGTATCCAATTTTGGGAAGCAAAGAGATAGAATACAGAAAAGCAAATTCAATCTCTCTCCTTCATAAGAAAGCCCTGAAGTTAGAGAAGAAATTTCTGCCTGATATATATAATAGGATCTGTGCAGCACTGTAATTTTCAGATTCTTTACATGAAATATTTTCATCTTGTGTCTTTATTTATAACTAGATTCAGACACATCAAATAACAGTAGAGATATATTCCCTGTGTTTTTTATTCTTTTCTACATTGCTTGATGATAGTGATGGATGAATAATGACGAAGCTTGTAGTGGGCCAGCAATTAAACAAATACGCATTGCATTTTCAAGAGAAAAGAAGATGGGTGATAAGAGGTGAATCAGATGGAGCACTGCAGAAAAAAAATATACAAGCAAGAACCAGAGCAAATGAGTGATAGCCCGTTAACTGCAGGGAGAGATATGTCAAGCAAAAACTAAAGCTCAAAAGAAATACCATTCATAAGGAAAAAATGTATCTTATCAGGATGGATCAGCAGCTTTTAAATTATTGGTAAGCATTTGAAATTTCAGATTATAAAATGTTGACAATTAATGCTGTGTTTTGCCTGCCAGGATGTCAAATGCTGCTCCTCGGAGGCCTGACTCATTAAGCAATTATTTGAGCCACTCCATTTCAGAGAAATTGCAAGCACAAAATAGGCTTGGAGCTCAGCAGAGACATTAGCTATTATTGGAGTATGACTTTCAGGGTAATTTCTCTGTAACTGACTGAATGCAATAAGAAATTGGTGGCCTCCTTCTTTGCATCTTTTATTATGATCCCAGTTGGCACCAAGAAAAATGTGATTATGAATATGACTTCTGATGTCTTAGAACTCCCTTTATTGGTTATAAACATGCCGGGAGCCTGGCTGTGGGCAACCCAAATAGCAAGAAGTCAAGTGGTGACAGGCTACCAGCTCTAACATGCTCTCATTACTAATAGTTTTTTCAAGTTATTATGCTTTGGGTGTATGAAATAAAAAGTAATCACAGGACCACAGACTCATTTAGGTTGGAAAAGAGCTTTAAGGACATCGAGTCCAACCATTAACCCAGCACTGCCAAGTCCACCACTAAAACATGTCCCCAAGTGTCATATCTACACAGCTTTTAAATACCTGCAGGGATGGTGACTCAAACACTGCCCTGGGCAGCCTGTTCCAATGGTTGTTAACCCTTTCAGTGAAGAAATTTTTCCTAATGCCCAAACTGAACTTCCTCCGGTGAACCTGAGGCTGTTTCCTCTCATCTGATTTCTTGTTACCTGGGAGAAGAGAGCAACATGCACCTTCCTAATGGAATTTACATATTAAGGGGCTACAAAGAGAAGACTTTTTCTATGACAAAAGGAAGAAGAGCTGACCATTTCAATTGTCTTGCCAACTCTTATTTTGTGAATGCTGGTTTATTAGTCACCTTCTACACCAGGCCTTGGCATTTGTGATGCTGCATGTGGACATTGCAACATCACATGGGACCTGTACTTTTACAAAGATGTAGTGACAGTCTAAAAAAATCTCCAACAAATACACCAAATGCACCAATTCAAAAGATACAGGCTTCAATACTGGGCATTTATACAGAACCAGATTCCTTAGTTCCTGAATGTTTGTATTTTCTATGTGTTTGTTTAGTGACAGGTGGTGAAGGCCAACCAGGGTAAGGATTTAGCTCAGATATCACCTGACCTTTGAAGCACTCTGCCTGCAAATGCCTAATGGCACACAACTTCCATTTGAGCAGTTTAGGTACCTGCAAACACAGTAATTGTAAAGACCAAAGCTATAAACTGGTTAGGAGTTTCAGGATATTTATAGAAATAACTTGCAAAGGTCTCTCTGTCTCAGCCTTGTAGGTAGCACATGATACTCTCATAAAACCGTTGGCAAACTCTGCTGTCCTAATGGCTCAGTTCACAGGCCATCTCATCCCACTTGGAAGGCTTGCTGGCTGCATCAGTCTGTGCTCTCATTTTCTTCTGGATCCACTCAGTATATGTGGATGGGCTAAACGTGCCACTCTCACACAAATGAATGACCTCTGAATTGTCTGGACAGACTGTAATGTTGAGAAAACACAGCAGACACCCTTCCTCTTCTACCCGGCCTGAAGGAATGCACTGAACTGCTCTGAAAACAAGACCCAGCTATGGATGTTTATTCTGCTCCCTCTTCCCTCCCTTCCTGGAAAGCACACTGAAAGAAGGACATTCAAAAATAAGAGTCAAAGGAAATTTTAAAAAGTTAAACTGAATTAAACAGCTCTGTGTAATATTTAAGAAACTGGAAACAGCAAAAAGATAATGGTTAATCACACAGAGATACAGGCATACACAGACACATACACATATATATATATATGTAAATCATTTTAAAATTCAGTAAGGCCCTTTGCCAGTGTTATCTTACAGTGTGTTGAAAACACTGCAATGTTATTGATGCTTAGAAGCTGAAGAGCAGGCAGATTGTCTTCCTCTCAGTGCCAGTTGCACCAGCTGTGCAAGTGGACTTTCTGTAATCCCACATCAAGATAATGCACTTCTAATCTTATCCTTTAAATGTGACTCCTGAAAAAGGACACTGCAGCCCCTCCCTGTCCTTGCATTTTCACAAAGAACCATATTCTTCATTTGATGCTTCAAAATTACCGTGCTGTCATGAAAGAGCCTTGCATTCAGATGATCTTTATTTTCTAACAAAAACTATCATTACTTTACAACAGGAGAACTAAAGACACAGTTGTTTCTCATGTATAATAGAATTACCAAAACATGAAAATACCCCTCAAAACTAATTAATTATGATTTCTTCTTCCACATGCTTTAAATATCAGCTCTCATAGACTGGTCCTAGGATCATTTTACTCCTGTTAAATTGGGATTTTCTCAGAAGAGATTAAGCCCCAAACCTGATATGCAGCCCTTAATCACAGGATTAGTCACACTGAATTAATGAATTTCTTACCTATGTAATGACAGCAAGATCGAGTTACTAATTCGGTTTTTTATTCTGGGGGGACAGCAGCAATATCTTGGATATTCCAAAATCCCATTTAGCTTCCTATCTATGCAGCTACCATGCATGTAACCCTTGAAGGTGTGTGCTGGAGGTACACATGCCCTTGCTGAACTGTACAGGAACACTTAGAGGCAAGATCCAGTTACTGACATGAGCCTCAGGAGCATTATGAACCCAGTCCCCCTGATGCCCTGGGTTACACCTGTCCAGCTTGATCCCTGTCAATAAACAGAGTCCCCTCAGCATCTCTGATGGCCTAGGCCTCCAAGTAACATGTAAGAGGGAAAGGGGACTTAAGAGTGGAAAATTATTTTCAGCCTCAAAAGCCAGTTAAGATCTGTGAGCTGAGCATCCAAGCAGCCTTGTTGCAGTTGTAGAAATGAAAGCGTGAAATGAGATTTTTACTAAAATTTACAGAAGTCCAGTCAGGCCTGGAAAGGAAAGTTCCTCATCCCACTCTTGTGACAGATTGTATCTAAAATGTTATTTTCCTTTGTCAAAATTTGAAGTTCTGTTAAGAAAAAGTGTGTGATATGAAACATGATGTATAGAACTCAAGAGGTAAACACCAGTCCAACCAAACAGGCTCAGGGTTATGTTTCCTCAACATTTTTACTGCCAAAATAGGCAAACAAGGCAGCTGTTTGAACAGCCTGGGATACTGGGCCCAGTACCATTGCTATGCTCAGCTGTTCTCCCATGCTGAGGACTTCCCAAAGCACCTTTTAAAATGTAAGGTAGTAGTGATTCTATCCTCAGTAGGAGCCCAGGTACCCGGGCCATCACCAGCAGTGCCAGCAGAAAATGCTATTAAAGCATGTAAACTTTCACCTGGAGAGGCTTAAAATTAGACCCAGCCTTTTTGAGGGCTGTGAATTCTTTATAAACTAAGCATAAAAGGCACAGTTATGCATGCATACCTGTATGCACAGGTACAGATGTTCCCCAGTTAATACGTATAAAATATTGAAACCCCTGGCCCTACCAGCACTTCTACCGGGGCAGCAGAGAGATCTGCCCAGACCAAGGGCAGCACAGGGAGCACAGCAGCCTGATGCAGCCAACTCCTACCTTGCCGAGGGTCCAGAGAGAAGAAGCTGCAGCTTCTATACTCATAAAACCCAACTAATTTCCTCGAACCAATTTATTTACCCAGCCTCCAGTTGAGTACACATAACATTGCCCTTGGAAATGATCCAGCTCCTTGCTTGGAGCTGAAGGAGAAGCACAAGCCTCCTTTTAGAGGCCATTGCCGCTGTTAATTTGCTGCCAGGCCTGCGGGGAGCGATGCGGACGATGTCCTGGTCACAGGCAGGGGCTGCCGTGGCACAGCCTGCCGTGGCACAGCCTGCCCTGGCACAGCTTGCCCATGCCCGGCGCTGGCTGCTCAGTCCCGGGCGGGAGCAGCAGTGCCTCGGCTCTCCTGCTGGCTCGGGTGCTCCTGCCCGAGCCGGCTCTGCACAGGAGAGAGACCTCGGTGTTTTCCGTGTGGTTTGTCAGTCTACCAGGGCGTGAATGGGCCATTCACTAAGTGCTATTCTTCCACCAAACGGGTGAGGAAACATGGAAGCATGCCGGAGGAGACTCGAGCGATTTCCAGGCGGATGTGCAGCAGCCAGAGGCCCCTTCAGGGTAGCAGGAAAATGGCAATTTAGCAATAAAAAGGATGCGGGAGCCTGCGCAGGGAGCTGGGGCTGCCGCCGGGCAGTGATGGACCCGTGCTCACAGACACGCAGGCACACTGCTCCTCCAGTCCCCGGGCTTTCCTCGGGGGATCCTTAAATCCAGCCGGAGCAACCAGAACAAGCACGGCCAGTGAGCCCACGGGCTGGGCTGGACTGGCCGGAGGCCAACAGCAATAAACAGGAGCCAGCGGGGTCCCCACTGAGCAGACCTGGGACACTGAGGCTTTTTGCAGGCTCTTCGTTGGGGACACAACAATAGCCGCTGTCTTCCCAGGCCTTGAGTATATTTAGAAGAACTGGGGAAACCAAAAGGATTGAAAGTGCCAGCAGTGGGAGGATTTCTTTGCATGCCTGTGTGAGAGAGAAAGTGCTAAGAGAGTGAGAAGGAGAGAAGAGGTTTATGGGGACTGAAACAGATGAAAGCAGAAACATACCAACTGAGCAGAAGTCAAACATGATGAAGAAGACAGAAAAGACTGTAAAGCTCTCAAAGAAAGGGGATAATGAGAAATACGAGGTAAATACAGGGAACTCTGATCAAAGCAATCTCTGACTGCTTCCCTGTGTTTTACAGTGCAGTGTGTCCAGGGCCATCTGTGAAGTTTTAAANCATTCACTAAGTGCTATTCTTCCACCAAACGGGTGAGGAAACATGGAAGCATGCCGGAGGAGACTCGAGCGATTTCCAGGCGGATGTGCAGCAGCCAGAGGCCCCTTCAGGGTAGCAGGAAAATGGCAATTTAGCAATAAAAAGGATGCGGGAGCCTGCGCAGGGAGCTGGGGCTGCCGCCGGGCAGTGATGGACCCGTGCTCACAGACACGCAGGCACACTGCTCCTCCAGTCCCCGGGCTTTCCTCGGGGGATCCTTAAATCCAGCCGGAGCAACCAGAACAAGCACGGCCAGTGAGCCCACGGGCTGGGCTGGACTGGCCGGAGGCCAACAGCAATAAACAGGAGCCAGCGGGGTCCCCACTGAGCAGACCTGGGACACTGAGGCTTTTTGCAGGCTCTTCGTTGGGGACACAACAATAGCCGCTGTCTTCCCAGGCCTTGAGTATATTTAGAAGAACTGGGGAAACCAAAAGGATTGAAAGTGCCAGCAGTGGGAGGATTTCTTTGCATGCCTGTGTGAGAGAGAAAGTGCTAAGAGAGTGAGAAGGAGAGAAGAGGTTTATGGGGACTGAAACAGATGAAAGCAGAAACATACCAACTGAGCAGAAGTCAAACATGATGAAGAAGACAGAAAAGACTGTAAAGCTCTCAAAGAAAGGGGATAATGAGAAATACGAGGTAAATACAGGGAACTCTGATCAAAGCAATCTCTGACTGCTTCCCTGTGTTTTACAGTGCAGTGTGTCCAGGGCCATCTGTGAAGTTTTAAAAGAGGGGCAGCAGAGGAAAATGCACTCCTCCTTCATCACACAGAATTGTTTTAGAGAAGGAGGACCACAGAAACTACAGGCCTGTCAGTCTCACTTCAGTGCCCAGTAAAACCATGGAAAAGGTTACTCTGGTAAGCATTGAAAAACACCTGGAGAACAGCACAGTCATTGGTCACAGCCAGCACAACTTCGTAAGGGGAGAATCCTGCTTGTTGAACCTAATTTCCTAGTTCATCTAGCAAAGCCAGCAGATGTAATCTTTTTGGATTTCAGCAAAGCTTTTGGTGCTGTCTCTCACAGTATCCTTCTGGACAAGATGTCCAGCATTCAGCTAAATAACCATACACGAGCAACTGGCTCCCAGGTTGGGCACAAAGAGTTGTAACAAATGGGGTGACATCGGGCTGGTGACCTGTCACTAGTGGGGTTCTGCAGGGCTCCATCCTCAGCCCGGTGCTCTTCCACATCTTCATTAATGACTTGGATGCAGGAATGGAAGGAATACTAAGTTTGCTGGTGACACTAAATTGGGAGGAGCTGTTGACTCCCTCAGGGGCAGAGAGGCCCTGCAAAGAGTCCTCAACAAGTTAAAGGGCTGGGCAATCAGCAACCATACAAGGTTTAACAAGGGCAAAAGGTGGATTCTGCATGTGGAACAGGGCAATCATGGCTGTATGCAGAGACTGAGTAATGGGAGGCTGAAAAGCAGCACTGCAGAAAGAGACCTGGGGGTCCTGGTCCATGGCAACTTAAACATNATCACATAGTCTATGATTCTATTCTACAATTCTATGAGGTCAAAAAGGAAAAATAAAATGAGAGAAAAGCTGTATCAACACAATAAACAGATGTGATAAAGGCTGGTATTTTGAATGTTGCTTGAAATTGTTTGCAAGTCTTTCACAATAGAAAAATTGTGGGAGTGAAAAAGGGAAGGATCTAAATTAATGTGGGGTGGACATGACACAAAGGCAAGTATTTTAAATTTAAGACATTATATTACTTATGTGTATAAGCAAAGGTCGTTCCCAAATCTCCCAGTCAGAACGGGATAGAGCAGCTGTGGACCTGGAGGAGCAGGAACACTTGTGAGTCAGCTGTAACACGTCAGGAGAAAATGCAGAGTTTTTTCTATCCCAGTATGAATCTCAGTGGAAGAATAAGAGAGGAGTAAATGTCTTACACCTTGGTGTCTATTCAGAAAAGATAAATCAAGGGATTAAATGGATGATGAGGACTTGCAATATATGGGCCAGAATCTAGGTATGAGGGCCTCATAAANGGGCTAGATTCTAGGTACGAAGGCCTCATAAAGAAGTATTGTAGGGATCAGGCTCAAAAACCTTGACTTTCTCAACCAGCTATACCAGTGAACTTCTTTAGGCCTTCTGGATGGGTTTTTCAACAGAATGCAAAAAAACATAAGGAAATGGCCACTGACAGCTGTTCCTTCAGAAG